>JASVEL010007402.1:0-368896 GCA_032618575.1 Nicotiana noctiflora
TCGTCGTAAATAAGTCGGTGATGTTGTTTTCAAAAACAACCGAATGTTCCCGAAAGGGACGCCGGAAGGCTGATTTTGTATAAATAGTCACCTTTGGGTTAATTTTTAGATTTTGATCGATTAACCCACACAGCCTTAAAATCTGTCCCCGAGGTGTTGAAAGACCGTGATTGAAAACTGAGTTTGTTTTTAGTAAAACAAAGTTGTTTTTCTTTCTTTAATCACCTTAATAAATGTGCAGGATGAGCACAAATCAGAATAAATCGTTTTTAGTCTTTAGCGAGGTCCCTCAACAGCTCCACAAATGGTGGAATGATTTGAAAGACAGTAGTAAAAAGATAATGGAAAGAATTTTGGGAGGTTTTGTTAATCTGCTGAATATCAAGCCAAGGAAAGATATCATCGAGGCACTGATATCGTTTTGCGATCCGACCCGCAATGTGTTCCGTTTTACTGACTTTGAACTTACACCCACGCTAGAGGAGATTGCAGGCTATGTAGGATTAAATGGGAAATTAAGAGGACAATACCTGCTTTCACCAAGACCGGTATCTCCGCATGGGTTTCTGGATTTGCTAAGCATTAGTCGGAAGGTGCAAAATGATGATTTATCGGGAGGATGTTGCGATCTCCAATTCTTATACCAACGGTATGGCACTCCTCGGGGTTTTGAAGAGTCAAATTTTGGACTAACTCACGCTGGGAATAGAACCAAGTGGGAGGCCAGACGAATTCTAGCATTCATAACGACGTTCCTGGGGATTGTGATTTGTCCACGCGAAGATAAGAAAATAGAGATAAATCTTGTAGGAATAGCCGATGTTGCAATCAAAAAAGCTACCAGCACGGTAGTCCGTTTGGTTTTGTCCAAAATCTACCGAGCCTTGACTATATGCCGAGAAGGGGGCAATTTCTTTCAAGGATGCAATCTGTTACTCCAATTGTGGATGCAAGAACACCTCCATCACCGGGCACGATACATGAACCATGGGTTGACTGCAAAAAGCTATATTATTGGTTTTGAGGAACGGATGATAGGTGTTGTATTCCCCGAAGGCGTCGAAGCATGGCTTGCACGATTAAGTTCAATAGAAGCCGATCAGGTTGAATGGGCATTCAGGTGGTTACCTGATACTGAAGTAGTATACATGGCAGCCGAGGAATGTTATGTTCTTCTGATGGAGGTTCGCAGTATCCAACCATATGTTCCTCATCGGGTATTACGTCAGCTAGGAAGATTTCAGGTTATTCCTACTGATGATGATCTAAGAAAGCACGCTATTGAATTGAGCCCAGGAGTCGTATTCCCCGAAGAAAAGATTAGAAAGCTGTGGCATGAATGTAGATTCCTTGAGCCTAAGACTATAGTTCGAGAACTGGCTAAGGGTGAGGTAGATCCAAAGTACAATGTTTGGTTCGGGAAAAGGTTTCAGATTCGTAAGAAATCTGCTAAAAGAGCCCATGTCCAACAGTTCACCAAAGATTCACAAGAGCAATGGAATTGGCTAGCAAAGCAAGAAGGTTATAGGACGAAGATTGGTAAGATAGAACAGCAGGTCCGGGACCTTCAATTCGAGAAGAGTATGCAAGCTGCCACCGACGAAGAAGATAAAAAGAAGTTTGCACAAGAAAATGACTTCTTGAAAGCTCAAATCCGGCAAATGAAAATAGATGCTGACAGACAGTTGAGGAGTCGATCAGACGAAAAATTGATAAAGGTTTTAAAAAATCAAGTCGCAGATGTCCAAAAAGAATTGGAAGAGTCGAAGGCCCAGACGATGAGGATCCGCGCTAGATGGAGAAGGGAGGCACATCAACAGGCACTTCATCTACAACGAGTGGAAAAAGATTATACTGAGATCATCACCAATCTGAGGAAAGTAAATGTTACCCTCAGGGAACGGGTTTTCAAACAAGCCCGGGATGCCAGGGTAGACCTCAATCGTTGTTACAGTTTGATGGCACGACTGCAAGAACAAGTGGATAGACTCTTAGACCGAGTCACCAACAATGTTCATATATTAGGAGCGAAGAACCGGCGGATAGAACAGCTACTCGGAGAAAGGGACGGATCAAGGACAGAATTGAAGAAATCAGGCATTATGTCACCATGAAGTGCTTAGCTTGTGAACAAATGCCCCGCACCACCCTTTTTGCTTCGGTTATGGACTATGTTCATCAGATCATGAGAGAGTTAAGGGGACTACACAGGGACCTCACACCAAGGCCAATGGCAAGGCCGAACGATGCCTCGCGGGCCCCCAGTAATTTAAGAGCATTAGACTGTTGATTAAAAGATGTATTTTCGAAATTCTGAAAAAAAAACTGGTTGGCATTTTTATTTTTCTTGAATCAAGCATTTCTCTTATTTTGTTGATTGTTGTAAGACATGTTTTGTAACCGTAAGGTTTTTTTTTATATAAGAGTTCCAGAATTTCACCACAATCTTGTTATCAGAACTACGCTCGGTCTGATTCACGCAGGGACGTGATACGTAGGCAATCCACATAAGATTCGACCACCACTAAAAAAGAAAAAGAAAGAATAGGGAGGTTAGTAAAAATGAGGTTTTCAAGGATAATTAAAAAAAAATAAGAAGTTGGAATGACGCATGTGATGAATACATATAGAAATGGTTAATTGATTAGGTGCATTGCATCCAACGTGCTATAACATATCTGTTAAACTCAGTAAGCTAACAAGTTTGTTGCAATTTCCAGAGAAGTTTAGAAGTTGACTTGACAGAATATACTGGCCAATCACCATTACCGTACTAGATCAAAAGGTCCAATTCCGGCAAGCATGTCTAGTTCCGGCAAAAGTCTCGATGGAGAGAAAATAGAGATACAGATCATGAAAGAGGAGGTGGACCGGTTGAGACAGCAAATAATAGAGATGCACCTAGCCTGGACTAGGGGACAGTCATCACCAAACCTTCCTACTCTTACACCGGCACCGGAGCGTCCGTCCATTGACTCCTCGACAAGTGCCCCGATCTATCCATATTATCAAGGGGAAAACCCTTATACATCCCAGGTTCCACCAGCTAGACAAAATACTCCTCCTCTGGTTACCCCTGTTTTTGTGGCACCTCCACCTGCTACTTTACAAAAGTCGTCCAGTGAGCCGCTTTTTCAAATCCATGACAATCATTGTTATTCTCGTGAGCCTACCTTTAAGGCTCCTGAACCGCATTCACACACCCCTCATTGGGATAACTCGGCAGAACCGGAAAAGCACTTTAAAAGTTTAGAGCATGAGGAAGTTATTCAGAAAGTTAAAAGCCTGGAGCAATCCTTCAGGAATATGCACGGTTTAGGCAACCAAGTCAGTGTTGCTTACAAATATCTATGCCCATTTCCAGATGTACAGTTGCCCGCTGGGTTCAAAATGCCCAAGTTTGATCTATACGAGGGGCATGGTGACCCAGTAGCCCATCTACGAGGTTTCTGCAGCAAAATGCGAGGAGCTGGAGGGCGAGATGAAATTCTAATAGCTTACTTCGGTCAGAGCTTGGGAGGGTCTGCACTAGAGTGGTACACCAGGCAGGATCCCAACAGATGGTTTACATGGGATGACTTGGCTCAAGCATTCATCGGCCAGTTCCAGTATAATCTTGAAATAATCCCCAATCGCTTATCATTGCTAAAGTTAGAGAAGAAACCCGCCGAAAGTTTAGAAAATTTGGTTTCCGTTGGAGGGAACAGGCAGCAAGGGTAGATCCGCCGATGAGAGAGAATGAGATGGTGGATTACTTCCTGCAGACACTGGAGCCAACCTATTTCGGACATCTGGTGACGTCCGTGGGTAAGTCATTCACTGAGGTGATAACGATGGGGGCTATGATCGAGGAAGGCTTGAAAGCTAACAAGATCATGAGTTATTCAGCGTTGAAAGCCACCACTCAAGCCATTCAAAGCGGCACCGGAGGAGTGCTTGGAAAAAAAAGGAAAGAAGAGGTCGTGGCAGTCGATTCTGGAGCATGGTTCAGAAACAGAGGCCCTGCACCCCAGTACAATCTACCACAAACCCACCAACAAAATTACTTTCACAATCCATATAGCCATCCGCAACACTACTACCCAACACCAGATGCTCACTTTACCGTCCATCATGCCCAATCATATGCCCCACCTCCCGTCCAGGCACCAAGGCATGCGCCAACTCCACAAAATAATTACCCACCCCCAAGAGCCTATAGAAACCCCACGGGTGTGAGTTTTCGTCCGAATCAAGCCTTCAAGAACGACAGAGCACCAAGGACGAAGACTTTCACTCCCTTGGGATAGTCTTACACCAGTTTGTTCCACCGATTGAAGCAAGTAGGGTTGCTGAATTCGGTCGAGTCTAAGCTACAAAACCCTCTTCCAAAGAATCTGGATCATTCAATAAATTGTGCATATTGCTCAGGATGTCCGGGGCACGACACAGAAATGTGTTGGAGGTTGAAAACAACTATCCAGGAACTCATCGACACTCGCCGAATTGAGGTCGAGACTCCAGCGGAACCCGACATCAATCGAAATCCGCTCCCAACTCATCATGAGACCAACATGATCATGTTGGTACGGGTAGAAGAGGGACATGAGAAGACCCCTCAGACCGTGATGATGATCAGATCTAGTGGGGTCGGAGTGAAAAAGGGGCCGAGCTCTGACGAGTCGCTCATCCGTAAGAAGGAAGTACAGGATGAGTCGGAAGTAGAAAGGGGAAGTGCGAACAAAGTACCGGTGAGGCCAGAGGGAGTAAAAATAGTTGTACCAGGGGCAATAACCAAACCTGTCCTAATTGTAGCAGGTGTTCGAATGGATCCTTTCATCATCAAGCCAGCAATACAGTTGCCGATAGCTGATAGCAAAGCTATTCCATGGAATTATGATCGGGTCACGACGACTTACAAAGGAAAAGAAGTTAGAGAGGAGGTTGCAAAGCGCAAGGTTTGACCCGTTCAGGGAGATGTTTTGCCCCTGCAGAATTGAGGAAGACTAATCCGGCAATACTAAAAAGGCCGGTAACTGACGAAAAAGCAGAGGAGTCCCTGAAAAAGATGAAGCTGCATGATTATTCTATCTTAGAACAATTGAAGAAAACTCCTACTCAAATCTCATTGCTGTCCTTATTGATACATTCTGAAGAACACCGGCAAGCCTTAATGAAAGTTTTGAATGAGGCCCATATGCCCGACAAAATCTCCGTCAGTCACTTGGAAAAGATCACCAATAGGATCTTCGAAGCAAATCGGATCACCTTCATCGATGATGAGTTGCCTGAGGAAGGCACCGAGCACAACAAGGCTTTATATCTTACGGTAAAGTGTGAAGAGTCTGTGGTTACCAGAGTTCTAGTCGACAATAGGTCCAGTGCGAACATTTGTCCTCTCTCTACATTAAACAAGTTGAAAGTGGATATCAGCAGGGTACGCAAGAACAACATATGTGTCCGAGGGTTCGATAGAGGAGGCAAGGCATCGGTCGGGGACATAATGTTAGTCTTGACAATCGGACCCGTGGAGTTCACCATGGAGTTCCAGGTGCTGGACATGGTAGTTTCATACAACCTTCTGATAGGACGACCGTGGATCCATGCTGCAAAAGCAGTTCCATCTAGCCTACACCAACTAGTCAAGTTTGAGTGGGATCGATAGGAGATTGTGGTCCATGGAGAAAACGATCTGCAGACCAGCACCATCGTTCCTTTTGTTGAGGTAGAAGAGGATGTTGGGCCATGGGTATACCAGATCTGCGATGCGGTATCTGCCAACCGAGTTCTAGAGGGGGAATGCGTTCTCAATGACAGAATAATTACTGCAGACGTCATGGTGGCTCATGAAATGTTGAGAAACGGTTTCGTACCCGGCAAAGGTTTAGGTGCATCTCTGCAAGGTATCATACAGCCGGTATCTGTGGTTGAAAATGTGGGAACCTTCGGCTTGGGATTCAAGCCAACACCAGAGGACATCCAGCGAGCCAAGAGGAATAAACAGAAGACATGGGTGCTCCCGAAGCCTGTTCCGCACCTTTCCCGATCTTTTGTCAGGTCCGGAATAAGAAGACATCTGACGACAAGGGTTCTCGGTCCTACGGTCAGGCCAGACGAAGAATTCCTGAGAAGGTTCGAGGACTTATTCTCAGATGTATGCATGTTAGAGGATGGTGAAGGGCCCAGCCATGCCGAGATACAGTTTGTGGGATCGAAAGCAAAGTTGAATAATTGGAAGGCTACTCCTCTTCCTACCCGAAGGGAGTCTTGGTAGTCTGCTTTATGTTTATCTTTTAAGTTTTGTGTGGGACTATCCCAGGGTTGTAGTCCATTTCATTTTTTCTTCCCCGTTTGGGGTCAGAGTGTGAAAGCCTTATTATCTTGTACTTTTCTATCAATGAAATTTTGCTCCCTTTTCTTCTAATTTTGTTTATTTTCCTTTTATTTTATTTCCAGCTTTCTTTCAACTGATCTTAATGATGTGGCATGCTTAAAGAATAATCGACCTAGTCTAGAAAGTCAATCTGGTTCAGAAACAATAATAAGAAATGATGAGTGTGAATCAGAATACGACGAGGATGAAGCCTTAGAAGAAATCGGCGAGGAACTGAGTCAATTTGAGGAAAAGCCCAAACCCAATCTAAATGATACAGAGGATGTTAATCTTGGGGATACAGATGATGTTAAAGAAACCAAAATAAGTGTCCATCTCGAACCTAACCTGAGAGAAGAATTAATCAAGACACTCATGGAATTCAAAGATGTCTTCGCATGGTCGTACGACGACATGCCTGGACTCAGCACCGATCTAGTGGTTCACAAATTACCCACGAACCCGGCATGCCCTCCCGTCAAGCAAAAACTGCGTAAGTTTAAGACGGAGATGAGTGTAAAGATCAAGGAGGAAGTGACCAAGCAACTACGAGCGAAAGTCATTCGTGTCACTCGATACCCCGATTGGTTGGCTAACGTAGTACCGGTGCCAAAGAAAGACGGGAAGATCAGAGTATGTGTGGACTACCGCAATCTCAACAAGGCAAGCCCTAAGGATAATTTTCCGCTTCCCAATATCCATATCTTAATTGACAATTGCGCAGGGCGTGAGATCGGATCCTTTGTAGACTGTTATACGGGATATCATCAAATTTTAATGGATGAAGAAGACGCAGAAAAGACGGCTTTTATCACACCATGGGGAACTTATTGCTACCGGGTAATGCCGTTCGGCCTGAAGAACACATGGGCAACATACATGAGGGCGATGACTACGGTATTCCATGACATGATACACAAAGAAATTGAAGTGTACGTGGATGATGTGATCATAAAATCTAGACGTCAAGAAGACCACATAGCCGACCTCAGGTAGTTTTTCCAAAGACTTCGAAGATATGATATCAAGCTCAATCCGGCCAAATGTGCGTTCGGGGTTCCGTCAGGGAAGTTGCTAGGATTCATCGTCAGCCGATGGGGCATTGAGTTGGAACCATCAAAAATCAAGTCAATCCAAGAGTTACCTCCGCCAAGGAACAAAACAGAGGTAATGAGTTTGTTGGGAAGATTAAATTACATCAGTAGGTTTATTGCTCAGCTTACAGCAACCTGTGAACCCATATTCCGTCTGTTGAAGAAAGACGCTACGATAGAATGGACGACAGAATGTTAGGAAGCGTTTGACCAAATCAAAGGGTATCTGTCAAACCCACCCGTACTAGTTCCGCCTGAACCGGGTAGACCCCTGATTCTTTATCTAACGGTCTTGGAGAATTTGTTCGGCTGCGTACTAGGGCAGCATAGAATGGACGACAGAATGTCAGGAAGCGTTTGACCAAATCAAAGGGTATCTGTCAAACCCACCCGTGCTAGTTCCGCCTGAACCGGGTAGACCCCTGATTCTTTATCTAACGGTCTTGGAGAATTTGTTCGGCTGCGTACTGGGGCAGCATGATCTTACTGGCAGAAAGGAACGGGCCATTTACTATCTCAGCAAGAAATTCACGGTCTACGAGGTTAAATACACTTATTTGGAGAAGACATGTTGTGCCTTAACTTGGGTAGCCCAAAAACTGAAACATTATTTGTCTTCTTATACTACTTACCTCATTTCACGTTTGGATTCGTTGAAGTATATTTTCCAGAAGCCTATGCCTACAGGGAGGTTAGAAAAATGGAAAATATTACTTATAGAATTCGACATCATATATGTGACGAGGACGGCTATGAAAGCTCAAGCCCTAGCTGATCACTTAGCTGAGAATCTTGTCGATGACGGATATGAACCTTTGAGGACGTATTTTCCAGACAAAGAAGTATTGCAAATTGATGGGTTAGAATTAACCGAGGATCTAGGGTGGAAGCTTTTCTTCGACGGAGTGGCGAACGCAAAAGGAGTCGTAGTAGGGGTTGTGCTTATCTCTGAAACAGGACATCATTATCCTGTTACTGCTCAACTGCGTTTTTATTGTACCAACAATATGGCTGAGTACGAGGCATGCATCTTAGGGTTGCGACTAGCGGTGGACATGGATGTATAGGACGTCTTGGTCTTGGGGGACTCGGACCTTCTGGTACATCAGATTCAGGGAGAATGGGAAACCAGATATTTGAAGCCTATCCCGTATCGTCAATGTTTGCACGATCTGACTAAGCATTTCCGGTCAGTAGAATTCAGGCATATCCCAAGGATGTATAATGAGGTCGCCGATGCTTTGGCTACTTTGGCATCGATGTTACATCACCCGGACAAGATTCATATTGATCCGTTACATATTCAGATCCGGAATCAACATGCTTATTGCCATATGATAGAAGAAGAGATGGATGGTGAGCCATAGTTTCATGATGTCAAAGAATACCTCAGGTTAGGAATATACCTAGAGCAGGCAACTGGAGATCAAAAGAGAGCTATTCGGCGATTGGCGAACGGATTTTTCCTTAGTGGAGGGGTGTTGTACAAAAGAACCCCAGATTTGGGATTGTTGAGATGTATAGATGCAAGTCAAGCCACAACAGTGATGACAGAGATACACGCCAGATTTTGTGGGCCACATATGAGCGGATATGTATTAGCAAAGAAGATTCTTCGAGCAGGATATTATTGGCTCACTATGGAGCGTGATTGTATAAGTTTCGTGCGAAGATGCCATCAGTGTCAGATACATGGAGATTTGATTCATTCTCCACCGACCGAATTGCATACAATGTCGGCGCTATGGCCATTTGTTGCGTGGGGTATGGATGTTATCGGACCTATAGAACCTGCGGCTTCCAATGGTCATAGGTTCATTCTGGTAACCATCGATTATTTTACCAAGTGGGTGGAGGCTAAAACCTTCAAATCAGTGACCAAGAAGGCAGTGGTGGACTTCGTACATTCCAACATCATCTGCAGGTTTGGAATCCCAAAGATAATCATCACGGATAATGGTGCCAATCTTAATAACGGATTGATGAAGGAGGTATGTCAACAGTTCAAGATTACACACCGAAATTCCACACCATATCGTCCCAAAGGAAATGGTGCGGTTGAGGTAGCAAACAAGAATATAAAAAAGATATTGAGGAAGATGGTAGAAGGGTATAGGCAATGGCATGAAAAGTTACCATTTGCACTGTTGGGTTATCGCACTACCGTCCGAACTTCGGTAGGTGCAACTCCTTACCTGTTGGTGTACGGAACTGAAGCAGTAATACCAGCAGAAGTTGAAATCCCATCCCTCCGAATTGTCGCTGAAGCTGAGATTGACGACGATGAGTGGGTCAAAACCCGATTGGAGCAATTGAGCTTGATCGATGAAAAGAGATTGACAGCAGTATGTCATGGCCAATTGTATCAAAAGAGAATGGCGAGAGCATATAACAAGAAGGTACGTCCCAGGAAATTTGAAGTGGAACAGCATGTGCTGAAGAGAGTTCTACCGCATCAGGCCGAAGCAAAAGGCAAGTTCGCTCCAAATTGGCAAGGACCGTTTGTTGTGACTAGAGTATTATCCAACGGCGCCCTATGTCTAACTGATATTGAGGGAAGATGCACCAATATGGCTATTAATTCTGATGCAGTCAAGAGATATTATGTGTAATTATTTAATGTATTTGTCAACATTTGGTTTCGTTTGTTTGTATTTGGCATTTTTTGGAGAATGAAATGACAGAGGCAATTTTTCTACTACCCAAACACTTTAACCCTTGTTTTCCCCTTTGAGCCTTAATTATTCTTTCATATACCCTCTTTCGGAATCCTCAAGGAAGATGTGTAACAAAATAGAAAAATAAACAAAGAAAAGACACAAGAAAAAGTGAACTACGTTCGACCTGATTCCTCAAGAAGGATACGTAGGCCCCACACGGCTCGGTCATAGTAAAATAAAAATCAAAGATTCCCCAAGCAACAAAACTGGGGCAGAAGTCATGTTTCGTTTGAAAAGATAGTGTGGATTCCAAAAGTTGTAATGAGCTACCCGTTGAGGTTAAATCCCTTTGCTATCCCCTCACACACAAAAACCACATTAATGACCAAAAAGACCTCTCGATCAGTATTTGAGAAATGCCAAGTCATGCGAATGAAAGCCAAGAATAACACTCCGATCTTCGACTGAATCCAGGACTCACAAGCTGAAAAGGGATAGCCCTCTAGAGGGAATCTCGTGGATAATACCCCAGCCCACCACAGGGAAAGAAAGCAAAATGAGAGAGTCTTAACAGTGAAAACCCTCGCGGGCACCTTAAGGCGAAGAAAGCTGAGAGAAATAAAATGAGAGAGTCTTACGGTGAAAACCTTTACAGGCACCCTAAGGCGACGGGAGGTCGAGAGAAATGAGAGAATCTCATTAGTGAAAACCCTTTGAAGGGCACTATGATGTGGCAAGACGAGATGGTTGCAAGGTGTCTGCATGAGACGAGGTTGGGACATTCTGTCACGACCCGGATTTTCCCCCAACATCGGGATCGTGATGGCGCCTACTCGTGGTAGCTAGGCAAGCCACTGTATTCATACTATCCTGTTTTTAACACAATTTTAATTAAATAAATGCGGAATACTTTATCGAAATAGAAATAACTAATTACAAGATGAAAATCATACCGAAATCCTCTACCCAAGACGTGGAGTCACCAACTCACGAACTACTACTGAATACTACACATAAGAGTTTGAAAGAAATATAACATAATTCCGTTTGTCTCGGAACAAAGAGACTACAGCTAGTAACATAAATCAAGAGAGAGACGCCGGGCTTGCGGACGTCTGCAAGCTACCTCGGTCTCAAATGTGATCAACTCCCACACAATCGAATTACTGCTGCTGCTCCTGATCGTAACCTGGACCTGTGCAAAAACGCACAGAAGTTTAGTATCAGCACAACCGACCCCATGTGCTGGTAAGTGCCTGGCCTATCCCGGCGAAGTAGTGACAAGCCTAGGACCAGACACCCACATAAACCTGTGTGCAGTTGCAATATATATATATATGTACATAAACATTTATAAGGAAATACTCTGCTCTGCAATAACAGCCAATAACTCATAATATCCAAATTAATCTAATCAACATAATTAAGTCTTACTTTCGTGTCTCAATTCTTTACTTTTCTTTTCTTATCTCGTGGTAGGCATACCACCCGCTCCCAAATATATCAATAGGCTACCGGCAACTATGGCCAATGCCAAGATTCAAATCACTTTGTGGTCGGCGTGCCACACGATCCCATTTCTTATCATAAAAGTGGTCGGCGCGCCACACGATCCCAATTCTTTAATATATATATTACCACATTTAACAAGAATTAACCAAGTAATAACACAATAAGGAGTATCTCAAAAGAACTCAACAATTAACAACGGTTAATAAGTTCACAAGGAAAATAAAGTATAATGGAAACACAAGTAATATCAAGTCAAGGAATAGCAAATAGTTGCACGGCATCACCCAAATAAAATATAATGGAAAAACAAGTAATATCAAGTCAAGGAATAGCAAATAGTTGCACGGCATCACCCTTCGTGCTTTTACTCTCATCCTCACCAAATAAGTAAATAAAGTGCACGGCATCACCCTTCGTGCTTTTACTCTCATCCTCACCAAATAAGCAAATAAAGTGCACGGCATCACCCTTCGTGCTTTTACTCTCATCCTCACATCCATAGTACGGCATGATCCTTCGTACATGGTTCAATAACAAGGCACGACATGATCCTTCGTGCATAACCAATAAAACATGGCACGACATTAACCTTCGTGCATAAATAATAAAACATGGCACGGCATCACCCTTCGTGCATTATCAATCTTCCTCACCCAAATAACAATCACAGTTAAGGGCAGAAAAAGAAAACAACAAATCATGAACAAGTCCCGACAAGGGAGAACAATAACAATTATACAACCCGGCAAGGGTTCAACAATTTATCTTCAAAATATCTCACAACAAATATCAACAACGACTCACGGTCATGCTAGACGCCGGTGTATGGATGCTCGTCACCACAGCCCATACACCGCACTCGATCACATAGCACATAATCCTATTCCCTCAAGCTAGGATAGAACAAACACTTACCTCGAATGTTTATAAACAATTCAATCCGTGGCAATGCCTTTTCCTTTCAAATTTGGATCCAATCCAATCGTATCTATACACAATTGATTTAATATCATCAATACTACTCAACAAACTAATTCATAAGGCTAACTACAACTTTTACAATATTCTGCCCGGAATAGTGAATTTCGACCCCGGGCCCACATGGTCGGAACTCGGGGTTCGGACCAAAATTCGGTTACCCATCCCCCACGAGTTCAGGTATATGATTTGTTTCAAAATCGGACCTCAATTCGAGGTCCAATTTCCCAATTTATGAAAAACCCTATATTCTAACAAAAACAAGAAATTCTACCATGAAAACCTTTGATTTCTATTGAAAAACATGCTTAATGATGTTAGGAATTGAAAGAATTAAGTAAAAAGTGACTTACAATTGTTTTGAAGAAGAAGGAATCCGCGAAGAATCGCAAATGGGTGTTTTTGGTTTGTAAAAAGTGAAGAAATGAACTGAAAATCGTGTTTTACAGGTCTCTGTGTTCGCATTTGCAATGAGGTTTTCAAGGCCTTAGAAGCTCGAAATGATTAATAAAATAAGTGATGACCCTTTGGGTCGTCACACATTCGTTTACTTCTAGCAAAACGAAGCCGTCAGAAAAGTGATTGACATAAATAGACTGGGTAGATTAATCTCGAAGGCACGACATAATCATTGGATCGGTTATACATTCGGATAAGTTTTTCCCAGTTTTGAGTTCAGAAAAGTTTTCTTTTTTTTTTGGGGTCAGCATTCTTTATTTCATTTTTATCTGTCATTTTTTTATCATTTTAAAAGATTTTTATGTTTACGTCAAAAATTGACTTTTCAAAGCTTTCTACCAAGTCTCCCAAAGCGGTAAAATGAAGATGAATAGGCGTGGAACAAGGCAATGAGTCAAAAGACGTTCCGATATTAAGATTGGAACGATAGGTTGATTGGAAGGTTCAGAGGAATTACGGAGTAGTGCGGACACATATTACACATCCGGAAGATAGTTTCTCACAACAGAACGTCGACTAAGAGGGTCGGACCACATTGAAGTTTTGAATAAAAAGGAGAGATGAGAGATCATCTATGGAAAGAGCACCATCCCCAGCAAGTATCAACGTTCGAGGAAGGTAAAGCAGCTGAAAGAGAAAAGGAAAATTGCCCCAACAAGAGCGGCATGACCACTCACTGCGTTTTGAAACTAATAATTTTTCTTTGATTTAAAGCAGGAAAAGAGGGTTCGTCGGCGGAAGAGCATGCCGCATAGAAGGTTATCAAACTGGGGTAGAAAATTTTCTCCCATTGTGAAAATTTTCTTGAAAGCAAATACCCAGTGGATAAGGATAGAAAGCAACACAAGATTTTGGGAAGAAAGAAAATACCAGCTTCGAGCGGAATAGTTTTGAAAGAGGCCAGACAACATGAGAAAGTGATCTTTGAGCCCGGTATCATCCCCAGCAGTTCTTGGAAAAATGAAACACTGATTTTGAGATTTCCCCAGCAGCATTATATCGCATAAGTTTTTCAAGGAAGCAAAGCGCAAGTCCCGAAGAAGGTTTGGAAAGAGGAAAATGGAAAAGGGATCCCCCGACAGGGTAATCCTCGGTTAATGACATTTTAATCCCCAACGAGCCCGGGAGAGAATAAAGGTTGAAGGTAAGTAAACAATTCCAAAGAAATCCCCAGCAGTCAAGGGAAAAATAACACGACCCAGGAGGAAAGCAATCCCGAAACAAGGTAATTCAGAAGAAAAGGTGGCCCAAGAGACGATGCACGAAGAAGAAAATGGTACAGGAAGCAAAGGAAGGCAATCTAGTTTTGAAGTTGTAGTTGAAGTCAGGGAGCCCGCCTGAAGAATAGAGTGGCGATTTAGTTTTGAAGGGATAGTGTCACACCTCTTTTTGGCGCGCCCGTATGGGCGTGAGGGAGTTTTTCCAATTAAAGAACAATCAAAACGAGATTTATTTAATTAATTCAGAGTCGCCACTCGAGAGATTTATGGTGTCCCAAGTCACCGGTTGAATCCCGAATCGAGGAAAAGGATGACTCTGTTTAACAGTCCGCGAAACAGAAATCTGGATAAGGAATTCTATTAACCCGGGAGAAGGTGTTAGGCATTCCCGAGTTCCGTGGTTCTAACACGGTCGCTCAATGGTCATATTTGGCTAAAGTACTTGATTTTAATATATATATTATCCTATTTGTGCATTTTAAAAATTAATTACCGCTTTCATCAAATTATTTCAACAAAAAAATAAACGTTATTTAAGAACATGTTTTCGGATCACGTCACATGAAATGCACCCGGATCCTCGGCACATTCTTATCCAACGTTGTTGGGTTTGGATTTGAGTTGCATGCAATGCACACTCGTTTTTTTTAAAAAAAAAAATAATAAAAATGATTAAAACCATACCTAAAATGACTAACGTATTACTACTTTGCGAAAGGCCGTGAAATTAGCTAAACGGCTGTCCCAAATTCTAATTATTTGAATATACATTTTACGAGGGCACCATGATTTATATGTCATTTAGCGGGGCTCATCTCATTTATTTTTAAAAGGTAACCCTATAATGACTACATTTTCTCCGTTTAAGTTTGTCTCTAAAAAATAAATAAAGTAGAAAAAGTCTTAATTAACTATATGCTAAAAAAATATGCATTCATTAGTTACCAACTTAAGACCATTGTTAACGAAAAGAATATTACTAAAATTGAAACTATAAATAAAATACAGAATTGACGGGTAATATTTTTAAAGAGAAACTAACTATCTTATAACTAACTTGAACTCACGTCGTTAGAAGAATAAACCATTGGAATTAACTAATTGCAACTATTGGAAACTAAAGCTTACCTTAATTACTAATACTTATTCGAAAGTTCATTAAACTTCAATGTGAACTCAACTAGCATGTTTCAAGCCCGTTGGATTAATGTTCTTGACCTTATCATATTTACTCGCACTCAAAATCTGTTAAACATGCTGATTCTACGAAATTAATGGACTTTATTAATGTGGATTCCTAAACGGAACATGCATTACGAACACAATGTAACCCTTTAAACTAAATATGAATAGAATGATTTCAAACTGAAAATCTAACAGAAGGTCATCTAGAAATAGTGACTTAATTTGTTAACCTAATATGAAATTAATCCAATCAATATTCAAAGCTAACTGACATAGAACTAACTATCACTGAAACTTCCAATACAACTTAATGAATCCAAAGAGATAACAGTCCACCGTCCAGTGTAAACAATTTATATCACTATTATATTGGGCTAAAATAACAAATATATCAATTCACTGCCTGTGTAAAATCAAAATAAAGTTAAACAAACAAACTATAAATTAAAAACAGCAGAAATATTCTCGTGTATAGGGCTGGTGAATATCTTTATTTCAGCTTCGATTCACATTTTCATTAGAATGGATTCAGAAATGTGTACCTGGAAGCAAAACGAAAATAAAAGAGAACCAAGGTCAGTAGGCACAGCAACTACGCAGCAGTGACAACAGAACACCAACAACCAACCAGCAAGTGACCCCAGAATTAGCTTGGACAGACCAATTTTAACTTCAAAATACCCAGCAAACACTTGAAAATATCAACAGACCACTATTTGTACCAAAAGCTAGTTTAGTTGGACCCAAAACTATTTGAAGTTAGCCCTATACCCCTCTGAAGTTCCAGTAGCTAAATATTGAACCAAAAGATATCAATGAATCGGTCAGAACTCAAGGTTGTTCTACAAATCCAATAGAACAGTAAACTTAACTGAAATAATGAGAAAGAGAAATGCAGAATCTTTTTTCGAATTCAGTCTATTTTTCTTTTCAATTTACTCACTGTTTTTCAGAATTATATCTCTCAAATCTCAAAGAAAACTCTCAAATGTCTATCTGTATCTCCCTCTGTAAGTGTGTGTTTCCGTTCTTTTTATAGCCCAAAAAGAACCAGGCCAGCCCCTTTAAACTAAAATAATAACTCATCTCCTTCCCTTGCACTTGCATCCCTTTACCCTTTTAATCACTTCTCCATGTGTTTTCATTTTCCAGCTTTCGAAAGCATTCAAAAGAGTTTAACAAACTATTTTCTGACCAAAATATTCCCTGACAGCCCCTTTTCCTTATAAAATTAATTCAATTGGTATGAGTAGCCTATATTTTAACCCAAACATGCCCTGACAACCAATGTGCATACCTCTTGATTCAATTTCTTAGATTAATACCTTTAAAATATTATTCACATTCTGAAAGTTTTCTAAATACTCACACGTTAAAGCCATTCCATCGCCTATACAAACAGAATCATCACAATCCGCCTAACAGTCCTAAAATCGAAACAAATTTATCTCAAAAAATGCAATATGTCACGAATTAATTTAAGACCTATTGTTATGCGAGTCTAGATTATTGGCCAACCCAAATTAAATTGATAAAAGAAATAGTCTAGAAATTCAAAATAAAAACTAACAACAATCAAAAAGAAGAGAAACAAAAAATCATAATATAAACTGATCGGACAACAAAAAAAAATAAAAGAAACGAGTAAAAGAAGAGACAGAGAGAAAAAATGAATAAATAAGAAAAATGAAGCCGAAATACCTAATGGACAATCTCGAGATACGAAGGAAAAAGCCTTGAAGCTCCAAACTTTCGGATTTCTGGTCAAATCCGATATTAATCGCATGTTCTCATTGAGAACAAACGATTAACATCACATTCAACCGAAATCAATCGCGAAGAACTGATTCCGTCTCTTTGGGATTTTAGGGTCAGGCATTTAATTGAATATTCGAGGGATTTGATTATGTTTCGAAGGAAATTCGTTGTTGATTGGGGATGAGAAGATGAAGGCGGGGCTAGGGTGTTGATTTGGTTGGGTTTGGATGGTGGCCGCCGTGTTTTTCAGGTGAGTTAAAGGGCGGCGGCTAGGGTTAAACCCTTGCCTTGTCTCTGATAGAGAGGGCGAGGGGTCTGGACGAAAATGATTTAGGAAAAAGGGTTTGGGGGGTATTTTGTTAAGTTAAAACGCACGAGTCAATTTAGGCCATTGGATCAAACGTGATCAACGGCCTAGATTATTCTCTTAGGTGTAAACGGTGTCGTTTGATTAAATTAAGGGCTGGGTCGATCCGGGAAAACGGGTTGGGGTCGGGTAACGGGTTGGGGGAGTGGATGAAGGCCATTGGATTGATGCGGAATGAACGGTTGAGATGGATTAACAAGGACCTCTGATCTGGACCGTCTATTGGGTTTGATCAACGGCCCGCATATGACAATCATACGGCTTCGTTTGGGCATCTAGGAGGCCAACCGGTTTGGGCTCATTTATTTTGGTCCTTTTACTTCATTTTTGGGCTTCGAATTTCCTATAAAACTGGCCCATTTCGTTTTCTTCCCCCCCCCCCCCCATTTTTTCTTTTCTTTTATTTTTATTTCCAAAATTAATTCAAACTAAATTTTAAAAAAACAATCCTAAGTTAAATTGTAGAAAAAAAAATTAGATTATAAATATTAATTAAACTCCAATATCAATTAAACACACATTTAAATACAAAAATAAAAAAATCACACAATTGGACCTTAAATGGTAAAAAATGCAAAAGATATATATTTTTTGTCATTTTTTCATTTTTGTAAAATAACCTAATTACTCTCAATTACAAACATGAATTTATATGCAAAAATGCAAACATTTTTGTATTTTATATTAATTTAACTAATAGACATGCACACGCAAAAATACAAATAATAAGAGAAAAATAACACAAAAATCACAAAAATCACGCACAACACAAAACTATTTTATTTTTGAATTTTTTGGGAGTAATTCTCATGTAGGGCAAAAATCACGTGCTCACAGCTGCCCCTCTTTGCGCGGAAACATGAAGAGTCTTTGTGCAAAGATAAGTGAGCGGATACGAGCAAATTTTTGCCCGTTTGAGCACTTCGTATGAAGCATTTTTGAAAAAGTTTGACCAAACCTTTGCTTCCGAAGGTCTCCTACATATCCCTGGCTAAAAGGGAATCAGGTCAATGTAGTTCAGGAAGTTTTGGTAGCTGGGGCTACCATGACTGCTGTGATCTTGCTGTTACTGTTGTTGCTACTGTTTCCACTACTTAACTGATCTCCTTATTACATCGTGCTAAACGAAAAATAAGAAGCTAGACTAAGTTACAGTATTGCAAATTCTTATCTATCTTTTCAATTTGATCTTGTCATGTTCCTTACCATCCTACTGGCTCTGATGTTTCTTCACATGCTTCTTCTCTTCTGACAATTGTTATTTCGGTCTATCTTGATTGCCGAACTCCGACCATTGGTCCCTTCCTTGTGATCTTCGAACTATTCTCCTTCAAAGTCTGAATCTATCTTTCTGATTCTTGTTGCCTTCCTTCCGATTACGAACTTGGATTTATGCTGGGGATTTTCGTTATACTCTGTCACTTTGTTATTGTTTACTATCCTTATCAAATCTTAGAAACTGAGATGCCGTTCTGCTTTTCCGGCAGTCTTCTGATTTTATCGACAAACTCTCATCATAAATCGCCACTCCATTCTTCAAGCGGGCACCTGACCTCAACAACAAACTTTGAGAATAAATTGTCACTCCATTCTTCAAATGGGTACCTGACTTCAACAACAAACTTTGAAAATAAATTGCCACTCTATTCTTTAGGCGGGCTCCCTGACTTCAATTATAACTTCAAAATAAATCGCCACTCCATTCTTCAGGCGGGCTCCCTGACTTCAACTCATAAACTTCGAAACTAAATCGCCACTCCATTCTTCAAGCGTGCTCCCTAACTTCAACTCATAGACTTCGAAACTTAATCGCCACTCCATTCTTCAGGCGGGCTCCCTGACTTCAACTACAACTCAAAACTAAATCGCCACTCCATTCTTCAGGCGGGCTCCCTGACTTCAACTCATAAACTTTAAAACTAAATCGCCACTCCATTCTTCAGGCGGGCTCCCTGACTTCAACTCATAAACTTCGAAACTAAATCGCCACTCTATTCTTCGGGCGGGCTCCTTGACTTCAACTCATAAACTTCGAAACTAAATCGCCACTCCATTTT
Organism: Nicotiana noctiflora; assembly: GCA_032618575.1. Taxonomy (NCBI): domain Eukaryota; kingdom Viridiplantae; phylum Streptophyta; class Magnoliopsida; order Solanales; family Solanaceae; genus Nicotiana; species Nicotiana noctiflora. Next base: position 19,643 of record JASVEL010007402.1, read on the forward strand.
TCAGGCGGGCTCCCTGACTTCAATTACAACTTCAAAATTAAATCGCCACTCCATTCTTCAGGCGGGCTCCCTGACTTCAACTCATAAACTTCGAAACTAAATCGCCACTCCATTCTTCAGGCAGGCTCCCTGACTTCAACTCATAAACTTCGAAACTAAATCGCCACTCCATTCTTCAGGCGGGCTCCCTGACTTCAACTCATAAACTTCGAAACTAAATCGCCACTCTATTCTTTAGGCGGGTTCCCTGACTTCAATTACAACTTCAAAATTAAATCACCACTCCATTCTTCAGGCGGGCTCCCTGACTTCAACTCATAAACTTCGAAAACTAAATCGCCACTCCATTCTTCAAGCGGGCTCCCTGACTTCAATTGCAACTTCAAATAAGTCGTCACTCCATTCTTCCTGTACCATTTTATTCTTGCTGCATCGAATCTTGAGTCACCCTTTCTTCTGAATTACCTTGTTTCGGGATTGCTTTCATCCTGGGTCATGCTATTTTTCCTTTGACTGCTAGGGATATCTTTGGGATTGTTTAATTACCTGCTGGGGATAATGCTGCTGGGGAAGTATTCTTCATTTCCTCTTTTTCTACTTCCTTCAACCTTTATTCTCTCTCGGGCTCGCTGGGGATTAAAATGTCATTAACTGAGGATTACCCTGGCGGGGAATCCCTTTTCCTTTTTCCTCTTTCCAAACCTCCTTCGGGACTCGCGCTTTGCTTCCTTGAAAAACATATGGGATATAATGTTGCTGGGGGAATCTCGAAGTTAATGTTTCATTCCTCCAAGAACTGCTGGGGATGGCACCATGCTCAAAGATCACTTCCTCGTGTTGTCTGGTGTCACGACCCGGATTTCCCACCATCGGGGTCATGATGGCGCCTACTAAATGGAAGTTAGGCAAGCCAAATATTAATTACATCTCCATTAATTACCAATTTCTTATTAACAACATATAAATTACAGCGGAATAATCAAAATTAGCGGAAGACTTAATCAAATATGATAAAGAAAACCCAAATCTGATACACTACCCAAGACTGGTGTCACAATACTCACGAACTTCTAAGAATAATACACATAATTGTCCGAAAGAAAATACAAGCTGTTTATCTCGATTACATGAGATAACAGAATGAAAAGCATAGATAGAAGAGACAACGGGTCCTGCGGACGCCTGCAAGGCTACCTCGTAGTCTCAGTAGTCGAAAAATCCACAAGTCGCTACTCCCGCCGCTGCTGTCCGTAACCTGTATCTGCGCAAAAAGAGCGCAGAGTGTAGTATCAGCACAACCGACCCCATGTGCTGGTAAGTGCCTGGCCTAACCCAGTGAACTAGTGATAAGGCTAAGGCCAGTCACCCACTTAAACCTGAACAATTGTAATATAGATATATATATACAATACATTTATAAGGAAATACTCTGCTCTGAAATAACAGTCAATAACTCACAATATCCAGAATAATCTAATCAACAGAATAAATCTTACTTTCATATCTCAATTCCTCTCTCATTTCATGTCTCGTAGTAGGCGTACCACCCGCTCCCAACTATCACAGTAATTATATCTTGTGGTAGGCGTACCACCCGCTCCCAAATATCATAGTAATCATATCTTGTGGTAGGCGTACCACCCGCTCCCAAATATATCAATAATTATATCTTGTGGTAGGCGCACCACCCGCTCCCAAATATATCAATAATTATATCTTGTGGTAGGCGTACCACCCGCTCCCAAATATGTCAATAGGCTACCGGCAACTATGGCCAATGCCACGATTTAAGTCACTTTGTGGTCGGCGTACCACACGATCCCAATTCATAAATATATATAAGTGGTCGGCGCGCCACACGATCCCAATTCATAAAATATATATATTACCGGCATTTAGCCAATAATCTCTATATCAACAATATTTATAATTACCGGTTTTAAACCAATAATTTATAATAATTTCAACAATTTACCTTCATTACCGGTATAACACCAATAATTCTTATTCAACAATTTATTCATAACTAAATTCATATTCCTACAAACTAGGATAGAACAAACACTTACCTCGAAAGTTCACGAACGATTCAATCCGTAGCAATGCCTTTTCCTTTCGAATTTGACTCCAATCCAACCGTATCTATACACAATTGATTTCATATCATCAATTCTACTTAACAAACTAGTTCATATTGCTAAATATGATTATTACAACATTCTGCCCGGAATAGTAAAAATCGACCCCGGGCCCACATAATCGAAACTCAAGTTTCGAACCAAAATAAGTTCACCCAATCCTCCATGAGTTCAAATATACAATTTGTTCTTAAGCTCGACTCCAAAACGAGGTCTAGATCGCAAATTCTTTGAAAACCCTTACTATACTCAATTCTCAATTTTTCTACCCATTTACACCTAATTAGGCTTAGGAATTCAAATAATATTGATGGAAAAATGAAGAAAACGAGTTAAGAATCTCTTACCCAAGAAGTTTGATGAAGAATCGCTCAAAAATCGTCCAAGAAGCTATGGAGAAGAGAGTTGAACAGAAATGGGATTTTTATCCCGTTTCTGTTCTGTTTTGGGATTAAATTCACTGGGCAGCGAATTTGTTCTACGCGATCGCGTGAATTGGGTCGCGATCGCGGAAGGCAAATATTCAACACTACGCGATCGCGTGGACAATGCTGCGATCGCGTAGAAGAATTTCGCTGGGTGGCTCATTTGTACAACGCGATCGCGTGCAGACGGCTGCGATCGCGTTGAAGAAGGACAGAAAACTTCGCGATCGCGTGCAGACAGCTGCGATCGCGTTGAGTAATTTGACAAGGCGGTGCGATCGCGTGTACAAGGCCGCGATCGCGTAGAGTAAAATGTCTGTGTAAAAATTGCAGAAAATTTCTGCTGTGTTTTCAAATCCAAAAACACCCCGAACCACCTTCGAAACACTCCGAGCCCTCGGGGCTCCAAACCAAATATGCACACTAACTCAAAAACATCATACGAACTTGCTCGCGCGATCAAATCGCTAAAATAACATCAAAATCAATGAATTGAGCCTTAAAACTCAAGAATTCTTCAAAATTCCATAATTTCCAAACTTTCCAATTTAAGGCCGAAACACGTCAAACGACGTCCGTTTTCAACCAAACTTTACAGGAAGCGCTTAACCAATATATATGACCTGTACCGGGCGTCGGAACCAAAATACGAGCCCGATACCAGTACTTTTTAATCAAAATTCAGTTTCATTTTCCTTAAACATTTTCGGAAAACAATTTAACAGAAAAATTCTTTTACCGGGGTTCTAGACCTCGGATTTCAATTCCGGACATATGCCCAAGTTCCATATTTTTCTACGGATTTTCTGAGACAATCAAATCACGGATCCGGGTCCGTTTACCAAAAATGTTGACCAAAGTCAACCATATCAATATTAATATCAAAATTCTTCAACTTTTTCACATATTTCACATATTTCAACATAAATATCTTCCAGCTTTGTGCCCGGACTGTGCACGCAAATCGAGGCAACTATAAATGAGGTTTTCAAGACCTCAAAAGCTCGGAATGATTAATAAAACATGACCATTTGGGTCGTCACAATCTCCACCTCTAAAACAACCGTTCGTCCTCGAACGGACAAAAGAAAGAAATACCCGAGTCAAGGAATAGATGAGGATATTGGCTCCGCATGATAGACTCGGACTCCCAGGTCGATGCCTCAGGAGGCTGACCCCTCCACTAAACTCGCACAGAAGGAAAACTCTTCGACCTCAACTGTCGAACGTGCCGATATAGAATAACTACCAGCTCTTCCTCATAGGATATATCATTGTCCAATTGGACAGTACTGAAGTCTAACACATGTGTGGGATCGCCGTGGTATCTCCGAAGCATAGATACATGAAAAACCGGATGCACGGCTGATAAGCTAGGCGGCAAAGCTAATCTGTAAGCCACCCCTCCCACTCTGTCTAGAATCTCAAATGGACCAATATACCTAGGGCCGAGCTTGCCCTTCTTCCCGAACCTCATCACGCCCTTCATAGGCGACACTCGGAGCAATACTCGTTCACCAACCATGAAATCTACATCTCGAACCTTACGATCCGCATAAGTCTTCCGCTTGGACTGAGCTGAACGCAATCTCTCCTGAATAGTCTTGACCTTATTCAAGGCCTCCTGAACTAAGTCTGTACCCAACAACCGAGTCTCTCCCGGTTCAAACCATCCAACTGGTGATCGACATCGCCTACCATACAACGCCTCATACGGAGCCATCTGGATGCTAGATTGGTAACTGTTATTGTAGGCGAACTCTGCTAATGGCAGAAACCGGTCCCACGAGCCTCCGAAATCAATAACACAGGCTCGAAGCATGTCCTCTAGAATCTGAATAGTCCTCTCGGACTGGCCATCCGTCTGAGGATGAAATGCTGTACTCAACTGAACCTGGGTGCCTAACTCCTGCTGGACCGCTCTCCAGAACCGCGAGGTAAACTGCGTACCCCGATCAGAGATAATAGATACTGGCACTCCATGGAGACGAACAATCTCCCTAATGTAAACCCCCGCTAACCTCTCCGATGAGTAGGAGACAGATACTTGAATAAAGTGTGCTGACTTGGTCAGCCTATCAACAATGACCCAAATAGCATCAAATTTCCTTCTAGTCAAAGGAAGTCCAGTAACGAAATCCATAGTGATCCGCTCCCATTTCCACTCGGGAATTTCAATCCTCTGGAATACACCATCAGGTCTCTGGTGCTCATATTTCACCTGCTGACAATTTAGACACCGAGCGACATACGCAACGATATCTTTCTTCATTCTGCGCCACCAATAGTGCTGACGTAAGTCCTGGTACATCTTCGCGGCGCCCAGGTGAATAGAATACCGCGAACTGTGGGCCTCCGCTAAGATCAACTCTCGAATCCCTTCGATATTGGGCACACAAACTCGACCCTGCAATCTCAATACCCCATCATCATCTAGATTTACCTTTGTGGCACCTCCCCGTTGTATTGTATCTCTCAACTCACGCAAATGAGGATTATCAAATTGCCTCTCACGGATACGCTCTAATAAAGAAGAACGAGCGACCGTGCAGGCTAACACCCTGCTAGGCTCAGAAATGTCCAATCTCACGAACCGGTTGGCTAATGCCCGGACGTCTAGAGCAAATGGTCTCTGACTGACCGGAATATATGCAAGACTACCCATGCTGGCAGACTTTCTACTCAATGCATCGGCCACCACATTGGCCTTACCTGGGTGATATAAAATAGTAACATCATAGTCTTTTAGCAACTCTAGTCACCTTCTCTGCCTCATATTCAACTCTTTCTGCTTAAACAAATACTGAAGACTCTTATGATCGGTGTATACTTCACATGCTACACCATACAAATAATGCCTCCGGATCTTCAATGCGTGAATAATCGCCGCCAATTCTAGATCATGCACTGGATAGTTCTTCTCATGAATCTTCAACTGCCTCGAAGCATAGGCAATAACCTTGCCATCCTGCATTAACACTGCACCAAGCCCAATACGGGAAGCATCACAATAAACAGTATAAGGTCCCGTACCTGTGGGTAAAACCAATACCGGTGCCGTGGTCAAGGTTGTCTTGAGCTTTTGAAAGCTCGCCTCACATTCATCGGACCATTCAAATTGAACACCCTTCTGGGTCAATCTGGTCAGTGGGGTTGCAATAGACGAAAATCCTTCTACGAATCGGCGATAATAACCCGCTAACCCCAAGAAACTCCGAATATCCGTGGCTGATGTCGGTCTAGGCCAGCTCTTGACTGCCTCAATTTTCTTTGGATCAACCTGAATACCTGCTGCCGTCACAATATGTCCCAGGAATGCAACTGAACTTAGCCAAAATTCACACTTTGAAAATTTTGCATATAGCTGGCTATCTCTCAGAGTCTGCAAGGCCACTCTGAGATGTTGCGCATGCTCCTCCTGACTGCGGGAATATATTAATATGTCATCAATGAAGACTATTACAAACAAGTCTAAATAAGGCCGGAACACCCTATTCATTAATTCCATAAAAGCTGCTGGAGCATTTGTCAACCCAAAAGACATGACCGGAAATTCATAATGTCCATACCGAGTGCGGAACGCTGTCTTAGGGACATCAGATGCCCTAATCTTCAGCTGATGATAGCCAGATCTCAAATCTATCTTTGAAAATACCTTGGTACCCTAAATCCGGTCAAATAAATCATCAATTCGTGGAAGTGGATATTTATTTTTGATAGTCACCTTGTTTAACTGTCGATAGTCAATGCACATTCTCATCGAACCATCTTTCTTCTTTACAAATAATACTGGTGCACCCCACGGCGAAACACTGGGTCTAATGAAACCCTTTTCAAGTAAATCCTGCAACTGTTCCTTCAATTCTTTTAACTCTGGCGGAGCCATACGGTATGGGGGAATGGAAATGGGCTGAGTGCCTGGGGCCAAGTCAATGCAAAACTCAATGTCCCTATCGGGCGGCATACCTGGCAAGTCTGAAGGAAATACTTCAGGAAATTCGCCAACCACAGGCACAGAGTCAATAGAAGGAACCTCAGCACTAGAATCACGGACATAGGCCAAATAAGCCAAGCATCCCTTTCCAACCATACGCCGAGCTTTAACATAAGAAATAACATTACGGCTAGTATGACCTGAAATTCCTTTCCACTCTATACGAGGCGAATTCGGCAAGGCTAAAGTCACAGTCTTGGCATGGCAATCTAAAATAGCATGATACGGAGATAGCCAGTCCATGCCTAGTATAATATCAAAGTCCACCATATTTAGGAGTAATAAATCAGCACGGGTCTCGAGACCCTCAATTACTACAATACATGACCGATGAACTCGATCAACCACAATAGAATCGCCTACTGGTGTAGACACATGAACAGGAACACTCAGTGGATCACTGGGCTGAATCAAGTATGGTGCAAAATAGGAAGACACATACGAATATGTAGACCCAGGGTCAAATAATGCTGATGCCTTTCTATCACAAACCAAAATAATACCTGTAATGACGGCATCGGAAGACTCAGCCTCTGGTCTGGCGGGAAGTGCATAACATCGGGGCTGTGCCCCACCACCCTGAGCAGTATCTCTAGGACGATCAGCTGCTGGCTGGTCTCTACCTCTATCGGTCTGAGCTCCACCTCTATGACCTCTACCTCCATCTCTATGTCCTCTACCTCCGCCTCTAGCTGGCTGGGCAGGCTATGAGGGAACTGGGGCCTGAATCATGGCACGAGAACCCTGCTGGTGAGATCTGTCCGAAGCTCGAGGGCAATACCTTGCAATGTGCCTAAGATCACCGCACGTAAAACAAGCCCTCGGCTACTGAAAATGGCGAAGTGGTGGTGCACTGATAGGCTGCTGATCAGAGTAGCGTGGCTGAGAATTACGATCACCTGAAGCATCATGAGAAACCTGAAGAGCTGATTGATAAGGCCTAGGAGGATGGCCTCTATCATAAAAATCTCTATCTCCAGACGAGGTACCACTGAATCTACCCGAATTACGAGATCTCTTATCTGATCCATGTCTCGCTCCCCGTGACAGAGCCATCTCGATCCGGCGGGCTGTATTAGCCGCCTCCTGAAAAGTGATTTCAGTTCCTGCCCCCATAGCCATCTGTAACCGAATTGGCTAATTCAAGCCATCAATAAACCTCCTCACTCTCTCCCGATCTGTGGGAAGTATGATAATAGCATGACGAGCCAGGTCTACGAACCTAGTCTCGTATTGTGTGACAGACATAGAACCCTGATGAAGACGCTCAAATTGTCCGCGCATAACCTCCCGCTGAGTTGCTGGAAGGAACTTCTCCAAGAATAATTCTGCAAACTGCTCCCAAGTCAAAGATGACGATCCCGCTGGCCTGGTTAGACAATAATCTCTCCACCAAGTCTTCGCGGAACTAGATAACCGAAAAGTAGCAAAATCCACACCATTAGTCTCCACAATACCCATAGTACGGAGAACTTCGTGGCAGCTGTATAGGAAATCCCGTGGATCCTCTGAAGGAGTGCCACTGAATGTGGTAGTGAACAACTTGGTAAACCTGTCCAATCTCCACAACGCATCAGCAGACATGGCTGCACCATCATTAGACGGAGTCGCAATAATAGGCCGAGCTGCCTCAACTGGCTGAATCACAGGAACTTGAGTCTGGGGAATCATCGGCTCCGGAGTGCGCGTAGCAGGAGTCTGATTACCTCCTCCAGCCTGAGAAGTGGCTGGTGCTACCGGTAATAAACCTGCTCCTGGTGATATGATCCATAAAACCTGCTATCCGGACCAAAGCATCCTGAAGATCCGGTGAAAACAAAGCTCCTCCTGGGACCTGAGCTGGGCCTACTGGAGCTGCTGGGGCTGGAACTTCCTCCTCGATATGAACCTGAGGTTCTGCCACTCGTGCTGCTGCTCGAGGCTGAGCTCTGCCTCTACCTTGTCCTCTAGGACGAACTCGACCTCGGCCTCTACCCCTAGCAGGAGCTGCCGCTGCTGCGGATCTCGGGCTGCTGGTCAGTAGATGAGGATGCACGTGTCCTTACCATCTGCGGAAGAACAGAGTAGAAGTTCAATTAACATTCAAAAGATCAAGTCGCACGACCGGAAAGAATAAAGAGAATATTTTCCTAACTCTGTAGCCTCTGGAGGATAAATACAGACGTCTCCGTACCGATCCTTCAGACTCTACTAAGGTTGTTCGTGAGTTGTGAGACCTGTGCAACCTAGTGCTCTGATACCAACTTGTCACGACCCGGATTTCCCACCATCGGGGTCATGATGGCGCCTACTAAATGGAAGCTAGGCAAGCCAAATATTAATTACATCTCCATTAATTACCAATTTCTTATTAACAACATATAAATTACAGCGGAATAATCAAAATTAGCGGAAGACTTAATCAAATATGATAAAGAAAATCCAAATCTGATACACTACCCAAGATTGGTGTCACAATACTCACGAACTTCTAAGAATAATACATATAATTGTCTGAAAGAAAATACAAGCTGTTTATCTCGATTACATGAGATAATAGAATGAAAAGCTTAGATAGAAGAGACAACGAGTCCTGCGAACGCCTGCAAGGCTACCTCGTAGTCTCAGTAGTCGAAAAATCCACAAGTCGCTACTGTCGTTGCTGCTGTCCGTAACCTGTATCTGCGCAAAAGAGCGCAGAGTGTAGTATCAGCACAACCGACCCCATGTGCTGGTAAGTGCCTGGCCTATCCTAGCGAACTAGTGACAAGGCTAAGGCCAGTCACCCACTTAAACCTGAACAATTGTAATATAGATATATATATATATACAATACATTTATAAGGAAATACTCTGCTCTGAAATAACAGTCAATAACTCACAATATCCAGAATAATCTAATCAACAGAATAAATCTTACTTTCATATCTCAATTCCTCTCTCATTTCATGTCTCGTAGTAGGCGTACCACCCGCTCCCAACTATCACAGTAATTATATCTTGTGGTAGGCGTACCACCCGCTCCCAAATATCATAGTAATCATATCTTGTGGTAGGCGTACCACCCGCTCCCAAATATATCAATAATTATATCTTGTGGTAGGCGTACCACCCGCTCCCAAATATATCAATAATTATATCTTGTGGTAGGCGTACCACCCGCTCCCAAATATGTCAATAGGCTACCGGCAACTATGGCCAATGCCACGATTTAAGTCACTTTGTGGTCGGCGTACCACACGATCCCAATTCATAAATATATATAAGTGGTCGGTGCGCCACACGATCCCAATTCATAAAATATATATATTACCGGCATTTAGCCAATAATCTCTATATCAACAATATTTATAATTACCGGTTTTAAACCAATAATTTATAATAATTTCAACAATTTACCTTCATTACCGGTATAACACCAATAATTCTTATTCAACAATTTATTCATAACTAAATTCATATTCCTACAAACTAGGATAGAACAAACACTTACCTCGAAATTTCACGAACGATTCAATCCGTAGCAATGCCTTTTCCTTTCGAATTTGACTCCAATCCAACCGTATGTATACACAATTGATTTCATATCATCAATTCTACTTAACAAACTAGTTCATATTGCTAAATATGATTTTTACAACATTCTGCCCGGAATAGTAAAAAATCGACCCCGAGCCCACATAATCGAAACTCAAGTTTCGAACCAAAATAAGTTCACCCAATCCTCCATGAGTTCAAATATACAATTTGTTCTTAAGCTCGACTCCAAAACGAGGTCTAGATCGCAAATTCTTTGAAAACCCTTACTATACTCAATTCTCAATTTTTCTACCCATTTACACCTAATTAGGCTTAGGAATTCAAATAATATTGATGGAAAAATAAAGAAAACGAGTTAAGAATCACTTACCCAAGAAGTTTGATGAAGAATCGCTCAAAAATCGTCCAAGAAGCCGTGGAGAAGAGAGTTGAACAGAAATGGGATTTTTATCCCGTTTCTGTTCTGTTTTGGGATTAAATTCACTGGGCAGCGAATTTGTTCTACGCGATCGCGTGAATTGGGTCGCGATCGCGGAAGGCAAATATTCAACACTACGCGATCGCGTGGACAATGCTGCGATCGCGTAGAAAAATTTTGCTGGGTGGCTCATTTGTACTACGCGATCGCGTGAAAAGGGTCGCGATCGCGTTGAAGGAGAATGGAAGGCTACGCGATCGCGCGCAGACGGCTGCGATCGCGTTGAGTAATTTGACAAGGCAGTGCGATCGCGTGTACAAGGCCGCGATCGCGTAGAGTAAAATGTCTGTGTAAAAATTGCAGAAAATCTGCCAGTTTTCTAAGTCCAAAAACACCCCGAACCATCTCCGAAACACTCCCGAGCCCTCGGGGCTCCAAACCAAATATGCACACTAACTCAAAAACATCATACGAACTTGCTCGCGCGATCAAATCGCTAAAATAACATCAAAATCAATGAATTGAGCCTTAAAACTCAAGAATTCTTTAAAATTCCATAATTTCCAAACTTTCCAATTTAAGGTCGAAACACGTCAAACGACGTCCGTTTTCAACCAAACTTTACAGGAAGCGCTTAACCAATATATATGACCTGTACCGGGCGTCGGAACCAAAATACGAGCCCGATACCAGTACTTTTTAATCAAAATTCAGTTTCATTTTCCTTAAACATTTTCAGAAAATAATTTAACAGAAAAATTCTTTTACCGGGGTTCTAGACCTCGGATTTCAATCCGGGCATATGCCCAAGTTCCATATTTTTCTACGGATTTTCTGAGACAGTCAAATCACGGATCCAGGTCCGTTTACCAAAAATGTTGACCAAAGTCAACCATATCAATATTAATATCAAAATTCTTCAACTTTTTCACATATTTCACATATTTCAACATAAATATTTTCCAGCTTTGTGCCCGGACTGTGCACGCAAATCGAGGCAACTATAAATGAGGTTTTCAAGACCTCAAAAGCTCGGAATGATTAATAAAACATGACCCTTTGGGTCGTCACATCTGGCGTCTTTCAAAACTACTCCGCTCGAAGCTGGTATTTTCCTTCTTTCCAAAATCTTGTGTTGCTTTATATCCTTATCCACTGGGTATTTGCTTTCAAGAAAATTTTCGCAATGGGAGAAAATTTTCTACCCCAGTTTAATAAACTTCTAGGTGGCATGCTTTTCCGCCGACGAACCCTCTTTTCCTGTTTTAAATCAAAGAAAAAATGTTAGTTTCAAAATGCAGTGAGCGGTCGTGCCGCTCTTGCTGGGGCAATTCTCCTTTTCTTTTAGCTGCTTTGCCTTCCTAGAACTTTGGGGATGACGTTGATACTTGCTGGGGATGGTGCTCTTTCCACAGATGATCTCTCATCTCTCTTCCAAACTTCAATATGATCCGACCCTCTTAGTCGATGATCTGTTGTGAGAAACTATCTTCTGGATGTGTAATATGTGTCCGCCCTACTCTGTAATTCCTCTGAACCTTCCAATCAACCTGTCGATCTAATCTTAATATCGGAACGTCTTTTGCCTTATTGCCTTGTTCCACGCCTATTCATCTTCATTGTACCGCTTTGGGAGACTTGGTAGTAAGCTTTGAAAAATCAATTTTCGACATAAACATAAAAATCTTTTAAAAATAGAGAAAAATGATAGATAAAAAATGAAATAAAGAATGCTGACCGCGAAAGACAAAAAGGGAAAACTTTTCTGAACTCAAAACTGGGAAAAACTTATCTGAATGTATAACTTATCCAATGGTTATGCCGTGCCTTCGAGATTAATCTACACAGTCTATTTATGTCCATCACTTTTCTGACGGCTGCGTTTTGCTAGAAGTAAACGAATGTCCCAACCTCGTCTCATGCAGACACCTTGCAACCATCTCGCCTTGTCACCTCATAGTGCCCTTCAAAGGGTTTTCACTAATGAGATTCTCTCATTTCTCTCGACCTCCTGCCGCCTTAGGGTGCCTGTAAAGGTTTTCACCGTAAGACTCTCTCATTTTATTTCTTTCGGCTTTCTCGCCTTGAGGTGCCCGCGAGGGTTTTCACCGTTAAGACTCTCTCATGTTGCTTACTTTTCCTGTGGTGGGCTGGGATATTATCCACGAGATTCCCTCTATAGGGCTATCCCTTTTCAGCTTGTGAGTCCTGGATTCAGTCGAGAATCGGAGTGTCATTCTTGGCCTTCATTCGCATGTCCTAGCATTTCTCAAATACTGATCGAGAGGTCTTTTTTGGTCATTAATGTGGTTTTTGTGTGTGAGGCTATAGCAAAGTGATTTAACCTCAATGTGTAGCTCACTACAACTTTTGGAATCCGCACTATCTTTTCAAATGAAATATGACTTCTGCCCCAGTTTTGTTGCTTGAGGAATCTTTGATTTTTATTTTACTATGACCGAGCCGTGTGGCGCCTACGTTTCCTTCTTGAGGAATCAGGTCGAATGTAGTTCACTTTTTCTTGTGTCTTTTCTTTGTTTCTTTTTCTATTTTGTTATACATCTTCCTTGAGGATTCCAAAAGAGGGTATATGAAAGAATAATTAAGGCTCAAAGGGGAAAACAAGGGTTAAAGTGTTTGCATAGTAGAAAAATTGCCTCTGTCATTTCATTCTCCGAAAAATGCCGAATACAAACAAACGAAACCAAACGTTGACAAATACATTAAAGAATCACACATAATATCACTTGACTGCATCAAAATTGATAGCTATATCGGTGCATCTTCCCTCAATATCAGTTAGACATAGAGCGTCGTTGGATAATACTCTAGTCACAACAAATGGTCTTTGCCAATTTGGAGCGAATTTGCCTTTTGCTTCGGCCTGATGTGGTAGAACTCTCTTCAGCACATGCTGTCCCACTTCAAATTTCCTGGGACGTACCTTCTTGTTATATGCTCTCGCCATTCTCTTTTGATATAATTGGCCGTGACACACTGCTGTCAATCTCTTTTCATCGATCAAGATCAATTGCTCCAATCGTGTTTTGACCCACTCATCATCGTCAATCTCAGCTTCAGCGACAATTCGGAGGGATGGGATTTCAACTTCTACTAGTATTACTGCTTCAGTTCCGTACACCAACAGGTAAGGAGTTGCACCTACCGACGTTCGGACGGTAGTGCGATAACCCAATAGTGCGAATGGTAACTTTTCATGCCATTGCCTAGACCCTTCTACCATCTTCCTCAATATCTTCTTTATATTCTTGTTTGCCGCCTCAACCGCACCATTTGCTTTGGGACGATATGGTGTGGAATTTCGGTGTGTAATCTTGAACTGTTGACATACCTCCTTCATCAATCCACTATTAAGATTGGCACCGTTATCCGTGATGATTATCTTTGGGATTCCAAACCTGCAGATGATGTGGGAATGTACGAAGTCCACCACCGCCTTCTTGGTCACTGATTTGAATGTTTTAGCCTCCACCCACTTTGTAAAATAGTCGATCGTTACCAGAATGAACCTATGACCATTGGAAGCCGCAGGTTCTATAGGTCCGATAACATCTATACCCCACGCGACAAATGGCCATGGTGCTGACATTGTATGCAATTCGGTCGGTGGAGAATGAATCAAATCTCCTGTGTATCTGACACTGATGGCATCTTCGTACGAAACTTATACAATCACGCTCCATAGTGAGCCAATAATATCCTGCTCGAAGAATTTTCTTTGTCAATACATATACGCTCATATGTGGCCCACAAACTCCGGCGTGTATCTCTGGCATCACTGTTGTGGCCTGACCCGCATCTATACATCTCAACAATCCCAAATCTGGGGTTCTTTTGTACAGCACCCCTCCACTAAGAAAAAATCCATTCGCCAATCGCCGAATAGCTCTCTTTTGATCTCCAGTTGCCTGCTCTGGGTATATTCCTAACCCGAGGTATTCTTTGACATCATGAAACCATGGCTCACCATCCATCTCTTCTTCTATCATATTGCAATAAGCATGTTGATTCCGGATCTCAATATGTAACGGATCAACATGAATCTTGTCCGGGTGATGTAACATCGATGCCAACGTAGCCAAAGCATCGGCAACCTCATTATGCATCCTTGGGATATGCCTGAATTCTACCGATCGGAAATGCTTGGTCAGATCATGCAAATATTGACGATACGGGATAAGCTTCAAATCTCTGGTTTCCCATTCTCCCTGAATCTGATGTACCAGAAGGTCCGAGTCCCCCAAGACCAAGACGTCTTGTACATCCATGTCCACCGTAATCGCAACCCTAAGATGCATGCCTCGTACTCAGCCATATTGTTGGTACAATAAAAACGCAGTTGAGCAGTGACAGGATAATGATGTCCTGTTTCGGAGATAAGCACAGACCCTACTCCGACTCCTTTTGCGTTCGCCGCTCCGTCGAAGAAAAGTTTCCACCCTGGATCCTCGGTTAATTCTAACCCATCAATTTGCAATACTTCTTCGTCTGGAAAATACGTCCTCAAAGGTTCGTATCCATCATCGACAGGATTCTCAGCTAAGTGATCGACTAGTGCTTGAGCTTTCATAGCCGTCCTTGTCATATATATGATGTCGAATTCTGTAAGTAGTATTTGCCATTTTGCTAACCTCCCTGTAGGCATAGGCTTCTGGAAAATATACTTCAACGGATCCAAACGTGAAATGAGGTAAGTAGTGTAAGAAGACAAATAATGTTTCAGCTTTTGGGCTACCCAAGTCAAGGCACAACAGGTCTTTTCCAAATGAGTGTATTTAACCTCGTGGACCGTGAATTTCTTACTGAGATAGTAAATGGCCCGTTCCTTTCTGCCAGTAAGATCATGCTGCCCAAGTACGCAGCCGAACGAATTCTCCAAAATCGTTAGATAAAGAATCAGGGGTCTACCCGGTTCAGGCGGAACTAGTAAGGGTGGGTTTGACAGATACCCTTTGATTTGGTCAAACACTTCCTGACATTCTGTCGTCCATTCTATCGCAGCGTCTTTTTTCAACAGACGGAATATGGGTTCACAGGTTGCTATAAGCTGAGCAATAAACCTACTAATGTAATTTAACCTTCCCAACAAACTCATTACCTCTGTTTTATTCTTTGGCGGGGGTAACTCCTGGATGGACTTGATTTTGGATGGGTCCAACTCAATGCCCCGTCAGCTGACGATGAATCCTAGCAACTTTCTTGACGGAACTCCGAATGCACATTTGGCCGGATTAAGCTTGATATCATATCTTCGAAGTCTTTGAAAAAACTTCCTGAGGTCGTCAATGTGGTCTTCTTGACGTCTAGATTTTATGATCACATCATCTACGTACACTTCAATTTCCTTGTGTATCATGTCATGGAATACCGTAGTCATCGCCCTCATGTATGTTGCCCCTGCGTTCTTCAAGCCGAACGGCATTACCCGATAACAATAAGTTCCCCATGGTGTGATAAAAGCCGTCTTTTCTACGTCTTCTTCATCCATCAAGATTTGATGATATCCCGCGTAGCAGTCCACAAAGGATCCGATTTCACGTCCGGCGCAATTATCAATCGGGATATGGATATTGGGAAGCGGAAAATTATCCTTAGGGCTCGCCTTGTTGAGATTGCGATAGTCCACTCATACTCTGATCTTTCCGTCTTTCTTTGGCACCGGTACTACGTTAGCCAACCATTCAGGGTATCGAGTGCATGAATGACTTTCGCCTGCAGCTGCTTGGTTACTTCCTCCTTGATCTTTACACTCATCTCCGTCTTAAATTTCTGCAGTTTTTGCGTGACGGGCGGGCATGCCGGGTCAGTAGGTAATTTGTGAACCACTAGATCAATGCTGAGTCCTGGCATGTCGTCGTACGACCATGTGAAAATGTCTTTAAACTCCATGAGTATTTTGATCAATTCTTCTCTCAGGTTGGGTTCGATATGGACACTTATTCTGGTTTCTTTAATATCATTCGTATCCCCCAGATTAACAGCCTCAGTATCATTCAAGTTAGGTTTGGGCTTTTCCTCGAAGTGACTTAATTCTTCGCCGATTTCTTCTACGGCTTCATCATCGCCGTATTCCGATTCACTCTCGTCACTTCTTATTTCATGCATTATTATTTCCAAACCAGATTGACTTTCTAGACTGGGTTGATTAATCTTTAAGCACGCCATATCATTAAGATCAGTTGAAAGAAAGCTGCTCAGAAAAGTAAAAAGAAGGAAAATAAACAAAATTAGAAACAAAAGGAACAAAATTTCAATAATGGGAATAGTACAAGGAAAAACAAGCTTGCATACTCAAACAAAAACGAACTAAAACAAATGGATTTTACTCCGGGGACAGCCCCAACACAAAATTTGAAAGAAAACAATCCAAAACAAACTACCAAGACTCCTTCCGGATAGGGAGAGGAGTAGCCTTCCAATTATTCAACTTCGCTTTCGGTCCCACAAACTGTATCTCGGCATGGCTGGGTCCTTCGCCATCCTCTAACATGCATACATCTGATAATAAGTCCTCGAACTTTCTCAAGAACTCTTCGTCTGGCCTGACCATAGGACTGGGAACCTTTGTCGTCGGATGTCTTCTTATTCCGGACCTGACAAAAGATTGGGAAAGGCGCGGAACAGGCTTTGGGAGCACCCATGTCTTCTGCTTATTCCTCTTGGCTCGCTGGATGTCCTTTGGTGTTGGCTTGAATCCCAAGCCGAAGGTTCCCACATTTTCGACCACAGATACCGGTTGTATGATTCCTTGCAGAGATGCACCTAAACCTTTGCCGGGTACGAAACCGTTTCTCAACATTTCATGAGCCACCATGACGTCTGCAGTAATTATTCTGTCATTGAGAATGCATTCCCCTTCTGGAACTCGGTTGACGGATACCGCATCGCAGATATGGTATACCCATGGCCCAACATCCTCTTCTGTCTCAACAAAGGGGATGATTGTGCCTGGTTGTAGATCATTCTCTCCATGGACTACGATCTCCTGTCGATCCCACTCAAACTTGACTAGTTAGTGTAGGCTGGATGGAACTGCTTTTGCAGCATGGATCCACGGTCGTCCTATCCGAAGGTTGTATGAAACTACCATGTCCAGCACCTGGAATTTCATGGTGAACTCCACAGGTCCGATTGTCAAGTCTAACATTATGTCCCCGACCGATGCCTTGCCTCCTCCATCAAACCCTCGGACACATATGCTGTTCTTGCGTATCCTGCCGATATCCACTTTCAACTTGTTTAGTGTAGAGAGAGGACAAATGTTCGCACTAGACCCATTGTCGACTAGGACTTTGGTAACCACCGACTCTTCACACTTTACCGTAGGATATAAAGCCTTGTTGTGCTCGGTGCCTTCCTCAGGCAACTCATCATCGGTGAGGGTGATCTGGTTCGCTTCGAAGATCCTATTGGTGATCTTTTCCAAATGACTCACAGAAATTTTATCGGGTACATGGGCCTCATTCAAAACTTTCATCAAGGCTTGCCGGTGTTCTTCAGAATGTATCAATAGGGACAACAATGAGATTTGCGCAGGAGTTTTCTTCAGCTGTTCTAAGATAGAATAATCATGCAGCTTCATCTTTTTCAGGAATTCCTCTACCTCTTCGTCAGTTACCGCTTTTTTAGTGTTGCCGGAGTAGTCTTCCTTAACTCCGCATGGGCAAAACATCTCCCTGAATGGGTCAAACCTTGCGCTTCGCAGACTTCCTCTTTAACTTCTTTTCCTTTGTAAGTTGTCGTGACCCGATCATAATTCCATGGAATAGCTTTGCTATCAGCTATCGGCAACTGTATTGCTGGCTTGATGATGAAAGGATCCACTCGAACACCTGCTACAGTCAAGACGGGTTTGGTTGCTGCCCCCGGTACAACTATTTTTACTCCCTCTGGCCTCATAGGCACTTTGTTCACACTTCCCTTTTCTGCTTCCAACCCCTCCTGTACGTCCTTCTTGCAGATGAGTGACTCATCCAGGCTTGGCCCCTTTTTCATTCCTACCCCACTAGACTTGATCATCATTACAGTCCGAGAGGTTTTCTCCTTTCCCTCTTCTACCCGTACCAACTCGATCATGTTGGTCTCATGATGAGTTGGGAGTGGATTTTGGTTGATGTTGGGCTCCGCTGGAGTCTGGACCTCAATTCGGCGAGTGTCGATGAGTTCCTGGATAGCTATTTTCAACCTCCAATACTTTTCTGTGCCGTGCCCCGGACATCCTGAGCAGTATGCACAATTTATTGAATGATCCAGATTCTTTGGAAGAGGGTTTGGTAGCTTAGCCTCGACCGGATTTAGCAACCCTACTTGCTTCAATCGGTGGAAAAAATTGGTGTAAGACTCTCCCAAGGGAGTGAAGGTCTTCGTCCTTGGTGCTCTGTCGTTCTTGAAGGCTTGATTCGGACGAAAGCCCGCACCCGTGGGATTTCTATAGGCTCTTGGGGGTGGGTAATTATTATGTGGATTTGGCGCACGCCATGGTGCCTGGACGGGAGGTGGGGCATATGATTGGGCATGATGGACGGTAAAGTGAGCATCTGGTGTTGGGTAATAGTGTTGCGGATGGCTATATGGATTGTGAGAGTAATTTTGTTGGTGGGGCTGTGGCGAATTATACTGGGGTGCGGGGCCTCTGTTTCTGAACCATGCTCCGGAATCGACTGCCGCGACCTCTTCTTTCCTCTTTTTTCCAAGCACTCCTCCGGTGCCACTTTGAATAGCTTGAGTGGTGGCTTTCAACGCTGAATAACTCATGATCTTGTTAGCTTTCAAGCCTTCCTCGATCATAGCCCCCATCTTTATCATCTCAGTGAATGACTTACCCACGGACGTCACCAGATGTCCGAAATAGGTTGGCTCTAGTGTCTGGAGGAAGTAATCCACCATCTCATTCTCTCTCATCGGCGGATCTACCCTTGCTGCCTGTTCCCTCCAGCGAAACCCAAATTCTCTAAAACTTTCGGCGGGTTTCTTCTCTAACTTTAGCAATGATAAGCGATCGGGGATTATTTCAAGATTATACTAGAACTGGCCGATGAATGCTTGAGCCAAGTCATCCCATGTAAACCATCTGCTGGGATCCTGCCTAGTGTACCACTCTAGTGCAGACCCCCCCAAGCTCTGACCGAAGTAAGCTATCAGAATCTCATCTCGCCCTCGGGCTCCTCGCATTTTACTTCAAAAACCTCGAAGATGGGCTACTGGGTCACCATGACCCTCGTATAGGTCAGACTTGGGCATTTTGAACCCGGCTAGCAACTGGACATCTGGGAATGGACACAGGTCTTTGTAAGCGACACTAACCTGGTTGCCCAAACCATGCATATTCCTGAAGGATTGCTCCAGGCTTTTAACTTTTCGAATAACTTCCTCATGCTCCAAACTTTGGAAGTGCTTTTTCGGTTCTGCCGGGTTATCCCAGTGAGGGGTGTGTGAATGCGGTTCAG
Organism: Nicotiana noctiflora; assembly: GCA_032618575.1. Taxonomy (NCBI): domain Eukaryota; kingdom Viridiplantae; phylum Streptophyta; class Magnoliopsida; order Solanales; family Solanaceae; genus Nicotiana; species Nicotiana noctiflora. Next base: position 39,604 of record JASVEL010007402.1, read on the forward strand.
GAGCCTTAAAGGTAGGCTCGGGAGAATAATAATGATTGTCATGGATTTGAAAAAGCGGCTCACTGGACGACTTCTGTAAAGTAGCAAGTGGAGGTTCCACAAAAACAGGGGTAGCCGGGGGAGGAGGATTTTGTCTGGCTGGTGAAACCGGGGATGTATAGGGGTTTTCCCCTTGATAATAAGGATAGATCGGTGCACTTGTCGAGGGGTCAATGGGCGGACGCTCCGGTGCTGGTGTAAGAGTAGGAAGGTTTGGTGATGATTGTCCCCTAGCCCAGGCTAGGTGCATCTCTGTCATTTGCTGTCTCAACCGGTCCACCTCCTCTTTCATGATTTGTATCTCTGTTTTCTACCCATCGACACTTTTGCCGGAACTAGACATGCTTGCTGGAATTGGACCTTTTGATCTAGTATGGTAATGGTGATCGGCCAGTATACTCTATCAAGTCAACTGCTAAACTTTTCTGGAAATTGCAACAAACTTGTTAGCTCACTGAATTTAACAGGTATGTTATCGCATGTTGGATGCAATGCACTTAATCAATTAACCATTTCTACATGTATTCATCGCATGCGTCATTCCAACTTTTATCTTTGAAAACCTCATTTGTTATTAACCTCATTTGGTGGTGGTCGAATCTTATGTGGATTGCCTACGTATCACGTCCCTGCGTGAATCAGACCGAGCGTAGTTCTGATAACAAGATTGTGGCGAAATTCTGGAATTCTTATAATGAAAACCTTTACGGTTACAAAACATGTCTTACAATAATCAACAAAATGAGAGAAATGCTTGACTCAAGAAAAAACATAAAAATAATAAATAAAAACGCCAACCATTTTTTTTTTTCTTCAAAATTTCAAAAAATACATCTTTTAATCAATAGCCTAATGCTCTTAAACTCCTGGAGGCCCGCGAGGCATCGTTCGGCCTTGCCGCGGGCCTTGGTGTGAGGTCCCTGTGTAGTCCCCTTAACTCTCTCATGATCTGATGAACATAGTCCATAACCGAAGCAAAAAGGGCGGTGCGGGGCATTTGTTCACAAGCTAAGCACTGCATGGTGACATAATGCCCAATTTCTTCAATTCTGTCCTTGATCCTGTCCGTTTCTCTGAGTAGCTGTTCTATCCGTTGATTCTTCGCCCCCAATCTTCGAGCATTGTTGGTGACCTGGTCTAAGAGCCTATCCACTTGTTCTTGCAGTCGGGCCATCACATTGTGGCAACGGTCGAGGTCTACCCTGGCATCCCGGGCTTGTTTGAAAACTCGTTCCCTGAGGGTAACATTTACTTCCCTAAGATTGGTGATGACCTCAGTATAATCTTTTTCCACTTGTTGTAGATGAAGTGCCTGTTGATGTGCCTCCCTTCTCCAGCTAGCGCGGATCCTCATCGTTTGGGCCTTTGACTCTTCCAATTCTTTTTGGACATATGTGACTCGATTTTTTAAACCCTTTATCAATTTTTCGTCTGATCGACTCCTCAACTGTCTGTCAGCATCCCTTTTCATTTGCTGGATTTGAACTCTCAAAAAGTCATTTTCTTGTGCCAACTTCTTTTTATCTCCTTCATCGGCGGCAGCTTGCATACTCTTCTCGAATTGAAGGTCCCGGACCTGCTGTTCTATCTTACCAATCTTCGTCTTGTAACCTTCCTCCTTTGCTAGCCAATTCCATTGCTCTTGTGAATCCTCCGTGAACTGTTGGACATGGGCTCTTTTAGCACATTTCCGACGAATCTGAAACCTTTTCCCGAACCAGACATTGTACTTTGGATCTACCTCACCCTTAGCCAGTTCTCGAACCATAGTCTTAGGCTCAAGGAATCTATATTCATGCCACAGCTTTCTAATCTTTTCTTCGGGGAATACGACTCCTGGGCTCAACTCAATGGCGTGCTTTCTTAGATCTTCATCAGTAGGAATAATCTGAAATCTTCCTAGTTGACGTAATACCCGATGAGGAACATATGGTTGGCTACTACGAATCCCCATCAGAAGAATATAACATTCCTCGGCTGCCATGTATACTACTTCAGTATCAGTTAACCACCCGAATGCCCATTCAACCTGATCGGCTTCTATTGAGCTTAGTCGTGCAAGCCATGCTTCGATACCTTCGAGGAATACATCGCCTATCATCCGTTCCTCAAAACCACTAATACAGCTTTTTCCAGTCAACCCATGGTTCATGTATTGTGCCCGGTGATGGAGGTGTTCTTGCATCCACAATTAGAGTAACAGATTGCATCCTTGAAAGAAATTGCCCCCTTCTCGGCATATAGTCAAGGCTCGGTAGATTTCGGACAAAACCAAAGGGACTACCATGCTGGTAGCCTTTTTTATTGCAACATCGTCTATTCCTACAAGATTTATCTCTATTTTCTTATCTTCGCGTGGACAAATCACAATCCCCAAGAACGTCGTTATGAATGCTAGAATTCGTCTGGCCTCCCACTTGGTTCTATTCCTGCGTGAGTTAGTCCAAGATTTGACTCTTCAAAACCCCGAGGAGTGCCGTATCGTTGGTATAAGAATTGGAGATCGCAACATCCTCCTGATAAATCATCATTTTTCACCTTCCGACTAATGCTTAGCAAATCCAGAAACCCATGCGGAGATACCGGTCTTGGTGAAAGCAGGTATTGTCCTCTTAATTTCCCATTTAATCCTGCATAGCCTGCAATCTCCTCTAGCATGGGTGTAAGTTCAAAGTCGACAAAATGGAACACATTGCTGGTCGGATCCCAAAACGATATCAGTGCCTCGATGATGTCTTTCCTTGGCTTGATATTCAAGCAGATTAACAAAACCTCCCAAAATTCTTTCCACTATCTTTTTACTACTGTCTTCCAAATCATTCCACCATATGTGGAGCTGCTGAGGGACCTCGCTACAGACTGAAAATGATTTATTCTGATTTGTGCTCATCCTGCACATTTATTAAGGTGATTAAAGAAAGAAAAACAACTTTGTTTTACTAAACAAAAAACTCAGTTTTCAATCACGGCCTTTCAACGCCTCGGGGACAAAGATTTTAAGGCTGTGTGGGTTAATCGATCAAAAATAAAAAAAATCGACCCAAAGGTGGCCGTTTATACAAAATCAGCCTTCCGGCGTCCCTTTCGGGAACATTCAGCTGTTTTTGAAAACAGCATCACCGACTTATTTACGACGAAAAATTAGTTTCGATGTTTTTGGCTATTTTTGCAAAAGGGGAAGTTGGACCTGATAAAGGTTGCCTACGTATCTCACATCCAATGAGAATCAAACCCGCGTAGTTCGGTTTAATAAAACAATCTGTAAATGAAAACTATTTTTTTTTGTTTATTTTACTGAAAAACAAGTAAACTATTTTTATCTATTTCAAGAATAAAACACACTATTTTTTCTTTCTTTTTTAAAATTCTCCATATTTAAAACCGGTCAGCATGCAGGTCTAAAGCAGATAAAGGCGTAAGACAGACATGATGCAGCAGGATAGTCTTTTCATTTCAGGTCACCTGTCCTAGACGGACTCAACCCCTGTGTTGAGTCCCCTACGTCAAATGCAACATGATGCAAATAAACGTTCCTACTAGGGATCCGGCATGAAGCTTGTTATTCTAGGTTCAAGAACCTGGGTTTATTGTTCTAGACCTGGCTTACCCAAGCGGACAGCTCGAGCCGAGGAGGAGGCAGCAACCCGGGAATACAGAAGCTTCACCGGTTTTGCAACTTATCCAAACCTCGTTCTAAAATGGGAATTAGACACTATACAGAAAAGAAGTCATACGAAGTGCACCCTTCTTCATGATTTAGAAGACTTAGAGAGGAGATTGGTTTCGGCACAGTTTATATGTACAATTCACAAAATATCAAAGCAGTAAAAGCTACATTTAGCACATTAAATATAAACATATAATAAAATCAGATAATAATAAGCCAAATACAACAATTATTCAAAGCTCGAATTTCTAACCTTGAACCAGTGGTTCTGGGTTATTATCCCCAGCAGAGTCGCCAGAGCTGTCACACCTCCTTTTGGCGCGCCCGCATGGGCGCGAGGGAGTTTTTCCAATTAAAGGACAATCGAAACGAGATTTATTTAATTAATTCAGAGTCGCCACTCGAGAGATTTATGGTGTCCCAAGTCACCGGTTGAATCCCGAATCGAGGAAAAGGATGACTCTGTTTAACAGTCCGCGAAACAGAAATCTGGATAAGGAATTATGTTAACCCGGGAGAAGGTGTTAGGCATTTCCGAGTTCCGTGGTTCTAGCACGGTCGCTCAATGGTCATATTTGGCCAAAGTACTTGATTTTTAATATATATATTATCCTATTTGTGCATTTTAAAAATTAATTACCGCTTTCATCAAATTATTTCAACAAAAAAAATGAACGTTATTTAAGAACATGTTTTCGGATCACGTCACATGAAATACACCCGGATCCTCGGCACATTCTTATCCAACGTTGTTGGGTTTGGATTTGAGCTGCATGAAATGCACACTCGTTTTTTTTTTTTAAATAATAAAAATGATTAAAACCATACCTAAAATGACTAACGTATTACTACTTTGCGAAAGGCCGTGAAATTAGCTAAACGGCTGTCCCAAATTCTAATTATTTGAATATACATTTTACGAGGGCACCATGATTTATATGTCATTTAGCGGGGCTCATCTCATTTATTTTTAAAAGTTAATCCTATAATGACTACATTTTCTCCGTTTAAGTTTGTCTCTAAAAAATAAATAAAGTAGAAAAAGTCTTAATTAACTATATGCTAAAAAAATATGCATTCATTAGTTACCAACTTAAGACCATTGTTAACGAAAAGAATATTACTAAAATTGAAACTATAAATAAAATACAGAATTGACGGGTAATATTTTTAAAGAGAAACTAACTATCTTATAACTAACTTGAACTCACGTCGTTAGAAGAATAAACCATTGGAATTAACTAATTGCAACTATTGGAAACTAAAGCTTACCTTAATTACTAATACTTATTCGAAAGTTCATTAAACTTCAATGTGAACTCAACTAGCATGTTTCAAGCCCGTTGGATTAATGTTCTTGACCTTATCATATTTACTCGCACTCAAAATCTGTTAAACATGCTGATTATATGAAATTAATGGACTTTATTAATGTGGATTCCTAAATGGAACATGCATTACGAACACAATGTAACCCCTTAAACTAAATATGAATAGAATGATTTCAAACTGAAAATCTAACAGAAGGTCATCTAGAAATAGTGACTTAATTTGTTAACCTAATATGAAATTAATCCAATCAATATTCAAAGCTAACTGACATAGAACTAACTATCACTGAAACTTCCAATACAACTTAATGAATCCAAAGAGATAACAGTCCACCGTCCAGTGTATACAATTTATATCACTATTATATTGGGCTAAAATAACAACTATATCAATTCACTGCCTGTGTAACATCAAAATAAAGTTAAACAAACAAACTATAAATTAAAAACAGCAGAAATATTCTCGTGTATAGGGCTGGTGAATATCTTTATTTCAGCTTCGATTCACATTTTCATTAGAATGGATTCAGAAATGTGCACCTGGAAGCAAAACGAAAATAAAAGAGAACCAAGGTCAGTAGGCACAGCAACTACGCAGCAGTGACAACAGAACACCAACAACCAACCAGCAAGTGACCCCAGAATTAGCTTGGACAGACCAATTTTAACTTCAAAATACCCAGCAAACACTTGAAAATATCAACAAACCACTATTTGTACCAAAAGCTAGTTTAGTTGGACCCAAAACTATTTGAAGTTAGCCCTATACCCCTCTGAAGTTCCAGTAGCTAAATATTGAACCAAAAGATATCAATGAATCGGTCAGAACTCAAGGTTGTTCTACAAATCCAATAGAACAGTAAACTTAACTGAAACAATGAGAAAGAGAAATGCAGAATCTTTTCTCGAATTCAGTCTGTTTTTCTTTTCAATTTACTCACTGTTTTTCAGAATTATATCTCTCAAATCTCAAAGAAAACTCTCAAATGTCTATCTGTATCTCCCTCTGTAAGTGTGTGTTTCCATTCTCTTTATAGCCCAAAAAGAACCAGGCCAACCCCTTTAAACTAAAATAATAACTCATCTCCTTCCCTTGCACATGCATCCATTTACCCTTTTAATCACTTCTCCATGTGTTTTCATTTTCCAGCTTTCGAAAGCATTCAAAAGAGTTTAACAAACTGTTTTCTGACCAAAATATTCCCTGACAGCCCCTTTTCCTTATAAAATTAATTCAATTGGTATGAGTAGCCTATATTTTAACCCAAACATGCCCTGACAACCAATGTGCATACCTCTTGATTCAATTTTTTAGATTAATACCTTTAAAGTATTATTCACATTCTGAAAGTTTTCTAAATACTCACACGTTAAAGCCATTCCATCGCCTATACAAACAGAATCATCACAATCCGCCTAACATTCCTAAAATCGAAACAAATTTATCTCAAAAAATGCAATATGTCACGAATTAATTTAAGACCTATTGTTATGCGAGTCTAGATTAATGGCCAAACCAAATTAAATTGATAAAAGAAACAGTCTAGAAATTCAAAAGAAAAACTAACAACAATCAAAAAGAAGAGAAAAAAAAATTATAATATAAACTGATCAGACAACAAAACAAAAATAAAAGAAACGAGTAGAAAAAGAGACAGAGAGAAAAAATGAATAAATAAGAAAAATGGAGCCGAATTGCCTAATGGACAATCTCGAGATACGAAGGAAAAAGCCTTAAAGCTCCAAACTTTCGGATTTTTGGTCAAATCCGATATTAATCGCATGTTCTCATTGAGAACAAACGATTAACATCACATTCAACCGAAATCAATCGCGAAGAACTGATTCCGTCTCTTTGGGATTTTAGGGTCAGGCATTTAATTGAATATTTGAGGGATTTGATTATGTTTCGAAGGAAATTCGTTGTTGATTGGGGATGAGGAGATGAAGGCGGGACTAGGGTGTTGATTTGGTTGGGTTTGGATGGTATCCGCCGTGTTTTTCAGGTGAGGTAAAGGGCAGCGGCTAGGGTTAAACCCTAGCCTTGTTTCTGATAGAGAGGGCGAGGGGTCTGGACGAAAATGATTTAGGAAAAAGGGTTTGGGGGGTATTTTGTTAAGTTAAAACGCACGAGTCAATTTAGGCCGTTGGATCAAACGTCATCAACGGCCTAGATTATTCTCTTAGGTGTAAACGGTGTCGTTTGATTAAATTGGCGGCTGGGTTGATCCGGGAAAACGGGTTGGGGTCGGGTAACGGGTTGGGGGAGTGGATGAAGGCCATTGGATTGATGCGGAATGAACGGTTGAGATGGATTAACAATGACCTCTGATTTGGACCGTCTATTGGGTTTGATCAACGGCCCGCATATGACAATCATACGACATCGTTTGGGCATCTAGGAGGCCAACCGGTTTGGGCTCATTTATTTTGGTCCTTTTACTTCATTTTTGGGCTTCGAATTTCCTATAAAACTGGCCCATTTCATTTTCTTCCCCCCCCCCCCCCCTTTTCTTTTCTTTTATTTTTATTTCCAAAATTAATTCAAACTAAATTTTTTTAAAAAAAATCCTAAGTTAAATTGTAGGACAAAAAATTAGATTATAAATATTAATTAAACTCAAATATCAATTAAACACACATTTAAATACAAAAATAAAAAAATCACACAATTGGACCTTAAATGGTAAAAAATGCAAAAGATATATATTTTTTGTCATTTTTTCATTTTCGTAAAATAACCTAATTACTCTCAATTACAAACATGAATTTATATGCAAAAATGCAAACATTTTTGTATTTTATATTAATTTAACTAGTAGACATGCACACGCAAAAATGCAAATAATAAGAGAAAAATAACACAAAAATAACAAAAATAACGCACAGCACAAAACTATTTTATTTTTGAATTTTTTGGGAGTAATTCTCATGTAGGGCAAAAATCACGTGATGATTGAAGTCAGGAGCCCGCCTGAAGAGAGGAATGGCGTTTTATTTTTCAAAAGATAATGTCGAAGTCAGGGAGCCCGCTTGAAGAATGGAGTGGCGATTTATTTTGAAGTCGTAGTTGAAGTCGGGGAGCCCGCCTGAAGAATGGAGTGGCGATTTATTTTGGAGTTGTAGTTGAAGTCAGGGAGCCCGCCTGAAGAATAGAGTGGCAATTTATTTGGAAGGGATAGTTAAAGTCAGGGAGCCCGCCTGAAGAATGGAGTGGCGATTTAGTTGTGAGCTGTAGTTGAAGTCACGGAGCCCGCCTGAAGAATGGAGTGGCGATTTAGTTTTGAGTTGTAGTTGAAGTCAGGGAGCCCGCCTGAATAATGGAGTGGCGATTTAGTTTTGAAGTTATAGTTGAAGTCAGGGAGCCCTCCTGAAGAATGGAGAGGCGATGTAGTTTTGAGTTGTAGTTGAAGTCAGGGAGCCCGCCTGAAGAATGGAGTGGCGATTTAGTTTTGAAGTTATAGTTGAAGTCAGGGAGCCCGCTTGAAGAATGGGGTGGCGATTTAGATTTGAGTTGTAGTTGAAGTCAGGGGGCCCGCCTGAAGAATGGAGTGGTGATTTATTTTGAAGTTGTAGTTGAAGTTAGGGAGCCCGCCTGAAGAATGGAGTGGCGATTTAGTTTTGAGTTGTAGTTGAAGTCAGGGAGCCTGCCTGAAGAATGGAGTGGCGATTTAGTTTTGAGTTGTATTTTAAGTCAGGGAGCCCGCCTGAAGAATGGAGTGGCGATTTAGTTTTGGTTTTAGTTGAAGTCGGGGAGCCCGCCTCTGAAGAATGGAGTGGCGATTTAGTTTTGAAGTTATAGTTGAAGTCGGGGAGCCCGCCTGAAGAATGGAGTGGAGATTTAGTTTTGAAGTTATAGTTGAAGTCAGGGAGCCCTCCTGAAGAATGGAGTGGCGATTTAGTTTTGAAGTTATAGTTGAAGTCAGGGAGCCCGCCTGAAGAATGGAGTGGAGATTTATTTTGAAGTTGTAGTCGAAGTTAGGGAGCCCGTCTGAAGAATGGAGTGGCGATTTATTTTGAAGTTGTAGTTGAAGTCAGGAAGCCCGCCTGAAGGATGGAGTGGCGATGTATTTTGAAGTTGAAGTCAGGGAGCCCGCCTGAAGAATAGAGTGGCGATTTAGTTTTGAAGTTGAAGTCAAAGTCAGGTGCCCGCCTGAAGAATGGAGTGGCGATTTATTTTTCGAAAGTTGTAATGGAAGTCAGGTATTTGTCTGAAGAATAGAATGGCGATTTATGATTAGAATTTGTCGATAAAGTTAGAAGCTTGCCAGAAGAGCAGAACGGCATCTCAGTTTCTAAGATTTGATAAGGATAGTGAACAATCGGAGAGGGATAGAGTGTAGCAGAAACCCCCGGCATGAATCCAAGTTCATAATCAGAAGGAAGGCAACAAGGATCAGAAAAGATAGATTCAGACTTCGAAGGAAAATAATTCGAAGATCACAAGGAAGGGGCCAATGGTCGGAGTTCGGAAATCAAGATAGGCCGAAATAACAATTGTCAGAAGAGAAGAAGCATGTGAAGAAACATCAAAGCCAGCGGGATGGCAAGGAACATGACAAGATCAAGTTGAAAAGATAGATAAGAATTTGCAATACTGTAACTTAGTCTAGCTTCTTATTTTTCTTTTAACACGGTATAATAAAAAGATCAGTTGAGCAGTAGTATCAGCAGCAACAGCAGTAACAGCAAGATCACAGCTTCATGGTAGTCCCAGCTACCAAAACTTCCCAAACTACATTGACATGATTCCCTTTTAGCCAAGGATATGTAGGAGACCTTTTGAAGCAAAGGTTCGGTCAAACTTTTCCAAAAATGCTTCATACGGAGTGCTCAAACGGACAAAAATCGCTCGTATCTGCTCACTTATCTTTGCACGAAAACTCTTCATGTTTCCGCGCAAACAGGGGCAGCTGTGAGCACGTGATTTTTGCCCTACATGAGAATTACTCCCAAAAACTTAAAAATAAAATAATTTTTGTGTCGTTTGCAATTAGCGTGGATTTCGTATTATTTTATTTCTTATTGTTTGCGTTTGTGTGTGCGTGTTTATTTGATTAAATTAATTAAAATACAAAATATATGTTGCACGCGCATTTTGGGATTTAATTACGCGCTTAGGAATTAACTGAACTGTGTTTTGATTTTTTTAAAAGAGAGAAAATTACAAAAAATACATATTTGCGGTACTTGTGTCATTTAATGTACAATTGTGTAATTTTTAATTGATATTTAGTCTAGAGTGCTAATTATTAATCAAAAAGTTAATTAATATTTGGTAGCTATATTTTGGTTTCACAATTTATTTTAGAATTTTGTTTAAAATTTGTTAATTAAAAGAAGAAAAGAAAAGGTTTGAAAATAAAGAGAAAACTCAGATTGGGCATAGAGCACTTAATTGAATCCAAAGCCCAAACAAGATACCCAATCCAAACCCCCTTGCCCATAATCCGATCCAACCCGTATCTATCTCTAACCCTCCCCATCATTTTTCTTAATCTGAACCGTTGGATGTAATAATCCAATGGTCCAGATTAAAATACCAAATTTAATACACCAAACACCCCTCAAACCCTATTCACCCGAGCCATTCCCCATAGCCAAGCCCCCATTTCGTCTCTCACAGAGACGAGGTCGAACCCTAGCCGCCCCACCCCTCTTCGCCTGAAAAACCACCGGCAACGACGCCGGTGATCTCCAAACCAACAACCCCTAGGGTACTTCGACCCCCTTAACTCGAATCCGAGGCCGCTTTGTCTCGAATCATTGCGAGCCAACTTGATTTGTGGATCGAAAATTCCCTCACCAAATCCTGCCTTCTCCGATTTTAGCCCTAGGTTTACAACCATTGACCTCCACACTTCCCTCGCCGCTAAGACGTCACTATTTCCCCTCGAGTCACATCGGAACAGTTCAAGCCCAAATTGAGCAAACCTAGCCCTAGAGGGACCAAGACTGGGCATATCCAAATTGAGGTTCCTAACCGACTTTAGTCTAGTGTTCTCAGTAGAGAAACACCCGATTAAAGTCCGTTATCACCTCCAAGGATTCAAGTTGAAGGTCAACTAAATCAAATCCACTTGGGTGTCGAATCTCCTGAGGTATTCGTTATTCTTTTTTTCTCTTGTTTGTTATTCTTCCCATTTCTTTTTATTGTTTTTTTTATTTTTGTTTGTTTTTTTACCCGTTCAAGTTTGCGTTTAATTAGTTTGGTGTGTCTGTTAGTCTTCTTTTCTCCCTTCCGGTCATTTATAAGGTCCATTTGTCCTCGATCGATCAATAACCGGTATTACAAATAGCTTAGTTTGTCCTAGTTTCAAACCCGTCAGCCTTCGTTGGTTAACTGATGTCAAGTGTTGCACGACACTCGATTTTAAGGCTCATGGTCGATATAATGATCCTGCATTCTATATAGTTGAATTTGGAATTGTGTTTAGCTTAATCCTTCTGTCTATGTGACTTTTCAATTTGATGTTTGTGTAAGGTCCAAGAATGGATAGTTTTGTGTGTTGATTCACTTATTTTCATTAAGTTTTTCTTCGAATTAATCAGTTTTCAAGGTCTTTGGTTGAGTATGTGGCAGTACTTTGTCATCATTGGTTTGATTGCCTTTATTTTGCTCCATTAGTGTGACAGTTGATCCACCATAATGAATTGAGTGATCAAATTGAATAACCAAATAGTTCAGGCAATGATAAATAGATTGTCCCTCTTTAAACTTGGGTAGTAAGTGGTCTATCACAGGGATCCCAGAGATAATTTGGAGTTCAAAAATTTCTGAAAGTGTATTAGTTTGAGTGGTCTACCAATGGAAATAATATACTGTTAAAATCTCAGATTAATTAATAGAAAGAGAGGAATGATGGGTTGGCTTAGCACTTTTGCTAGTGAAAAATCAGAAGTAGCATGGGTTTAAAGGGAATTTGAATAAAAAGGGAGGCTGCCAGTATACTCTTTAAAAATAGGCTGCCAGCATTAGTTTTAAATTGCTTTGAGTACTTTTAAGAGATAAAACAGTAAAAGAATGAGGGAAGAATGATTAAAAGGATTAAGGGATTCACATGGGCTAAGGGAATAACATGTTGGAAAGCTGAAATACTTTTGAATTTAAAAAAAATGGTCTGTTTTTGTTATCTATAAAAAGGGGACTTGAGAGATAGAATAGAGGTAGAGAAAAAAGGGAGAATACACTGGAAAGAAAGGAGAGTAACAGCATAATAGTTTTTTTTTCTTACACACATTCACACCTTGAAAAAAAAAGAGATTTTGCGAAGTAGAGTTTTGGGTACATACATTGGGTGTTCTGTTGTCGATTCTCAAACTGATAGTCCTGAAAGCTTAAGGAGACCATCCTTGCTATTCTGTTGTTTTCTTTGTCTATTCACTCTATTCGAGTGCTTCTTTGGTCGGGTTAATCTCTTGGGAATCCTTGTCTGATTGGTCATCTGTTTCTTCACTGGAATCGATTTCTGCTACTTGTTTGCCTGGACTCTTTTTGCTGTGTTTTGGTTGCTGTTTTTCGGTTTCGGGTGTTCTGTTATTTTCACTGGAGTTTCGTTTGGTTTGAAGCTTATTTTCTGCTTTTTCGATTGCTGCCTGGGCTGGTTTTGCTACTGATTTATCAGTTTTTTGTGTCGCCACTGTAATCAGTTTTGGTTACTGTTTTGTTGCTGGTACCACTGTTGCACTGATCTTCCTCTTCTTTGATTTCATATACCAGGTACATTTTTCAAGCCTGCCTCATTGTAATGCTTTCTTTTGAAGTAAAAAGCGAATGAAAAATGGAAGTTTTGTTCTATAATGTTGCCATGTTTAAGTAGTTTAATAGGATTAGATTAGTCATACATTGTAATTAAACTAATGAATTGTGAATTGTAAAAGTAGGACTGTTAATTGGTCTCATACAGTTTGAATATCATGTTGTATGAATCAACTAGAACTTAAAGTATAGACTGAAACAAAAGTGATCCGGATTTTGTTAGAGGATAGACATGTAAGTTAAAGATTAGTTTTATTTTACACTTTATTTATACTCATAGCCTCTCGTGGTTGAACTTGTTAATCATGTAAGGTATAATATAATGATTCTAGCTAGAATTTAAAGATAGATAGTTGGGTACATAATCATTATCACAGCTTGTTGTCATCTTTCAAATGCCGGGATCTAAATAATAATCCAGTGAGAATAGAGGGTTGCAACACGAAATATAAATGAACTTAGGTTTATTAGTGAGGGACAGTTAGATATTATTCCACATTGCGGGGTGCTTGAAAGGTTAGGAATTATTTGGACTAGCACACGATTTTTAAATTGGGCCTGAATTGTTATCACAAATGGTCCAAGTAATTTACGGTAATTTAACATCCTCAATAATTCATCTTAAAGTCTAATGTAATTGAGGGATTATATTGGTGGATCCAAATGGGTAATACTTAAAGCAGTGATAAATTGATTAGGACCCTTTTTCCTTTTTACATGTCTAGAGATTAATAAGAGGTATAATTTAATAAGGCAAAGTGAAGTAAGTTTCACCGAGTAAAAGGGAGAAAGGCACGACCCTCAAGCAAGTTGTTATATAGAAAGTGGTTCAAAGTAGTAATTGGCACGTACGATCATAATTGTTAAAATCATATAATTAAGCCGAAACATGATAATTAAGCGACCGTGCTAGAACCACGGAATTCGGGAATGTCTAACACCTTCTCCCGAATTAACAGAATTCCTTATCTGGATTTTTGGTTCGCGGACTATTAAAAAGAGTCAAACATTTCCCCAATTCGGGATCCGAACCGGTGACTTGGGACACCTTAAATCTCCCAAGTGGCTACTCCGAATCTCTCAACAAATGAATCCCGTTTTGGTTGTCCTTTAATTGGAAAAACTACCTTTATATATCTCGTGCCCTCGCGGGTCATAAGACGTAAAAAGGAGGTGTGACAAGTTGCTGATGGCATAGGGAAATTTTTGAATGGTGTTCATGGTATGAATGGATGCTTGATGTGCGTTATGTAGTCGTACGGTGGAGTATGGAATCAGACATGGTGATTCATGTGTTATATATATGTTGGAGACTAGAAGTTCTCGTAATCCGCCTATGCAGTGGTTGTATAACGTGTGTATCGGCACCGTTTAGCAGTTATTCAAAATTGGAAGCCCTAGTGGCTCTCCCTTTGCTTGATATGATGAATTTAGTTTATGATATTTGATTGCAGACTGGTTGTTTTAAGTCAGGTTTTCTAGACTAATGTGATATGGACTACGTCGGAAAATGCCATAAATTGTGTAACAGAATGCATCATGTTATGTTCTAGCACGGTAGTTGTACCCTAGGACTAGCGGACAACTGGCAGGTATTGCTTTGTCGGTTGGACCTTCGTGGCGGATGTCAGTACAGAGGTTTCTACCATTGATTTAGTTCCGATACTAAGGAACTTTTTCGGATGTGTTTCTTGTCGGATGCGTTTCTTGTGGCCAAGCTTGAGGCTATATATGTTCATTGTAATGAGCAATTTGACTCGATGTGCATTTTCTTTTGCGAGATTTATGTGTGGATCAGGTGGCACGCTTCCACGGATTATTTGGATCGGGTGGCACGCTGCCACAGGTATGTTATCTGGAACGGGTTGCACGCCACAACAATGTGATGTGGCAAATAGTTTTTTGTAAGTTATCCTGTATGCCTTACTTCCTGTTTCTGAAGAAAATCTGTATTGGGTGTTTCTCGGCAAACATCGCATCATTTGTGTCAAGATTCGATAGTGTATATTAATTTTTTCACCGTGGGTGAGATTGATTGCTTGAGTTCAGACCTAAATCTGTGTGTGGCATGCCGTTTTGAGCATGGTGACTAGAGGTACTTCGTGAGTAACAGTGTTTGGATAGAATCCTGAGTTGTGGTAAGGCCACGTGATGCTATGACCTTTCGAGGAGGATTCAGGTACTCTAATTCTATGATGTGAGACGAGATCTCAGTTTTGTGTTGTGATGGCACTCATGAATTGAATTACAACTCTTTTGTGTGAGTCAGTTGTCATGATTCGAGTGTGTTCAAATCGTTTCTTATTGGAGCCTGTGTTGTACTCGTCGTGGCTTAGGCCGATGAGGAGGTGTCATATCACCAGTGTGGTGTGTTATAATCGAAATGATCGTTGGAGTTATTAATGAGTGCGAACATATGTGATTTCAGCTGGTTAGAAATGTAATATCAAGGTTTGGCTTCAAAAATATGTTGTAGTATCAGCCAAAAGAGGAATGGATTCATGAATGGTTGACCTGAGAGATGGGTTCAGTATATCGCGTGTTTCAGTTGCCGTGGGCAGTATATGAAGGTGTTGGAATAAGACTTTAGCTAATGAGAAAGGTTTTTTTATTAGTATTTAGTTGTTGTGGCAAATTGTTGTGAATAGATGTCATCGTCTCGAGTGTTTGGGTTGTGTAGTATATCATATGATCCCACCTGGAGTGGCAAGTATGAGTTATTTCAGTTGGTTCTCGTTTATTCTAAGTATAGACGTGGGGTTCTGATCTGGTGTATGTGATTTAGGGAAGTGCAATGTGGTTTATAGTTTGGATGGGCTGTGAAATTCCATCTATATTGTGTTATCGGACTTGTGTTAGATAGGGTGACGTGGGATCACCCCGAGTATATGCTTGGTAAGATCATTCAACTATTGGGTTGCTTCTAGTACAACTCTAGGTACGCTCGAGGACGAGCGTTGGTTTAAGTTGGAGAGAATGTAACGACCCGACCCGTCACCACATGAGTTACTAACCCATTTTCCCCATTATATGCTTGTTCATGTTTCAATATATGTGTTTGGTCAATTTGAGTCAATTCGGATCGAGTTTGGTAGGAAATGAGACAAATAGTCTCTTTGATGAAGGAATAGTTGGGAAACGTCAACTGGATGTTGACTTGTGATTAGTGGGTTCGGAATCGAATCATTTGTGGCTTAGGAGAGTGATCGGAATTGAATTTGGAGGTTCGGTGTAGAATTAGGCTTGAATTGGCAAAGTTCGAATTTTGGTGAAATCCGGTTAATAGGTGAGATTTTGATCCGGGAGTCGGAATGGAATTCCAACAATTGCAGTAGCTTCATTAGGTGATTCTGGGTATGTCTACAAATTTTCAGGTCATTCGAACATCGTTTGGTCGGGTTTTTGATTGAATGTTGGTTTCAGATGTTATAGTTGAAACTTAGGCTTGAATTCGTCTTGATCCGATGAATTTGTGTTTAAAGACGTGTTTTTATGATTGGAACAAGTTCGTATGATATTTTGAGTAGGTTGCTGGTTTTGGTTGAGGTCCCGGGAGCCTCGGGGGATTTCAATTGGTTAAACGGGCTAATTCTCATGTCAGAAGATTGTAGGTTTTTCATAAACATTGCACAGGAAAATAAGGCTATGCGATCACATAAACTATGTCGGGATCGCATAGAGTGGGTCAGCAATGAATCGCGATCGCATAGGTGATTCCGCGTTCGCATAGGAGGAAATTCATGGGAGTTATTTTTGCACTACGCGATCGCATAGAGAAGGACGCGATCGCGTAGGTTTGAGTAACTGTGCAGTGCGATCGCAAGGTCCTGGACACGATCGCATAGAAGGATTTTTGAAGCTAAAATTTTTGTTCATCGCGATCGCATGCCTGGGACTGCGATCGCATAGGGTAAATCTGGGCGGAACAGAAGGCTTTTTAATGAAATTTCACTCGCGAGCCCTCATTATTTTCACCATTTTTGCACTACACTGAGAGCTAATTGATAGAATTTGATGGGGGTTTCATCGTGAAGTGATTGGAGGTAAGTCTCGTGGTCTTAATACGTCATTTTATCAAAGAATCTTTCATTAATTCTCTGAATTTGGGTATAAATTGAAGAAGTTAGGGCTTGGATTTTGCTATGTATTCATTTGAACTCTGATTTTGATAAATTTTATATGTACGGTGGCGAGATGCGGATTCCGGAAATGTGAGTTTCATAATATTTTAAGAAGCGAGCCCGGGGTTCGGGTTTTGGCAACTTCGTGTTTTTGGGTGTTTTTCGAGTCCTTTCAATTGGGTTATGTTCTTTTAGCCTATTTTGATGTATTCTTATTGGTTTTGATCAGATTTGGCATTCGAGGAGGTCGTTTTGCGAGGCAAGCGCAATGCGAGCTAGGACTTTTGCCGGTTCAAGGTGAGTGGTAGTAATAAATGATATACTGAGGGTTTGAAACCCCGTATTTGCACTATACAGTGCTATGCTGAGATGGAACACGCGTCATGTGACGAGCGTGGTGGTATTGTGACTGGGGATTTGGACTTGGTCCTTTCCGATTGATAGTTTATTGTAAATATTGATGAGACTGATCTTATACCTATATAATTGGGCTAGTTGCCACATTTGGGACCTTGTGTCGATCTGTAGAATATTAGGGAAGCCTGTGGAGCTAAATAACCTCAATACTAGGTTGAACACATACTCTCAGTCGTATTCATTGCTGGATAGCATGACATGAACCAGTACTAGATGTGTATTCTAAGCGAGAATACCTAGGGTTGAATACCCTGTTCTAGCTGAGTGGACCCAAGAGGCCGAGTCCATATTGGCTGAGAGGGGTCGAGAACCCACTGCGAGGTATTGATACAAATACTGGATCGGGCTGCACACTGCAGCAGAAAATACATATACATGTATTGGATCGGACTGCACGCTGCAGTATTATATATATGATATATATATTGGATCGGACTGCACGCCACAGTAAAATATATATGGATCGGACTGCACACCGTAGTAATATGTATATGGATCGGATTAACGTCGTAGTAATATATATAGATCGGACTGCATGCCGCAGTAATATATAAGTGGATCTGACTGCACGCCGCAGTATTATAGCGCTTGGGTTGAAGGAGCCCCTCCGGAGTTTGCACACACCCCCAGTGAGCGCACTATATATTATTGGATCGGGCTGCGCGCCGCAGCAGTATATCTATTATATTGGATCGGGCTACACGCCGCATCACTATCTATTTTGGATCAGGCTGTACGCCACAGCAGGGCTAGATCAGTGTTGGATCAGTGTGAGACAATAGTGGACTGGAACCGGACTTACCATTGTAGAGATGATTTACCTGTATGGTTATTCTTAGAACTATTTAGTGATAATATATGCATTCTTACTTTCAGTTATTATTTGTTATTTACTACTCACTGATTTGGAAGATACTCACCCCGCTCCTACACATTGTGTGCAGATACAGGTATCCAGGAGGGCAGTTGAGCTACATAGTGCTGCTATTTCTACTGCTAGCTGAGGAGACATCGAGGTAGCTGCCGGCGTCCGCAGGACCCGATCTCTCTCCTTCCTTCTATTTATGTGTTTTGTCACTCTACTTAGACTTGGATTGTATAGGGTATTTTTCTTTCTGTTAGAGGCTCAGACTTGTGACACCGGATTCATTGGGATGTATTTCATGTATTTCTGTTTTCTGCATTTGTCGTTTCTATTTTGAAAATAGGCTATTAACTCTAATGGACCAGTATTAATTAATAATTGACTGGTTATATGGAAAATATGGTCGGGCTTGCCTAGCAATGTGTTGGGCGCCATCACGACCGAGGTTTGGGTCGTGACAGATCAATTCTTCTTTACAATCATATTTCTCTATCATAATCATCCTTTATAACATGGGCGAATACACTTTAACTCAAGTGGTATCATGTAACATAACCTAGTTGAATTTTTTTATTAACTATTTATATATAATTAAAATCCAAAAGCAAAAGAAATTTTGAATTAACTAATGTGACTGTTGTCTAGCTTGGTCGGTCAAGACCTTCAATTTCGATTGATATGTTATAAGTTCGAAGAATAGTTGCTTCACGTTTGTTCAATAAAGTTTTGAGCCTCATCTACAAATAATAAAAGCATGATAGGGTTTTAAACCATTAGCCTTAAATGTTAACATAATACTAAAACAATTGATCAAAAGTCACATTTGCATAAATTAAAATTTGATGGAAGATTTTTTCAAAAAAAAAATCACTTTTTTCGAAATCAACGTTTGTTCATAAAAATTTTAATTTTCACTTGAATATGCATTTTTATTTTTTTTTGAAAATTTGGAAAACTGAAATTGTTCGCTCCGATCACTCAAAAAACTTCAAAAACAACACAAACATAAATTTATGAACACAACTCTAAATTTCTAATATTATTTTCATAATTTTTGAATTTTTCAATTCTTTTGTCCAAATGCCTACTAAATTATTTGTGTTAAGAATAAAATTCTATTTGGAGTGAATGTCTATCTTGTAGAGTGTTTACTTTGTGACTAAGTCATTTTTCTCCTATAAATAGAGGAGTCTTACCCCATTGTAAATCATCCCAAAATTCAATAAGAATTCCCTATTCTCTTTCTCTGCAATATTGTTCTTGTTTTTATAATACGTTATCAGCACGAGACTCTACTGTCCCAATAAGCTCTTTGAGAAGATTAAGGTAATTTTTCTCCTCTTTTTAATTATGACTGACATTATGAAAAGAAAGTTCGTTGCCCTTGAAATTTCGGGCAAGAACTATATGACATGGGTGTTGGATGATGAAATCCACTTAGATGCGATAGGTCTTGGAGACGCCACTAAAGACAGAAATAAAGCATCCACCCAAGACTATGCTAAGGCCTTGATTTTCTTGCGCCATCACCTTGATGAAGGGTCGAAAATTGAATATCTCACAGTCAAAGATCCACTTGTTTTGTGGAATGGCTTAAAAGAAAGATATGACAACTTAAAGTTGGTCACCCTTCCACAAGCACGATATGATTGGGCTCATCTGAGGCTCCAAGACTTTATGTATGTTTCTGAATATAACTCTACAATGTTCAGAATTACTTCTAAATTGAAACTCTGTGGAGATACCATTAGTGATTATGATATGCTTAAAAAAACGTTTGCAACGTTTCATACCTCCAATATGGTTCTGCAACAGCAGTACAGAGAGAAAGGTTTCAAGAAGTACTCTGAGTTGATTTCTCTTCTTCTTGTGGCTGAGCGAAATAATGATTTGCTCATGAGAAATCACGAAAATCAACTCACTGGGTCTACACCATTGTCTGAAGTGGATGAGGTGTATTCCCATTATGCTAAGCATGAAAAGGTCGTGACTCTATTCGCAGTCGTGATCGTGATCATAGTCGTGGTCGTGACTCTATCCGTAATCGTGATCGTGATCGTGGCCGTAGACAAGAAAGAATTTTTCCTGGTGTTAATCATCCCCCAAAGAGAAATAACCACCAAAAGTGGAAAGGGAAAGATGAGAAGCCAAAAGCAAATGATTCAGAAACTGAATGCTATCGTTGCGGTGGAAAAGGGCATTGGGCAAATATTTGCCGTGTACCAAGACATTTGGTTGAGTTTTATCAAGCATCTCTAAAGAATAAAGGCCCTGAAGCCAATTTTGTCTCTCACAATTATTTTGACATTACCCACTTGGATGTGGCAGACTTCTTTGAGCGTCCTGATGGAAAAATAGACCACTTGATCGGTGATGGATTTGTGGTTAAAGAAGATTGAGTAGTTTGATTTTATTTTTGTTTTTGCTTATTTATATTAGTTAGTGAATAAACATCATGTAATTATCGTAGTTTACATACGTAGTAGTCAATCGTATCATTTAGTATGATTTATTTTATGAAACAATATTAGTGTTTTTAGTTGCTTTATGATGCGTTTATGTCAACAAAATACGTGCATCTTTGAATTACTGAATAGCTGAAAACTATTAGAATCATAAAGTCCCAGAACCTTTTTATTATGCTAAGACGAAAGTGCCTAATATAAGTCATACTTCGATGCAAACTTAAATTGGGAATATGACAAACGCAAACTACTGTTGTGGCCCAATGGTACTCTTTCTATTTGTTTTACATGAAATTTGTATTTTTCCTTGTGCTTATTTGACTGCTTCTGTGTAAAAATACTAATATAGATTTGATTGGTAAAAATTGTCTAAATTTAGCAGCTAGATAGTCAACATGTTGTCTACATTTATTGTATACATGCGTTTAAAACAAAATAAGAACGCCACTATATGACTCATTTGTTTCTTTACTGACACATTAAATATAATAATAAAAGAAACTGAAATATTGTGAAGGCTGCATATTCTACTGCTAATACCTTGATCTTAAAAGGAGAATAACTATGGGAAAATACTTTTGTAATCTCAAGTTCTCGGTTCATAATGACCGCACCGAAGCTATTATGTTGAATCATAGACTTAAATTTATTTATTTTTTTTTCTCTACGAAAATACTAGTAATATTTATTCATATATTTATTTTGTATGTCAAATCATGGGAAGCAAATATGAATATTCGACAAAGCAAACTTAGATCAAAGTTCAATTATAAAAATATTTATTTAGTTGATTCATGTACGACACATACAATATTCAAAGAGAATAAATACTTCTCTCATTTAAGTATGTGTAAGGCAGATGTTACTATAATTTCTGGTAGTAGTAATCTAATTGAAAGCTCTGGAAGAGCTACTATAACTCTGCCTAAGGGAACAATACTTATCATAGAGAATGCAATGTTCTCATCCAAGTCCAAGAGGAACTTGTTGGGTTTTAAAGATATCCGTCGAAATGGATATCATATTGAGACAATAGATGAGAATAATCTTAAATATCTCATCATTACCAAAAATATATCTGGCCAGAAAAGGGCTATTGAGAAGTTCCCATCTTTGTCTTGTGGCGTGTATTGGACAAGAATTAGTGCAATTGAGGCACATTCTATTGTAAACTAAAAGGTTACCGATTCCAATACCTTTGTACTTTGGCATGATCGATTGGGACACCCTGGATCAATTATGTTGAGATGAATTATAGAAAACTCAAATGGGCATCCATTAAAGAATTTAAAAATTCTTTTAAATGATGAATTTTCTTGCACTTCTTGTTATCAAGGCAAGTTAATTATTAGACCATCACCAACAAAGGTTGGAATTGAGTCCCCTGCGTTTTTGAAACGTATACAAGGGAATATTTGTGAACCTATTCACCCCCCTAGTAGGTCATTTAGATATTTCACGATTTTAATAGACGCATCTTCTAGATAGTCCCGTGTGTGCCTATTGTCATCTCGCAACCTCGCGTTTGCAAAATTAATTGCACAAATAATTCAATTACTGGCACAATTTTTTAATAATCCAATTAAGTCTATTAGACTTGATAATGCTGCTGAGTTTTCATCCCAAATATTTAATGATTATTGCTTATCAATTGGGATAAAAGTGTAACATCCTGTAGCTCATGTTCACACTCAAAATGGTCTTGCAGAGTCTTTAATTAAACGTCTGCAATTGATAGCAAGACCATTACTCATGAAAACGAGGCCGCCCACTTATGTTTGGGGTCACGCCATTTTGCATGCAACAATGGTAGTTCATCTCATACCGATAAATTATCATAAATATTCCTCGTTCAATTAATTTTGGGTCATGAACCTAATATATCCCATTTAAGAATTTTTGGATGCGCAGAATATGTGCATGTAGCACCACCATATCGCACCAAAATGCGTCTGCAAAGAAGGTTAGGAATATATATTGGGTTTGAATTGCCCTCCATTATTCGCTACCTCGAACCATTGATGGGGGATTTGTTTACTGCATGATTTGAAGACTGTCGATTCAATGAGACACTTTTCTCAAAATTAGGGGGAGAAGTTGGTGAAACCAAACGGAAAATTTTGTGGAAAAATCCATCATTATCTCATCTTGATCCATGTGCCTCTATTTATGAAAAAAGAGGTACAAAAGATTATTCATTTGCAGAGAATAACAAATCAAATGCCAGATGCATTTACGGATATGAAAAGGATAACAAAATCACATATCCCTGCGGAGAATGTTCCAATCCATATTGATGTCGCTATTGGACAATCTTCTACTGTCATATCTAATGAGTCAATAGAACGACTAAAACGTGGCAGACCATTAGGTTTCAAAGATCGAAATCCTAGAAAAACGAAAATATTGATCAAAATGACACTATGAAAGAATCTCATGAAGAAATCCACGACTTAATAAATTCTGAGATTCATGAGGAATCCACTGATCCCGAGACTTAAGAAAATAAGAAACTATCAATAAATCCAATTAATATTGAGACAAATTTGAATCGATTGGATATAGTGGTGGATTATGTCTTTTCATATAATGTTGCATCCATCATTATGCAAGAAAGTGAGGATCTTGAACCTCAATCTGTTGGAGAATGTCGACAAAGACTTGACTGGCCAAAATGGTAAAAAGCAATCCAATCAGAGTTGAATTCACTTGCAAACGTGAAGTGTTTGGGCCTGTAGTCCAAACACCTAATGGTGTTAAGCCTGTTGGCTATAAATGGGTTTTTGTACGCAAGAGAAATGAGAAAAACGAGGTACAAAGATAAAAGGCATACCTTGTTGCACAAGGATTTTCACAAAGGCCTGGTATCGATTATGAAGAGACATATTCGCCCGTTATGGATGCTATAACGTTCCGTTATCTCATTAGTTTTGTTGTCCATGAAAAACTTGACATGCATTTAATGGATGTGGTTATCGCCTACCTTTACGGCTCACTTGATAATGAGATATACATGAAAATTTCAGAGGGCTTCAAAATGCCTAATAATTCAAAATCCCGGGAAATGTTTTCAATGAAATTGCAAAGATCTTTGTATGGTCTAAAGCAATCAGGACGAATGTGGTATAATCGTCTTAGTGAGTATTTATTAAATGAAGGCTATATAAATGATGCCATTTGCCCATGTGTTTTCGTAAAGAAAACAACATCGGAATTTGTTGTACTTGCCGTATATGTTGATGACATAAACCTTATTGGAACTCCTATAGAACTCCAAAAGGCAATTTATTATTTAAAGAAGGAATTCGAGATGAAAGATCTCGGAAAGACAAAATTATGTCTTGGTTTGCAAATTGAAGATTTGGCAAACAGAATTTTTGTTCATCAATCTACCTACATAAAAAAGGTACTTAAACGGTTTTACATGGATGGAGCACATCCATTAAGTACTCCGATGGATGTTCGATCACTTGATGTGAACAAGGATCCATTCCGACCTCAAGAAGAGAATAAAGAGCTACTTGGTCCTGAAGTACTATATCTTAGTGCAATTGGTGCACTAATGTATCTTATCAATACTACAAGGCCCAACATAACTTTTTCAGTTAATGTCTTAGCAAGATATAGCTCTGCTCCCACAAGGAGACATTGGAATAGGATCAAACACATATTGCGGTATCTAAAAGGGACTACCGACATGGGCTTATTTTATGGCAACAATTGCAGTCCCGAACTTGTTGGTTATACTAATGCTGGGTATTTATCTGACCCACACAAGGCTCAATCTCAAACAGGTTATGTGTTTACATGTGGAAGTACTGCCATATCTTGGCGATCGACTAAGCAATCAATGGTGGTACTTCATCTAATCATGCTGAGATAATTGCTATTCATGAAGCAAGTCGAGAGTGTGTGTGGTTGAGATCTATAATACATCTTATTCGAGATAAATGTGGTGTGAAATGTGACAAGTTACCCATTATTTTGTATGAAAAAATGCAGCATGCATATCTCAATTGAAAGGAGGATTCATAAAAGGAGATAGGACAAAGCACATTTTACTAAAGTTATTTTTCACACATGATCAATTGTGATATTAATGTGCAACAGATTCGTTCAAGTGATAATATGGCTGATTTGTTCACAAAATCTCTACCAACGTCAACCTTCAAGAAGCTAATTTACAAGATCGGGATACGAAAGCTTAAGGATGTGAATTGATGCTCTCATCAGGGGGTTAATGCGCGTTGCACTCTTTTTCCCTTACAAGATTTTGTCCCACTGGGTTTTCCTTGCGAGGTTTTTAACGAGGCAACCAAAAGGCGTATTATTAGATATGTGTACTCTTTTTTCTTTTCTAGATTTTTTTCCATTGGGTTTTATTATAGTTAAGGTTTTAATGAGGCACATTACTTATTGAGTAGATATCTAAGGGGGAGTGTTAAGAATATAATTCTATTTGGAGTGAATGTCTATCTTGTAGAGAGTTTTACTTTGTGACTAAGTCATTTTTCTCCTATAAATAGAGGAGTCTTACTCCATTGTAAATCATCCCAAAATTCAATAAGAATTCCCTCTTCTCTTTCTCTACAATATTGCTCTTGTTTTTTTATTATTTTATAACAATTTGACTTTTGTTGTAATTTTCTCAGGTATTTTTTTCCTATTCTTTTTCTTTCTACTTCTTTCTCAAAATTGAAATTGATTAACAACAACTTGCAAATTCAAATGAATGATGAGTTTTTGTATAATTGTATGATGTTTTCTATACAAAGGAATATTTAGTATTATTTTTAATGAGGTTGTTGAGTACATTTTAAAAAATAAAAATTCACTTACTATTCTTGAGTTGTGTTTATTGATATGATTCTAATAATATTTTTACTAAGATGTTGTTATAGTGAATTATTATTTGTTCATTCTTTAAAATCATGACGCCGTATATATAAAATCTTGCATACACTACTCTACTTTGTTACATCAGTTCGCTATAGTGATCAAAGTTTCTTTGGATTAATTTTTTGTGTTATATCTTCTATAACAGCACTTTGTTATAACAGTCATAAAATGTCGAAACAGACGAAGATCTTATACAGAACTTTGATTGTGCTTTATTTTTTCTTTGTAATTCACTTATCTTACTTAAATAATTATTTATAGTTATTTTTTAATGACTTAACAATATTAAAGAAAATTAAATAGAGTTTGAGACTGAAGTTTGTCTAAGAGGGGCCATTATCAAATTTCCTAGTTGACTGATTCATTTGATCTTTTGCTTGTCACATTAGACGTGTCCTCTTTTTATTAAATGCACTTCACCTTTACTGTACTTTTTTTTAAAAAATTTTAAATCTTAAGTACCAAAATGACATATGGGAGAGGCTATTATAATGGAGTTGTTATCGAGGTCAAAATCAACCCCACTTGTACTGCTGAAATAGTTGCCAAAAGTATAACCATAATAGGTGTTTAAAATCGCAATGAAATTGAAAATCGAATTGTTGAAACTTAATAGCTTATTAGTATTGGGTTAATGATTTAATATATGGGGAATAGATTGAATTTTTTTTATTAATGGCTTATCTGTTTGGGGTCGGATTATTCAATTTTCGTAATAAATAATCCGTTAACCAGTACAAAAAAAAATATATATATATATATATATATATATATATATATATATATATATATATATATATATATATATAAAATTTATTTTATCCATATATATATTAAATATCAAAAACCCTTCCTAGCAGTCTTTCACTCTTCGAGTACTCTATCTCTAAGTTCTAATGCCTAATTCCTAAATAATCATAATTATGAAAAATATGTGACATAATCCTTGTTGATTACTTTACAAAAGGCAGAAAGTTCATAATCAAATTCAAGCATATAAATGTTTTGAAATACTCGTATAGATGAAGTAGTATTACATTATAAACAAGTATTTTTCAAGCATAATGCATAAAGGATGCAACAATGATCACGCCCAACTATGCCTTATAAAAAGGTCAATGCGGCCGCTGCAAATATAACCTGGTTTATAAGTTCGGAGTCGAATCCCACAGAGAGTTAACCTATCAACTACAATCTTCAAAACCCAACAAAACTTTCGAAGCAGCTTCCCAAACTTTCAAATATCTTTGTGAGTGGTTTCTACTAACTACTTTTGCAATAAACTAATTAATTGAAGAAAATAACAGAATGTGTTGTAAAGAATAATGAGAAAGACTAAGGTGATGGTTTCCCCTATTGATGGAATCCCTTCTGTTTATGCTCATACAAATTGTCAATACTTCTCTATCAATCATGAACCCTAATTCTACTGTAATTCTCTCCCGAGCAATTACAATAATTTACTATTGCACTCTCCCGAGCTACCCTAGCTAGCTTTAATTACACAATTCACTTTAGATTGCACCCAATGTTTCGTTATTCCTAATCCCACCTTTACACCCGCAATTATAGATTCCTCCAATAATCTAGGTGTGGTGTTGTTCAACAATAGCTTAAATATGCACTCTTTTCCAAGTTATGCACACTAAATATACACAACTAATTGAGGATCCTATCAATTAACTACAACAAGAACGAAGTTGAACAAATAGAAATTTAACTAACAATTTGTATTCACATAACCTAGAAGTTCGTCAGTCAATAGGTTCTATCAAAACCTTAGATAAGAATTTAGCTACTCATAACTATGAAAGCAAAAGATATAATGGATTTCATAATCAAGAATTCAAAGTAAAAGAAAGAGAGATGTTAAGAGAATTCTCTCACACTAGTTTCCTTGCAAAAGTAGTCAATAATACAAAACTAGCCTCCTTTGGGCGAATCCTAATAATATATATAGGGTTTAGATATTACAATTTTCGTTTTTACACTTCAGCCCCTAAACTTTTCGCGTTCTGCCGTGGTTTCACTGCGGTCGCAGTGGAACCGCGGTGGGCGATGCCTTCTGAAACTTCAAAACTTTTGCAGGCATGTTCTACCGCGATCACGGTGGAACCGCGGTCAAATAGTGCCTCGGATTCTTCAGGGCTGTTCCAACACATTCTTGATTTATTTTACACATGGCCTTTTTCACCTTCTTTTGACTCCAAAATTGCTCTTTTAGCCTTCCTCAACTATTGTGTACCTATAACACACTAAAAACACTAATAAGAGTATTTTGTCATCATATATAATATCAAAACAACATTAAAGTGTGATTATTTAGGGTATAAATATAGTCAAATTCATCTATTATCAAACAAAACTGAATTGGACAAGATAAGTTAGCCAATGTATCAGTTATACGATATAGGTGAGGGCATAAAGATGTCTTTTTCAGGCATGAACAATGAATATTACGGACAACTGATGAAAGGTGATGAATCTGAAATCTTAGTCGTAGACATGAGCTAAGCGAGTTTTCAATTTGTAAGTGATCTACATCTAGACATGGATTAAAACTCCCATATGAGTTATGAATTAGTACTTCATTCGCCATTAAACCACCCGGTAATCGTGTGATAAGAGCTAAATTGTTAACTATTCGGCCGATATCTTATCGGGTGGCTAGCGACTTAATACATTTAAAGGCCGATAATCGATAAGCCAAACTGTTAAGAATAAATAACTGCCTAATCTGTCTGATAAGTAGCCCTACCAATGTATAATTATTTAGTTTGGTTATGTTAAAAATCAAGATTCCTATTGAGGGAATCATGTTTCATCTTTGTCTAGAATTTCGCAACATGGCCAATTCTTCCGGTTAGGGCCACTTTTGGATGGTATGAGACTAAGGTGGCAATTTGAGCATAAACTTATTTGGCCTATTCAATCCGTTTAAGGTTAAGCTAGTTATTGCTCTTCTTATTTGTTAAATTCAACACATGTTGATCCAATTCATCTAATTTAACTGATTTTTAGTCCAAATTGATCCATGAATAACTTTGCTAAAATATCTTTAAAATAATATTTTTTATGTTTGATATGTTATATATGACTATAAAAAAAATTTAAAAATCTTTTTTGATAGTTGAATAGTAAAAAGGAAATAATACATATATTATTTAAAGGTTGATAAAAGTTGGACGAGTTAGGCTATGACCCAAATTTTAGT
Source organism: Nicotiana noctiflora (assembly GCA_032618575.1). Taxonomy (NCBI): domain Eukaryota; kingdom Viridiplantae; phylum Streptophyta; class Magnoliopsida; order Solanales; family Solanaceae; genus Nicotiana; species Nicotiana noctiflora. The sequence continues at coordinate 68,381 of JASVEL010007402.1, forward strand.
TCAACTTGACCCAACCTATTTAAACTCAAGCTACTTTTGGATGGATCTATTTATTGACTCAACCCATTTTGATCCGTCCAAAATCAATCAAAACCACCCATTTGACCCCATATACGAGACTATAGTTCTTTGGGTGGTTGTCTTTGTCTTTATAATTATTTGGGGTTCAGAACAATTCTACTAGCATGGTGTGTATACTATTTGGTCAAATTCAACAATTAAAACTCCATAAAGACTTGTAGTTTCCTTGTGAGTCTCTCTTCCCCAAGTAAAACAATTCAACATTTTTCTTGGAAAAAATCAATTCGAACTTTTTTACTAAGCTTGTTATGTTTAAGGAAGTCATATCTTTATGACAAAAAAGTCATCACATCCTCTTCTGATCTTCAACTGATAGAGACAATAATATATGCTATCACTCCGACTTTTAGTACAAGCAACATCAATGCTTTAACGGAAAATACTTACCATAACTCAATATTTACATCATGTTTATCAAAATTGAACTATTTAATTAACTTTAAGGTGTCTACTTTAAAGTTAAAATACAATCATTTATAGTATATATTACAAAACGTATCGCATTAATTGATTTGCCGTAAACATCAAGTATAAGTATGTTTTTCCAAATGTTGATCCCCAAAACCTCAAAAAGGAAAAATATAAAAACATAATAGTAGTATATTAGAGAAAAAAATGCTCATAAACAATATATATTTCTTATAAATTGGATTGACAGATCGAAGAGATTTTGTAAATGCAGTCCGATTATTTTTTTTGTTTTTTTCCTAGAGAAAGAGTTAATCGTATTTTATGGAAGAAAGCCATGATTTAGAGCTGGTTTCTTTAGGTTGAGAGGTATTTTTTACCGTGAAGAGTTTATTAAACGCACATGTCTTTTCCAAGGAGCATTTTCGTAATAAAGTCCATTTCATAAACAAAATTTAAACACATGATTGAAATTGCAAAAGTATGATACTTTTTAGGATGGTCTTTAAATTTTAATCCCATCTCGTCCATGAGAATAATTTTAGCTCTAAAATTAGAAAGTATTACCAATGGGATAATAAAAGAGCGACACTTATTAAACTTGAAATTTTCTCTATAATGAGATAAATATTCAAAACTATCAACTCTGAGGCTACCTATGTGCTTCAACCCAAAAGAGTTCCTTTTTGTGTCAACTCCCCCTTTTTGGAAATAAATTTTTATATTCTTATGCCATATAAGAAACTATATTACCCTCAATATTTAATGTTTGATATAATTTTATGTAATATACCTAATTACTAAATATATACCATTAGTAATTTTTAAGGGTATTAATTACACTCCTAATTTAATGGTACCGTATATTCCTTCTAATACCATTCCCCCGCATTTTTCTCTTCAATTCACACACCTTCACCCATGTTTCCCTCCCACACCCATGAATTCTGTATCAAAAGCCAAGGCACTGTCGGCACCTCTGCAATCTTGTCCCAATGTTTTTGTACCCGTAGAAGATATGCACAAGCTTGGTCGATTTGATGATTATGATTTCGGGTGCCTTCAATAATATAAGAGGAAAGGAAAAGAGAGCAGCAATTCCACCATTGACAGCCATTAAAAAACTTTGAAGCTTTGAATTCAAATTTGAGTTTTCAAAAATTATTATTTATTTGGATTGGGTGTTGCTGTAGATAATTAGAAATATAATTTGGAGTTTATATCTCAATTTTGAGGGGTTTTGGCTGAATTTCAGATTCAAACTCAAAGAAGAAGAAGAAGACACGACATGCATTATATTGCAACAATTGTAGAAAAATTATGTACTATTTTTTTTTTGTTGAGCTTTTGTGTTTTTGTGAAAAGTTTTGATGGGAGCTTGTTATTCCACTTCGTCTGTTTTGGGGAGGAAAAGATGTTTTATTAAGTTATACTAATTGCTATATCTTTAAACTCAAGTAAGTATGGTTGTATTGTATTTAAAGAAGCGTGAATTTGTATAATATGCTGAATGTGAGAAATGAGTCATATAAGACTCACAACGGCTTATTTTCTACATTTATTCTACAATAAGACTACATATCATTATAATTAATATGAAAATACATAATTTATATTTTTACAAATTATCTACACATTTTATACAAACTGTTCATAGCAGAATTTATGTTTATTTTCATGCATGTTCGTTTGGAACACTAAAGTTACTTGATATGCCGACATCTCCCGTTATAGAAGAATACAACTTATATACAACTTTCACACATTATTTTCACCCAATGAAATACAAGTACAATAACATAAAACTTATATACAAATTTTATATAATATGTCTTCTGTATATTTTGTATATGATTTATACATAGAAAAAATAATTTTCATTCAACTAATTATATATTATACAACTTATCTACAAACTATCTACAATTTTCATACATTATTTCTACTAAGTTATATACAACTATAATATAATACCACTTAAATATAATTTTTATACAATATTGTTCAACTTTCATATAATAGTTAAATGAGTAAAAGAAAAATAAATAAATAACAGAATACAATTTATCTATAATTTCTATAATACAATGTATGTCATGTCTTCTTCTTCTTCTTCTTCTTCAGCATCTACAATCAGAATACAAATAATCTACTATTTATCTACAATTTCTGTCTTCTTCTTCTTCTTCTTCTTCTTCTTCTTCTTCTTCTTCTTCTTCTTCTTCTTCTTCTTCTTCTTCTTCTTCTTCTTCTTCTTCTTCTTCTTCTTCTTCGTCTTCTTCTTCTTCTTCTTCTTCTTCTTCTTCTTCTTTTCTTCTTCTTCTTCTTCTTCTTCTTCTTCTTCTTCTTCTTCTTCTTCTTCTTCTTCTTCGTCTTCTTCTTCTTCTTCTTCTTCTTCTTCTTCTTCTTCTTCTTCTTCTTCTTCTTCTTCTTCTTCTTCTTCTTCTTCTTCTTCTTCTTCTTCTTCGTCTTCTTCTTCTTCTTCTTCTTCTTCTTCTTCTTCTTCTTCACCAAAACCTAGTCTAATCTTCACCAAACCCCTCAAAATTGAGCTATAAACTCCAAACCATATTCCCGATTATTTGCAACAACATCCAATCCAAACAAATAATAATTTTTGAAAAATCCAAATTTGAATTCAAAGCTTCAAAGCCTTTTAATGGTTGTCAATGGTGGAATTGCTGATCTCTTTTTCTTTGCTTTGTATTACTGAAATTTGGACATAATTGCATTTGATGTAGAAGAATTGTAGAAGATTTAGTCATTTTTGATTTGTGGAATCAGAAAAACTTTTAAAACACAGTGTATAAAAAAAGTAGAGACGCTAAATTTGAAAAGAAACCGACGAAGAAGACTAATATACGTGATTTGCATTGTGGAAGATATGGAAGAATATTTAATTTCCAATTTTAACGCGCCTAAATAAGGAAGCATACAACAACAATAATTCCTTATTTAATGCATTATCTATATTTTGTAGAAATACTATTAGCATGAAAGATAATATATAAAATATGAATATATTTGGTACTATAGTTTCCTATATGGTATAAGAACGAAAATTTCCCTTTTGGAAACAACTTCAGGGGCCGAAAGTTGTGGCAAGTGCACAAATAGCTATTCACAGGGATGCTATTTAAAAATTGATCGATACTTATTTTGTCCTAAAATTTTAAATAACCCAAGATACTTGTCCTGAAAAATTAAATTATAAAATTAAAATTCAGGACACAGTGATTAATTTTTAAATAATAACTCTTTAGAGTGGCTAGCTAGTGTCATTTCTACCTGAAAGTTCCAACAAGTTTCAAAACAGCTTTGCGGCCCAACTCAAGCAAGTAGCCCAACTAATTAGGGTAACAGAACGCAACTCTCGCCACTATCCAAATCCAAACGAGAGAGCGAGAGAGAAAAAACTTACTTTTTCATCGGCTGCGAAGATAAACGAATCACTCGATTGAAAGGTTAGCTTCTGATCTATTTTTCTTATTGTTTTTTCCAATTCACTTACTTCTAATTAATGCTTGTATGCAGAAAAGCACATTAAATTCATGTTCCGTTGCATATTTTGTGTCGATTAATTTGAAACAAGCGAAATTTTTGGAGCGATTGTAACAAAAATTGTATTCACAGTTGTTTTCGAGGATTACGGTTGTTTTAATTAGTGTTTATGTACTTTTGAGTATCTAGAAAAGCTAGTTATAAGGATTTAGGAATTAGCTGCCTGCTATTACTCCCAATTAGATATATGTTCACTAATTTCTTGATTCATATTTATGCTTCGCTTACTTTGAATTAGTCCTTGTGCGTGGATATTCTCATAAATTCATTTTTCTCTATTTGTGTGAATTATTCTGAAAAAGGTAAATTTCTGGAGCGATTGTTAGAAGAATTGTTCACCATTTTTCGAGGATTGCGATAGTTTGAGTGAGTTTTTAATATAATTCTGAGCATCTAGAAAAGCTTGTCTGCCTGCTATTACTCCCAATTAGATATGTGAGCCCCTAATTTTTCTCCTGCATAGGAATAAATTCTAAAAATAGACCAAAAATAATTTTAATAGATTTTAGGAGTTTTTTTTATTTAGTTGCATTTCATGCATGTTTAATATTTGAAAATCATAAAAAAATTCATAAAAATTTGCCACATTTTAATTTCATGCCATCTTAGGTTAATTTATATTTTTAGGAATTAGTCACTCTTAATTGTTAGAATTAATACGTAAATATCTAACAGAATATCTTTTCAAGTAATTTTTATTAATAGATAAATAGAATTAGTTTGCTAATGAGATTTAAGTTAGCTTTTTAATTAATTTGTTCAAGAATTTAAAATCAAAGGGAAAAGAAAACAAAGAAAGAAAACAGGGAAAAGTCTTTTTTTGGGTCTAAATTCGGACATGGGCCAATTTTCATGGCCCAATTCCCTCAAAACCCATCCAAGACCATGCCTGCCAGGCCCAATTGGTCCCCCTCCCCTTTGATTGACAAAACCTAACCCTTCTCTCATACGGGAACACTAACAATCAGATCGAGAGCAGCTTCCCTATTCTCTTCACTCATCTCTCACTCTCTCATCCGACTTACGCATCTCTAGTAAAGTGGAAATTGCAGAATCTAGAGCTGAATTTGAAAGGTGACGAAGCTGATTTTCAGTCTCGAATTTTCACTTTATTTTTTGCATTTTCTGGGGATTTCAGAGCTCGATGGAGCCGTAAAGATTATTTCGAAGTTAAGAGCTTTGCTGTTGCTTTTTATTCAGATCTGATGCTTTCTGCTTTTGTATTTATGCAATTATAGCTTCCTTTTAATGCTATGCGATTTGTTTGTGTTTTGGATAGAATGGGGATTTTATGTCAAAGGATAACATAGTACTACAAATAGGCACGGATGTATGAGTTTGGATTCGTTTTGAAATTTGTAATCTTTCATGATATTTAATTCTGCAATGCTCCTTTAATTTTTTCCATTTAGTGGTCAAATTTGTGTAATACGTTTATTGTCCAGAAATCTATAAACATTGAAGTTAAAGGTGAAACTCTAGACTATTGGTGGTTTATTGTTAAATGTTTGTGTACGGATATAAAGCTTATACAGTTCATCTTATAATTGTGTGTAAAACCATGGATCATGCTTATTGTAAATTGAGTATTATTGAAATAAGTCCTGTCTATGTTTCCTTGTTGAAAGTAATGGTTTATTATGATTAAATGTGCTATAAGTTTGTTTCAATGTGAAATTCAGCTTAGTGAGCCTTATTCTGCTTATTTGTTTGGATCGTGCATGAGTAGCTGGTTGCATAGATTTTATTTATTGTGAGACCCTTTTTTGTCCTCAAAGGTGACCTGTTAAAGGTTCATTTTGAGTGTGCTAAGTAAATATGGTCCAGCAATTTCAAGGTTCCATCATAGACTTTGTTCTCACCTTATGGTAGGATAATGCATGAATAAGCTAATGTTCTTAGTATTAATTTGTTGAAATATGTGATTGGCTTATTTAGTGGCATATTTTGTTTCGTCATCGACTGAGTGGTTTCAAATGTGTGGGCTCCAATGGAATTTCTAGCCGTGAATTGAAGAACCAGAATCATCACAAGCCTTTGAGCTAATTTGAACGTATCAAGAATTCTTTGGTCAATATGTTTAAAGCAAACATCAACTCCAAAAGTTCCTTTGCCATTCTATGTGACCTTACAATAATCTTAAATTAGCTTTAAGAATAACCATGAACATTCGTAGCTTCGCTTTAGGCATGATTAATAAATCATCGTGGCCATGGGTACGGTTCCCGTGGCATGGTGTAAATCCAATTTGGGTGTGCATTCATGTGACCCGTTCACAACTTCGAACAATAATAAAAATAAACATGTTGTAGATTCTGGGTACGGCTTCCGTGACGCGGTTTGCTATGTGTACCAAAATGACAAGTACGACAATCGTGACTTGTTCCAGAAATAACTCCATAAATGAATAAAAGCGGTTATAAAATTGAAAATGCGCAATAGGCTTAAAATATTTAATAAATCAGATAATTAGGCCAATTATTAATAGTTGAGTGATCGTGCTAAAATCACGAAATCGGGAGTGCCTTACACCTTCTCCTGGGGTAACCCGGTCTTCTGTCGTGGACCATAATAATAGTCAATTTTTCTCGATTTGGGATTTAAAATTAACCGGTGACTTGGAACACCATAAATTATTCCAAGTGGCGACTTTGAATAAATGAAATAATCCATTTCGATTATGTCACTTAAATTGGCAAAACTCCCTATCCCTCGGGAAAAAGGAGGTGTGACAAGATATATGTTAACTGATTTGTTGATTTTTATTGGTTTAGGTCTTAGTGCAGTCATGGCTGAAGAAGAGAATCAGAACGAATTGAAGGAGGAGGTGGCTGACGTAAGTCCAGATTTTTCTCTTTCTCTGTTCCTCGTTACAGTTGTTACTGTTTGGAATTTTCTTTGTTTGCTATCTCATTGCATCATCTCTTGGTACTGCCTCTTTGTTTGTGCCTGGTCCGACTCTGAGAATTTGTTAGCTATGGAGAGGCTGTTTGAATACTCTTTAAAAAGTGTTTTAGCAAAAAAAGAAGAGGCACATTAAGTAAGAAGACTCAATCAAGGTTTTTGATTAATTTTTATGTGAAGAATGTTTAGACTATTTTAAAAGCCAAGTTAGAGGTCATCGGTCTATAATAGCCATTGTTTAATAATCTTAACAAGGTGATAAAGGCCTCGTACAAATGATTAAAGAATGTTGATAGTGTTAAACTTCACAGTGTCGGAGTTAAAATTTGTTTATCAAGATAAAGTGCTTAGTTTCTTCATAAGTCCATTTGTTCACATCTTTGTACGAATTCTTTTTGTCAACCCTTGGATGTTTTAGCTGTTTTGTTGAATGTGTAAGAGACGTGACCTAGATATCTTAAATTTCTTTGTTGGTAGTAACCTACGTGTGTAATGGGAAGTTAGAATAACATCAATAAAGAATTTTGTAAAAACAGGATTTTATGTTCTGAAACAAATTGCAATAACTTTGAAGGGAATATGAAGTAAAAGTAAAAGTAGAAGAAGAGGAATACATCCTGAGATGGGCCTCTTTCCTCTCTTTGCTAGTGGAACATAACAAGTAGCACTGTCCCAGAAACCTTTTCTATTCATATTTTATTATAGAGGCAGTAGAAGGGCTGGAGAGCGATGTTGAAATGGGAGGTGCAGCGGAGCTCATCCAGGAATAATTCTTCTCACTTATCTGCCAAAAGGAATAGTTTTCAGTAGGTTTTGATGCTTTGTTCAAAGTGCATGTCTAACACCAAATGTGATGGCAGATACTTAAAGGAAATTGTGGTGGCCAAATTTTATTAAACAATTAAAGATGCTTATAAGCTGTCCGTAGTACAAATAGGCAATTCAATATTAGCAGTTAACCGGATCAGAACAATTACAATTGTCTACCCCCTTTCTTCCTTTTTGAACAATCAGATGCCTTTCATCAATAGTCATCTCTAAATTCACTGTATAATGTTAGTAACTCGCCTTCATGCGGGAGAACGTGTAATGCTATAGAATCACTGGCAGCCTAAGTTGTGTTGGTTGATCTAATTGCAAATATATCTAAACGACTAAAATACAAGAGGTTGTGCTTCTAATGAGATCTTCTTGTAGCCTACTAGCAAGAACTTGTACTCTAAAAGACTTATTGCTTACTGATGTTGCTTCTTTTTCATCTTTCCTTGAGTCGAGGGTCTATTGAAATCAATCTTTCTACCTTCTCAAGGTAGGGGTAAGGCTGCATACACGCTACCCTCCCAGACTCCACTTGTGGGATTGTTGTTGGTGCTGTTGTATAGGCACAGGGGAGGGAGCGTTTGCTTCCTCAGTAGGTTTTTGTCAGAGTTGTCTTCAGACTGGAGATGAGTATGGTGTCGGTCATTTTCTACATACAACGAAAGCACTTAATTCTTTTACATCCATCTTCAGGTTGATATGTTGAGATCATATTGAACCCATGTATATGTGATTGCTATCTTGGTTTCATTAGCTTTTCCTCTCTTTCTATGCTTTTGCAGATAGCACCTTTTGATCCTACAAAAAAGAAGAAAAAGAAGAAGGTTGTAATTCAAGATCCTGCAGATGACTCTGTTGATAGCTTGGCTGAGAAAACTGAGAATGTAACTGGTAGGTGAATTGTGAAAAGCGGTTTCACCTAATTTTCCCCATAATCTCAGGAGGGGGGGATAGAGTATAATCCTCAAATCAACCCCCAAAACACACACACAGACATACATGTGCACACATACTTTCCGAAGATAAAGACTACCGAAGAAAATGTGAACCTTGAATGTGATTTATTTCTCATTGTTTTGCTATGCAGTTTCTGAGGGCCTTGAGGCTACGTTTTCTGGTAAAAAGAAGAAGAAGAAGCCGGTTAGTTCTGCTCAATCCCATATGCAAAATATTGATTGATTTATCAGTGAATACCTTACACCCTCATCTCATTTTCTGGCACTAACCCCTTCTGGAAGAAACACCAAGGACCAAATGGTGCGACCAAAAGAAGTTATGTTTATTAGGACATGGGTAAGAGGAAGAAGATGGTAGTGGAGGGATGACCGAGGGAAGCTTGAAGAGTTGGGGGTGTTGAAACGAAAGACAATTGTTTGATTTCTTTGTTATTTGTACCTCAAGAGAAAGCTATTTCATACTCTTCGAGCACCAAAACATAGCCAGTTTTATTATTAGATTTGACTAAGGGGTTAAAGTGCCACAGAAATAGTTAAAGGCTTAATTTTATGACTTGAAAATGTTTCAGTGAAATTCACTAAATGATAGGAGACATCATGAGTATTTTCCTGAGAGTCTATGCACCCCTGAACTATTTTAAAATTGTGCAGGCACACACTGATCTCTTGAGTGATGAGAAGGAAAGCGTCAGCGAGGATGTGGAAGGTGAGATCTTGTATTTTCAGCTTGATTGCTGAGTGTAGTTGTGGTAATATTTGAGATATAACCTGCTCTCTTCTTCTAGATCACCTTGGAGATGATGAAGCTGCTGAAGAAATTGTTCTACAACAATATCCTTGGGAGGGAACTGATCGAGATTATGAATATGAGGAGGTATTTTATCATTTTCTTGTATTCTTCTGCATATACCTGTTAAGAGACTTTCAGAGTGCACTGACTGCCCCCGATAATAGGTAGGTACTTCATGCATGAACTTGAACTGGGTAATAATGCATACCTGCCAACCTCACAGCACTACTCTTAGGTGTATGACTGAAAACCTTGTGTAACCAAGGCAGCATAAGTTTTTAAATTGTTGGTAAACATTGGGAATACTTGGATTTGCCTTATGCCCATGTAAACTTTCTAACGGTGAACTAAATAAAGCTAAGACATGTTTCCTTATCAATAAAAATAAAAAGGCTAAGACATGTTAAGTTCAGGGGCAGTTTAAATCTGTATAGGTTCTAATGTGAGCATCTATGCTAGGACTAGGAGTAGATTGACAAAGAGGGAGGTTGACTGTACTTGTTGTACTTATTCCTGAAGAGGTTGCCTGCTTGATTTGCATTAAAGCACTAGTGTATAGATCTGATTGTCGTATCCTGGTGCACACAACTGGTTTGCTTTTATGATTTTTGTTAATGGCAGTTGATTTTCACCTTTTGATTCTGCAGCTTCTGGGCAGAGTATTCAACATTCTCCGTGAGAATAATCCTGAACTTGCTGGAGATAGGCGTAGGACAGTTATGAGGCCTCCTCAAGTTCTTCGTGAAGGAACAAAGAAAACTGTGTTTGTGAATTTCATGGATCTTTGCAAGACGTAAGTTTTTCGTTCACATGGTTCACAAGGAACAAAGAAAACTGTCTTTGTGAACAAAGAAGGGCCGGGTTGGCTCAGCGGTAAGCTTGCTTGCCGTGGTGTGTCAGGTCGCGGGTTCGAATCAGCCTCTCTGCAAAAGCAGGGGGAAGGCTGCCTAGAGTATTCCCTTCCCCAGACACCCACGAAGTGGGTATTGAACTGGGTCGGCCCTATGGTTCTTTCCTTCCTTGTAACACTTGCATCATTTTTATAATTATAAGTTGAAATCTGAAATATCGAAAGTCAAACAAATTTTTGAGCATTTTGTAGTAGCACCTCAAAGTGGTATCCCAAGTGTTCACGTTCCACTTTCTAAAGAGTACGAAAATTTAAAATACTGGTCTGAAAACTAGTCTGCCTAGTTGATTTATTACCTATCTCAAGAACACAGCAGCAGGGAATCAGAAATGGTGAAGCAGCATCGAAGCCATGTGGCAAATCAAAATGAAGGTCTATATGCAAATTACATATTCTTAACTAGATAAAAACAAGTAATAGCAGTTCCTGGTCATGAAAGGTAGCAATGTAATAAATACAATTTATATGGTGAATATGATGGTCACTACTCACTACTCATCTACATCAAAGTGCAAACAATTCCTGGCAGTGAGGAACTTTGCATGGTGCCAAAATATGTACAAGTTCTAACTTACTAAAGCAAATTAGCATAAAATTATCACTTTCTGTAAAAGCCACTCTATGCATCATAATACCGAAGTCGGCTCAAGCATCACACACTTGGCATGATGAGATCCTTGGTGCGCTGAAGTAGCCCTTAGCTGTACCTGTAGTAACTGGCTCTATCTACAATTTGTTTGACACAATTGTATTTGGTGTGAACATCAAGGATTGAGTTTGAAGAATATAGCATATTCGAGTTGATCGAGTTTAGGTGTTGACTTTGGTTTTAGAAACTTGGTCATGGTTTAATTCTGATTCTTTATTGAAGTTGGAGTCTGAAACTTTTCAATGGTGCATTACATCTCATGATTGGTAGTAGTGTGTTAACCACTTTGGATATAACTAGTGGAAGATTTGGTGTCTAGTTATTTTTTGGATAGAATTATTGTTCCCTCATTGCACTGCTTGAATAATTGTTTCCTATTTATAGGATGCATAGACAGCCAGAGCATGTTATGACTTTCTTGTTGGCTGAAATGGGGACTAGTGGATCACTTGATGGGCAGCAAAGATTGGTCATCAAGGGAAGATTTGCTCCAAAGAATTTTGAAGGAATCCTCCGTCGATACGTCAGTAAGTTCCTGTTGTCAATCTGTGATCTATATGCAGCTATTCAGAAACGGCTTTCTTCCTTACATTTTTCTTATTAATGGTGCTATATTATGCCCTTCTGCATCCTAGAACTATAATATTACAGCTTTCGCTCAGCGACTTACTTTTGTTTTCAGATGAGTATGTCATCTGCAATGGGTGTAAAAGTCCAGATACTATACTTTCTAAGGAGAACCGTCTATTCTTCCTCAGATGTGAGAAGGTATTTTCCTTAAGAAGTCGTGATATATGTTTACTATCTGCATTCAACCTTTACATTTGTGAATATAAAAGTAATTTTTGCTTCAATTTTTCTTCCATCAGATAATTTGAAATTAGACCATGTGGTAGATGATGGTTTAGGTATTATAAGTTTTTTATTCCCCTCGAGGCCATGGGATACAGGATGTGTACGGTGTAGAAACTGTTCGTCTTTTTGTTTTCACAGATGCAAGTCTGGTGCTTCTTGGCTACTTGTTAGGCATCCTGAGATGGAACGTGACCGTATCACATTGTCAGACCATATGCCTATGTTGTATTATAGGCCTTCCACTTACCTGAAATTATATTGGGTTGCTTTTAGTGGTTGAATTGTTTACGCATTTGATTTGTGAGATGTGATCAACCGTTATGAGTATTATTATTTTTATTGAATAATATTGGCCTGAGATTAGCTTATATGGAGTAACATGGTCAATGAGGATTCATAGCCAACCCCAACTTGAAAAGGCTTATAGGGAAAGATTTAACTTTGGGCAACAAAGTAGAATTAAATTGTTTATTTCTGTTCTATAATCGGTTTTGCTTGTTTAATTTCTTGCAGTGTGGTTCTGGAAGATCAGTTGCTCCTATCAAGGCTGGATTCGTTGCTCGTGTTGGCAGGCGGAAAGCTGGGACTTGAGCTGGCTAGGGAATCTTTGTTCGACAATTTCATCTTATAATTGACTTTGTTAAAGTTGTCTGATATGCTTTGTGTTTAACTGAGAGTTGATATTGACATGTGGTGCAACTTTGCCTATAAAGAGAGCTGATTTAGGGTGTGTTTGGTACGAAAGAAAATATTTTCTGGAAAATATTTTTTAATTTTCCCATGTTTGGTTGGCTTAAATATTTTGGATAAGAAAATATTTTCCTTATCAATTCATTTTCCTCCCATTGGAGGAAAATGTTTTCCTTATCAAAAGAAGGGAAAACATTTTCCAAAGCTCCTTCTCCACCTTTATCACCCTTACTAATTTACCACACCCCTCCCCAAAAAAAGTTTTTTTTTTCTTTTTTTTTTTAAATTTTAGTTTTTTCCATCCACCCTACTACCCCTCCACCACCTACGGAAAAACATATTTTTTTACCTTAATTTTTTTTTTTTTTTTTTTGCAATTTCAAATTTCTGTTTTTTTATTTTTTTCACCACGCAGCCCCCATTCCCACCCTTATCCCCTTCATCCGAAAAAAATATATATATTTTTTTACCTTAAATTCTTTTTTTTGCAATTTCAAATTTCTGTTTTTTTATTTTTCTACACCACCCAGCCCAACCCTACTCCCTTTCCCAAAAATTATTTTTTTACCTCAATTTTTTTTTACACCACCCAGCCCCCCACTCTCCACCCCCACAAAAAAAAAGTATTTTCTTACCTCAAATATTTTTTTTTTGAAATTTCAAATTTCTATTTTTTTTCGTTTTATTGCCCCAGCACTGCTTCCACCCTCTCCGCCCCTCTAAAATTAAAATATATTTTTCAGTTTCAATTTTATTATTTATCGATTTAAAGACTTAAAATTTTACAAGCTCCAAAATTATGAGTTTGGAGGTTTATGTGTTTGGAAGTTTACGGGTCTAAAAATTATAAAGTTTACGAATTCGAAAATATGCGATTTTTGCGTTAAAATCACTCATTTTCTAGGAAAATATTTTCCTTCGTACCAAATACACTATTCAATTTTGTGTGATAGTCTTTTGCAATTCGTTGCACTACACGTTTCGATATACTAACATATACAATGAATTGATTTGATGGCACTGCTTACAGTATTTGAAATCTCTATATGACTTAAAGCTATATAAAAAATAACCTGAGCCACAATTTTCTCATATCAAAGAATGAAAGATCACGAGCGAACATGTTAGTTATCGGTCACTTTGATTTTCAGCTACCAATCTCTCCTTGAAATTTGATAATCACTGAAATTCTCCCGTCAACCATATGAGCATTTGAAGTTGAGGCTTTGCTTGCTTGGGTGGGGGGTGGGGGGGGGGGGGGAGGCGGTGGAGGATGTACTTTGGACCCAAAATAAATTGACTACCGCAATTCTACCTTTCTGAGACCTCAAGTCATTTTATTTTGAGGGCTTTGCTTCTCCAGACTCTTCCAAGTAAAAACGAAGCTTCTCTAATCGAACAACATAATATTATATTGGAGTTCTAGCATAATATTCTGAAAGTTTATATACAGGTACTTCAATCTTCAATATATTATGCTGGAACTTTCTGTGTTGCAGCAAAATAGTGATTATTTTCAATGACTTTGCAAATCCTGGCTATTTTTGAATGACCAGTTCGAAAACTGGCTAGCCTGTGCTATTTTTATGGGATTACATTGGGTTCTTCATTGTTGTTGGTTTAAATAGCACGGGCTAGCTAGTTTCCGGACTAGTCATTCAAAAATTGTCAGCGTTTGCCAAGTCATTGAAAAATAGCAACTATTTTGCTACAACAAAAACCGATCAAATTATTGAAAAATAGCAACTATTTTGCTACAACTAAAACCGGATCAAGTATAATAACTGGAGTTCCATGCACCTATGTATTATGCTGGACCGATATATTATACCGGAACTCCAGTATATTATATTGGAGTATTTTTTCGGATTTTGAATAGTATTTTCGTTTAGATTTATCTTTACATGAAAAGTGATTAAATTTTGATGACTTCTGAAACTGTTGCTATTAGGGGTGGCAAAATGGTTCAAAGAAAACAGTTAGCCATCCATATTATCTACTAAAAAATGGGTTGGATAATGAACTTTTTAAAAACGGATCAAATATGAATAAGAACCATATTATCTATTTAGAAAATGAATAACCAATGACTAACAAATGGGTCTAACTTTTATATTTTAAGGTTCCTCAAGTTAGGGGGAGAGACTAAGACTTCTCCCAAAAGTGATCATATATACAAGAAGTTATATAATATGGGTAACCATATTATCCGCCGGTTAACCCATTTTTTAGCCGCATTAAATATGAGACGGGTCAGATAATTGATCCGTTTTTGTTCTTACCCTTTTTTACCCGAGCCATATCCGAGCCAACCCATCCGTTTGTCACTCCTAGCTGCTATTATTGAATGACCACTTGTCAATCTGGTAGTCTTTTTTTTAATTTCTACCTTGTTGTAGTCGTGACACTTTAAGGGGTCGTTTGGTTGGAATATGATTTATACCAGTATAAGTTATGTCGCTATAAGTTATATTGGGATAAGTTATGCTAGAATTAGTTATGCTGATATTGTTGTTTATTCTTTGTTTGGTATGTTGTATTAAGAATGCCAATTGCATAATTTCTAAGAAAAATGTATAGTTATACCGATGTTAATTACCCCACATTTTATAAGGTATAAGTTATACCAGCGTTAAAATTAACACCGGATAACTTACCCCAAAGTATTCTGCCATTCGAATTTCTGCAAGTTCTGGAATATCAAATGCGGGTTAGCTATATTGCCATTTAGGATTTGCAGATAAAGCTTTTTACGTTTTGATGTCCAAAATTGCATTCGCAAATATGTTTATCTGTTCTTGAGATTTGACCGGTTATCTTTGAATTCTAAAAGCTAACCAGATGTTTAACTTTCCGGAAAAATACAATGGAACGCGCGAGGAAGGGTCGAACCTAACTTTCTGCACAAACGCACTTTCTACTTAGGAAACAAACGCTCTATCCACTGATCTACATTCACTTTTTGCCTCCCTTTAGGAAATTTTAATTTATATTCGCTTATATTGTAACTCCAATCTGATTCAATCCTGAATTGTTAAACTCGTGAATCAATTATAATCTACTAACTTTTATTACTACGTTTATTTTTTATGACGACAACAACAACTATAATATATTCAGTAAAATTTCACTAGTGACGTCTGGGAAGAGTAGAGTGTACACAGACCTTACCTCTACCCCGAAAAGGATAGAGAGGTTGTTTGCAGAGACTCTCGGCTCGATTAGAGAGAATAATATCATAAAAGAAACAAAATAAAAGGTATGTAACAACAAAATTTGCCAGAAATGGAGTCCGAAACCTTTTTAACGATTTTTTGGACAAAAATTATATTTTCAATGCTAAAAAAAAAGTTATATAAATAGCTATTTCGTAGTAAAATACTGCGAATTACCTTAACGGAAATTTAGCCGTTAAAGCAATTCGCAGTATAATACTACGAATTATAATTTTTATTTTAATAATTTGCAGTATAATACTTCAAATAAAATACTTGAGAAGATAAACAATTTTCATAGCAATAATTTACTAGATAATTTTTTTTTTAAAATAACTTCAATTTTGACATATTTAATTATAATAAAAGTACAAGATTTTACAAATGAAAATAAACTCAGACTTTAGCAATCAATAACGCAACAAAAATAAAATTTGTTAATTGTAAAGATGATGAAACCCATGTGAAAAAAGTTATTTTCTTGTAGAAAAATTTAATAATTATTTCGCAATATAGTACTATATTTTATGTGTTTGAATTATTGTTATGTGTATTTCTAATTAATTTTTTTTTTAAAAATACACAGTAATAAGGCGAATTAAAAAACACCGTACTTCGCAGTATAATACTTCGAATTACAAATTATTTTTTGTAATTCGCTGTATTATACTACTAATTACTTTAACGACTAAATTTCCGTTAAGGTAATTCGCAGTATTATACTGCAAAATAGTTATTTATGTTACTTTTTTTTAGCATTAAAAATGTAATTGTTGTCCAAAAAATCATTAAAAAGATTTCGGACTCGCCAAAAATAATCCTGCACTATCCTGCACCTTTATCTTCTTTTTCAACTTATCTATCTGCATTTTCTTATAATTAAGTATTCCTCAGATTGAACATTAGAACAATAATGAAAAAAGTGTCTCTTTGGCCTACATTTAATTCATACAAGTTTCAATGAAAGAGTCTAGACGCTCTCTCTCTCCCAAACGACCCACCCTGCTCTCTCCCAACGGTCTTCTTCTCCAGCGGCAGTTTCCCTTCCCCCACTCCCCCCTTTCCCCCCTCCCCTCTCCCCCCCTCCCCCCTCCGGCGACCAGCCACCCAGGTAAGGTAAGGTCACCCCCACCCTCTTCTCTCTCTTCTCTCCCCCACCCCTCCCACCCCTAGCCCCCGACCAGCCCCCTCCCCCCTCCTCACCTCACCTCTTATCTCTCTCCCTCTCTTCTCTCCCCCCACCTCTCTTCTCTCCCCCCTCCCCCCCCCCGCCCAGCTCCCCCCAACCTCTGTTTCTCCCCATCACTCTCTCTAACTCCAGCGAGTCGCCGGCAACCCCCACACCCGTTCCTCCGCCTTTTTGTGTGGTTGGATTTGTGTTTGTGCAGGTTTTCGACGGGACGCAACAGAACTACCCGTCCCGATAAATCTCAGGACAAGCGACAAGGCGACTTTGCGGCGTTGGGAGTGAAGAGCTAAGCAACACCGGCCAGGACGTGCAAGGGGAAGCAGCACTTGACCTCGGGCGCACCAAAGCCTACCTTCAGGTTTTTTCACCGGGAGTCGGTACCTCATGCCTCTCGTTTAACCTGTACACCTTTTTCGTACTCTTGCTAGCATTTCTTGTAAGGTTTACTCTGTTGCTATCTAGTTTGCATCCTTTTTGTATCTCCCTTTTCTGCGTGGGTGCGTCATTATTCTCCATAGTCGGTTGGAGGGATAGTGGCCGCAGCGGGGGATATAAGTGCAAGGTCATGTCCTCGGGGGGTAGGGGCGGTGGCAGGGGTGGCGGGGGTGAGTATGGGGACAGGGAGCGGTTCTGCGGGTAGGGCGGTAGGTAAGGGTGGGAAGAGGGTAGCGGACGCACATAGGTTAAGGATCGGGTCGTGGAACATAGGTACTCTCACGGGTAAGTCCGTTGAGTTGGCGAAGATTCTTCAGAATAGGAGGATCAACATAGCCTGTGTCCAGGAGACTAGGTGGAAAGGGACGAAGGCGCGGGATGTTGACGAGTTTAAGTTGTGGTACTCTGGGGTCGTGAGGGGCAAGAATGGAGTGGGCATCCTGGTGGATAAGGACCTTAGGGAGTCCGTGGTGGAGGTTAGGCGAGCAAACGATAGGTTGATGTCTATTAAGTTGGTTATCGAGGGTTGCATCCTCAACGTCATCAGCGCCTACGCACCGCATGCGGGCTTAGATGAGGAGGTCAAGAGGCATTTTTGGGATGACTTGGATGAGTTGGTGCATAGTATTCCCCAATCTGAGAAGTTGGTCATTGGAAGGGACTTTAATGGCCATATTGGGGTAGATTCTAGTGGTTATGGTGAGGTGCATGGTGGCTTTGGCCTTGGGGTTAGGAACGGAGGGGGCTCTGTGCTGTTGGAGTTCGCTAGGGATTCCGAGCTTCTGATTGCTAGCTCGACATTTCAGAAGAGGGAGGAGCATTTGGTCACTTTCAAAAGTTCGATGGCGAGGACACAAATCGATTTTCTCCTTCTTAAAAAGAGCGATAGAGGTCTGTGCAGGGACTGCAAGGTTATTCTGGGAGAGTCCCTTTCAACCCTTCATAGACTCCTAGTGATGGATGTCGGAATCTGGGTGAAGAAGAAGCAGAGGGGTGCTCGGGGCCAACCGCGAATTAGATGGGGTGCTCTGACTAAAGAGAAAGCCCAGGAGCTGGAGAGAAGGTTAGTCGAGGGTGGAGCTTGGAGAAGTTCTGGGGTAGCAGACGCAATGTGGTCAGAGACGGCGAATCTGGTTAGGAAGGCAGCGCAGGATGTGCTTAGGGTAACCAAAGATTATCTAGGCAGGCATCAGGGCGACTGGTGGTGGAACGACGTAGTGCGAGGAAAAGTAGAGGTGAAGAAAGCTGCTTTTGCGAAGTTAGCAGGGAGCACAAGTGAGGAAGAAAGGCGGGTGAACAAAGAGAGCTATAAGGTGGCAAGGAAGGAAGCGAAATTGGCTGTCACGGAGGCTAAAAACGCGGCTTTTGGTCGCATGTACGAGGAATTGGGGGAGAAAGGCGGGGACAAGAAGTTATTCCGGTTAGCCAAAGTAAGGGAAAGGAAGGCGCGGGACTTGGACCAGGTTAGGTGCATCAAGGATGAAGATGGTAGAGTCCTGGTGGGGGAGTCTCAAGTCAAACAGAGATGGCAGGCGTACTTCCGAGACCTTCTCAACGAGAAGGGGGACCAAAACATAGAACTAGGGGAGCTGGGGCATTCGGAGCGTCATAGAGACTTAGGGTACTGCAGGCGCATTAGGGTGGAAAAGGTCGTGGGGGCTTTGCGTAGGATGAGTAGAGGTCGAGCGACCGGGCCAGACGAAATCCCGGTGGAGTTCTGTAAATGCATGGGTAAGCCTGGAGTGGAGTGGCTCACCAGGTTGTTCAATGCGATCTTCGGGTCCAAAAGGATGCCGGAGGAGTGGAGGTGGAGTACAGTGGTGCCCTTGTATAAGAACAAAGGGGATATCCAGTGTTGCAATAACTATAGGGGCATCAAATTAATAAGCCACAAAATGAAGGTCTGGGAGCGGGTGATCGAGGCCAGGGTGAGGGAGTCGACATCTATTTCCGTGAACCAGTTCGGTTTTATGCCGGGCCGGTCCACTACAGAAGCTATCCACCTTGTCAGGAGATTGGTGGAACAGTTCAGGGATATGAAGAAGGACCTGCACATGGTGTTCATCGATTTGGAGAAGGCGTATGACAAGGTCCCTAGGGAGGTACTATGGAGGTGCCTTGAGGCTAAGAGCGTGCCGGAAGCCTACATCAGAGTAATCAAGGACATGTACGATGGAGCTAAGTCCAGGGTCAGGACAGTGGGTGGCGACTCAGACCATTTCCCGGTGGTTATGGGGCTTCATCAAGGATCTGCGCTTAGCCCCTCTTGTTTGCCTTGGTGATGGATGCTTTGACGCGGCATATTCAAGGGGATGTTCCTTGGTGTATGCTATTTGCTGATGACATAGTCCTGGTAGACGAGATGAGGGTCGGTGTTAATGAGAGGCTAGAGGAATAGAGACAGACTCTCGAGTCTAAGGGGTTTAAACTAAGCAGGTCTAAGACAGAATACCTGGAGTGCAAGTTTAGCGCTGAGTCGAGCGAAGTGGGAGGGAGCGTGATGATTGGATCTCGGGCCATAGCCAAGAAGGATAGTTTCAGATACCTTGGATCGGTGATCCAGGGGGACGGAGAGATTGATAGGGATGTCACCCACCGTATATCGGCGGGGTGGTCGAAGTGGAGGCTTGCGTCAGGAGTCTTGTGTGATAAGAAAGTGCCACGAAAACTCAAGGGGAAGTTTTATAGAGCTGTGGTTAGACCTGCCATGCTGTATGGGACGGAGTGTTGGCCGGTGAAGAAATCTCATGTTCAGAGGATGATGGTTGCGGAGATGAGGATGCTTAGGTGGATGTGCGGGCTCACCGGGTTAGATAAGATTAGGAATGAAGTTATTCGGGAGAAGGTGGGGGTGGCCCCAGTGGATGAGAAGATGCGAGAGGCGAGGCTTCGGTGGTTCGGGCATGTGCGGAGGAGAAGCCCGACGCCCCGGTGAGGAGTTGTGAGCGGCTAGCGGTGGTCGGTGTGAGGCGAGGTAGAGGGAGGCCTAAGAGATACTGGGGAGAGGTAATTAGACAAGACATGGCCAGGATGCGGATTTCCGAGGACATGACCCTTGATAGGAAAGTCTGGAGGTCTAGTATCGGGGTTGTAGGATAGGGGCTTCTAGATTTTTCATACTCCTTTCCCGGGGTGTGAGGCGTGGTAGGGCCGCCCATAGATGATTAGTTTGTGTTCTCTTTTGGTAGTCATTTATGGTAGTTACTGTTTTGATATCTTTGCATGTCTGTTTATTTATGGTACATATGCATCTTATGTTTAGATAATTTTTATGAGATGTATGCGCTGGAATAACTAATGCGGTTTTTGTTTTTATTTTTGTTTTTATTTTTGTTTTTGTTTGCCTTCTTTTTCATGCGCCGAGGGTCGATTGGAAACAGCCTCTCTGTCCTTTCGGGTGAGGTAAGGCCTGTCTACATATTACCCTCCCCAAAGCTCACCTTGTGAGAATATACTGGGTTGTTGTTGTTGTTGTTGTTGTTGTTGTTGTCTCTTCCCAACATTCATATATACTGAAGCATGATAAATGCTTGTCAACCACTATGAACTTTGAAATGAGTGAGCAAAAGAATTTGGGCCTCTAGTGTTTTGTGATTTTAACGTTCCACGTCCACAACTATGTGGTAGGTGCAATTCAAGGCTTATTATTTATTAGTCCCCCTTATAAGTACATAACCTTCACAATTTGTGTCCTTATATTAAATAAGAAAAGCTATATAGTATAACCGTTCAAAAAAATAACAGCTGAAAAATATATAATTTATAAAATTTACATATTTTATACATAATTAGTATATATTTTTTGTATATTGGCTAGCAGTTGTATTTATTTTTGTCCGACTAACTAAATGTGTAACTTGCCTTTTAAATACGTATAATCGATATGTTTTGAGAAATTTAAATTTATAGTACTTCAAATAAAGTCTAAGCATGTAAATTTTATTCTCAAGAATTGAAAATTAATGTCCGAATTTTTAAAAAATTGAATGTTGGCTCTCTTCACTGCGCCGAGGGTCGATTGGAAACAGCCTCTCTACCCTCTCGGGTAGAGGTAAAACATGTCTACATATTACCTTCCGCAGACCCCACTTTGTGGGAATATACTGGGTTGTTGTTGTTGTTGTTGTTGTTGAATGTGTTGGCTCTTTTAAGGCCCCCATTTGTCTATAATTGTTTTTAAAAAATATGTTTGTCCATGAAATTTCATAATTTTTTTAAGAAAAAATTTGAAAATGAAGTTTTCCGAAAATCAGAAAGTGATTTTGACCTCCTTTTTCAATATTTTCATAAATACTTTTTTCCCACTCATAATACTGCAATATTTTTTTAAGCGAAGTAAATGCCCAAGCATAATTTCAAATTTCAAATACTATTTTCAACTTAACTCTAAATACTAGTATCTTTTTTCTTCAAAAATTTCTAATTTTTATGTCCAGATGCCTACTTGTAAAAATTAGATTCACGTGAACCCGTGATCCTTGAGTTAAAGTATAGATATGATGTACATAATTTAGCTATATATATATATATATATATATATATGAGAGAGAGAGAGAAAGAGCGAGAGAGAAAGAGAGAGAGAATGCATAAATACTCCATTAAACTTGTCCAGAAAAGTTATTTACACACCTTAACTTTACGGGTGTCCTAACACCCCACTATTCTTGTTTGGGGTGAATTTAATACCTCATTGAGTGATGACCTGACATGAAAAATGTAGCTAATTCCCTAGATGCGCGTGAGGTAAAAAAAAGCTTTACACTAATTTAATTGTTCAGGTGTCACTTTCCTATTGGATAATCTAACTAATTAAACTTAATACTATTTTTTCTCTTTTCTTATTCGTTTTCTTTTCTTATTCGTTCTTTTTCTTTTTCTCTTTCTTCATTTTAGCAGACCAATGTCATCATTTTTCTCCCCATTTCTTGAAACTAAGTCATGTTTTATTTTTTGTTTCTTTTTTTTTTTCTTGTTGAATCTCTATTTTCACTCGTCTGTTTTCTTCGCCGTATTCCATCAATATAATCCTACTACAAAGAATTAAAAAGAAAGAATACAATATCTCACAACTAATGGCTTATTTATTGGACTGCTTATAAGGTGTTGTGGAGCTGTAAATTGGTGATTTTGAAGGGTGATTTCAGCAGGTTTTAGGGATGTTTTGGGGCTGAAATTTGTTGTAATTTTCAGTAATTTTAAAGGGAAAAAAATTGCTGGAATTTGGGGGTGTCTTGGAGCTGATTTTCGCAACTAATTTTGCTACGATTTTGAGGTGAATTTTGAGGTAAGTTTTTGGTGCTGATTTTGGGGTTCAGTTGGTACAAGAATTTAAACTTCTTATAGATCAGCTACACCAAGATCCGCTTACTCCGCCGTCACCGCCGCCACCATTATTGTCTGTGGTGGTCTCCTCTTCTTCTTCCACTTCATCCGTTTGGTCTTTGTATACGTCCCCTTCCAGTGAATAACTGTGTCATGTGAAACATAATTGTTTTTAGTATCAAAGGGATTAATCATTTGGAAATTTTAGTTCACAAATTAGAGTATTATATATATACAATTAATTCAACCATTTCTTATATCTCCATTTGTGGTTATAGCATGGAAGGCTTTTTTTAGATTTTTGATGAATGATTTGTGTTGTGAAAATATTTGGGAACAAATTCATTGATTTATTTCTTGTGTTAGTTACCTGCTCATTTAATCGAACATATGTTTGTTTTATTTACATTTAGAAGCAGAGGCAGGTATTTTGAGGTAAGTTTTTGGTGCTGTTTTTGCAGGTTTTCAAGGTGGTTTAGAGCTGGTTCCATGGTGGTGTAGGTGATGATGAAGATGACATAGAGAAAAAAAGTTAAATAAAAATGTAATTAAATAAGTGGAAAAAAATAAATCAGTTTTTGACACGTGGCGTGCGTGTACCATATATTCCACCACAAGACTGACTAAGTGTTACCAATGGGGTATTAAATTTACCCCAAACAAAAATAGTGAGATATTAGGACAGCCATAAAGTTAAAGTGTGTAAATAACTTTTTCGGATAAATTTAATGGGGTATTTATATATTATCTATCGATATATATATGTCGAAGTGATGCACTTGATCTCTTATTTTCAATAGCCTAAGTCTTCTTGGACTGATGAAATCTTTTCTTTTGCAAAATTGTACGTTACGACTTCAAGAGCTAATTAGATATTTTTAGATATATAAGAGGCTGGAGTTTATAACAAACGAATATGTCTATAATCTCGAATTGCAATTGCTTGTAATCCAAATAATTAGCATAACTAATATAGTATTAAAAGTCCTACTCCTATTAGTTTTGAAAAACATTACAATTATATATCTCTGAAAAAATAGTTATACTCCTGGTTTTAAATGAATAATGAATTCAAAGCACGATATTAATTAAACTTTTCAAAGCAAGACATTTTAAATTACCTAAAAAATAATTATCTATCCATATTATCAATTAAAAATAAGTTAGATAATAAACTTTTTAAAAACAAATTAAATATGGATAAGAACCATATTAATCCACTTAAAAAAACAAATAACTAACGGGTTTAACTTTTGCATTTCTAAATAGATTAGGGGTTCCTCAAATTTGAGTGACTAAAGAATTTTTCCAAAAGTAATTATATTAGCTTATTTTCTTATTCGTATTAAATATAGGTCGGATCAAATAATTTAAACATTTTATATTTTTGACCCACTCATATTTGATCTGATCCGATCCGCTCTACCTACAGGCGAGAACGAAAGAATGAAGAGCATAAAGGGAACAACTAGAAGGATCACATTAGTGAAAAATTTAATTAAATAGAAATGTAGTTCTATATTCCTATGATCAACTAGTAAAACTTTTGACCTAAAAGCACCAACCCCATTAACCCCCTCTAATTCAATACTTTATAGATAGTTATTTGTTGGCTTATTATTATAATAATAATAACATGTGATACAACTCGAAATGAAGGTGGCAGCCACATAATACATGACATTGATGGCAAATAGCAGTAGTATATACACCCACCAAATCTCCACAATCTAGTGATAACTTAGAGATAGAGGGAATATGCTCCGTCAAACTTGACGGGCGTTATCTTGACGTTCGAGCTGACATTTGTAAGTTGAAAGGCAGTAATTTGACGCACTAAGTTATCATTATGTACTGGGTTATGCGCTGAGTATGAGAAAGGGTAGAATCAAAGGTTTTTTTTATGCGATCGGTTATGCGCTGGGTTCGAGAAATGACAGGATTATAAGGGATTTTTATATGTTATTTTACCTGCATTTTTGCAAGAAACTGCTTCCACAACAACCTCCTAATCATATGACAACAATTTTATCAGCTACTCCAACCCTCTAACTTTTGTTTCGTTTATATATTTCTTTTATCATTTGATAGTGATGAATCACCTGCCCATCTTTAACTTCAAAAACCAACTTTAAAAAAGAAAAGAAGAGTAGAAACTTTCAGCAGTTAACTTTTAGACCTTGTGATATTTTGATGCTGATTATTAGTTTTTTTGTTGTTGTTAGAAGTTTATTCTTTGTTGTGAAATAATAAAAGAATAAGAACAATATTATAGAGAAAGAGACAAGAAGAATTCTTATTGATTTTGGGATGAATTACAATGGAATAGAACCCTCTATTTATAGGAAGATGGTGACTTAGCCACCAAGTAATAAACCCTAGAATCTCTCTAAATATAGACATTCACATTAAATAGAATTCTATTTATAACACTCCTCCTTGAATGTCTATTCAACATATAATGTGCCTCGTTAAAACCTTAATTAAAATAAAACCCAATGGGAAAAAAATTCTAGAAAAGAAAAAGAGTACACATGTTTAGAAATGCGCTTATTGGTTGCCTCGTTAAAAACCATGCAAGGAAAACCCAGTGGGACAAAACCTTGTAAGGAAAAAAAGTGCAACGCGCATCAACTCCCTCTGATGAGAGCATCAATTCACATCCTTGAGCCTTCGCATCCCGATCTTGTGCACTAGCTTCTTGAATGTTGACGTTGACAAAGATTTTATATCAGTTTCAATGTATTTTCATAATGACATAACATAGAGATCTCTTCATTCATATATTCAGGTACTTGAATCTCTCATGAGATATTATGAAGTGTTATATCACGTGATCTTCTAGATCACTTGCCTCCTTTATTATGATCATTTGCTCATCTTCTTTATCAAGAAGTTTATTTGAAACCGATTGTCTATACGCTTTAAGCTTACCATAAATATTTTCCTTCTAGGACTTATTATAATATGAGCATTTGCAGTGAGAATATAGTTACTTTCTTTGAGTCAACAAATGTGTCTGACATGCTTTGCAATAAATTGCACATGAATTATCCTTTTATGAACTTCAAGTTCATATTATTTTATTCGAGGATCTAGATGCAGAAACGATAATTTATTCCTCGTAACTTTTCTCAACTATTTATCATGTCTCCCCATCATGTTAGAAAAACTAACTTGTTTTCTCAACTTTGAGAACCCATCTTTGTGTGTTATGGTGTTAATCAAAATATACACCACACATCAATAATAATAAGATGGAATTAGTTGTTTCCTGATCCCGAACCACTTGTGAGGGGAGAAAATAATATACTTTCGTATATAACATATATCAAACTGATATATATATATATAAACTTTGTTCTCATAAGCAATGGTTTAGCTATTAATTGGAGGCACTCAATAAATTATTTTGCTAAACCAACTGTGATGTAAACCAACTTATCAAGATAAACTATCTTGAATATGAAATCTAGAAATTATGCTCGAAATTAAATTAATGAGAAAGTTACCTCGCACATACCGGCCATGTTGCGGGTTAATAATAATTACACATGTAACCATCTCATAAATGCATCTTATGTGGTATACATGGCAGTTGAATGAGCCCATATTCACCTTTGATATTTCCAGCATTCATGGGATTCAATCCCAATTTTAGTTGGTCAATTAATTAATGAGAACAAGTAATGTAAGAGAATTCGTAAAGAACTTTCTAGTTTTTTAATATTTACCCATGTGAATTTTGATGACCCGGTCCGTCGTCACATGAGTTACCGCCCCGTTTTTTCCGTTACATGCTTGTTCGTGTTTCATATATATATATATATATATATATATATATATATATATATATATATATATATATATATGTTTGGTGAATTTGAGTCAATTCGGATCGAGTTTGGTAGAAAATGGGATAAATAGTCTATTTGAAGAAGGAATAGATTGAAAAAAGTCGATCGGAATCAATTTGAAGAAGGAATAGATTGGTAAGTTTGAGGGCTCAGAATCGAATTCTGATGGTTCGGTTAGCTTCGGGTGATGATTTAAGGCTCAGGAGAGCAACCAGAAGTAATTTTGGAGGTCCGGTGAAGAAGTTAGCCTATTTTGGCTAAGTTAGTATTTTGGCGATTTTCGGTTGGTAGGTGATATTTTGATCCGGGAGTCGGAATGGAGTTCCGAGAGTTTTTGCAGCTCCGTTGGGTAATTTTTGATATGTGTGTAAATATTCAGGTCATTCGGACGTCGTTTGGTCGGGTCTTGATCTAAAGCGTGTTTTGGAAGTTTTTAGAAAAGTTAGGCTTGCATTCGATGTAAATTGACTGATTTGGTATTGTTTGAGGTATTTTGATGATTGGAACAAATTTGAATAATATTTTAGAACTTGTTGATATATTTGGTTGAGGTCCCGAGGGCATCGGGTGGAGTTCGGGTGGTTATTGGAGTTTAACTTGGGCATTTCAAGAATGCCTCTATGTCGTTCTTCAAGGATAAGCGGTATCATATTATGAAAATGAACTCCAAATTCAGTTTTTATTGAAGCATTAGAGAGTTATGCTCATTTTTGTGTCGGAAAAATTAATTGTCTGTTGCCAGCGCCCAGGGTAGCGCGGGGTGCCATCCATGGCGCCGAGATTTTTTGGGCTACTGGATCCAGCGCCACAGGCAGCGCACGGCGCCACCTGGGGCGCCCGTATGGTAAAATGCTATAAAACGGGGGTTTCGGCCATTTTTATATATTTTGGGCTATGAAGCTCGGTTTGGGCGATTTTCAGAGGAAAACTTCACCATAAAAATTGGGGTAAGTGTTCTTAACTCCCTTGTGATTATATTCCATGAATTAATCTTCATTTTGGAGGGTAGATTCTAGATATTTCAAGAGAAATGGAGGAAAATTCTAAAATTCTATAAAATGTATTTTCAAGATTTGAACATCGATCCAGAGTCGGATTTTGGTAAAATTGGTATGGTTGAACTCGTATCGGAATAGGTTGTTGGACTTATAAGTTTCGCCGGATTTTGAAATGTGGGCCCCACGAGCAAATTTTGTGTTAATTTCTAATTTTTGTTGGAAAAGTAGTATCTTCATATGGAATTAATTTTTATATTAGTATTGACTGAATTGAGTTAACTATGGCTAGATTCGGATGGATTGGAGGAAGATTCCAGGGGAAAACGATTGGAGGTAAGTTTTATGAGATAAATACATGTTTTATACAACAATCCTCCATAGAATTCATGAATTTATGGCTAGAAATCAAGAAATTAGGGCTTTGAGCAAAAATCTTAGAATGGGAGTTTGAGGGACCATTTGTGGTCCGAATTGGGAGTTATTTGTATGTACGGACTCGTGGAGAGACGAGGAATCCGAAGATATGAGTTTCATAATTTTTCGAGAAGCGGGCTCGGGGCTCGGGTTTTGGCAACTTCGTGATTTTTGGTGCAATTCGAGTTATTTCGATTGGGTTATGTTCCTTTAGTCTATTTTGATGTTTTCTTATTGGTTTGATCAGATTTGTCATCCGAGGAGGTCGATTTGTGAGGAAAGCACAAGGCGAGCTAGGACTTTTGCCGGTTCGAGGTGAGTGGTAGTAATAAATGATATATTGAGGATTTGAGACCCCGTATTTGCACTATCCAGTGCTATGCTGAGATGAAACACATGTCATGTGACGAGCGTGGTGGTATTGTGACTGGGGATTTGGACTTGGTCCTTCCCGATTAAATAGGTTTTAGTGCATATTGACTGAGACTGAGCTTATACCTATATAATTGGGCTAGTTGCCATGTTTGGGGCCTTGTGCCGATCTGTAGAATATTAGGGAAGCCTGTGGAACTAAATGACCTCTATACCATGTTGAATACATACTCTCAGCCATAGCCGTAGCTGTATAGCATGACATGAACCAGTACCAGATGTGTACTCTAAGTGAGGATACCTAGGGTTGAATACCCTATTCTAGCTGAGTGGGTCCGAGAGGCCGAGTCTATATTGACTAAGAGGGGTCGAGAACCCACTATAAGGTATTGATATATATACCGGATCGGGTTGCACGTCGCAGCAGTATATACATATACATTTATTGGATCGGACTGCACGCTGCAATATTATATATATATATATATATATATATGTATATGGATCGGACTGCACGCCACAATATTATATATATGATATATATATGGATCGGACTGCATGCCGCAATAATATATAAATATATGGATCGGACTGCACGCCACAGTAATATATATGTGGATCGGACTGCACGCCGCAGTATTATAGCGCTTGGGATGAAGAAGCCCCTCCGGAGTCTACATACACCCCAGTGAGCGGAGTTATATATTATTGGATCGGGCTACGCGTCGGAGTAGTATAACTATTATATTGGATCGGACTGCACGCCGCAGCAGTATGAGTGAGGATCGGGCTGCACGCCGCATCAAGCTTAGATTAATGTTAGATCAGAGTGAGATAGTAGTGGACTGGAACCCGACTTACCATTGTAGAGATGATTTACCTGTACGGTTATTCTTAGAATTGTTTAGTGATAATACAAGGTGTTCTTACCTTCAGTTATTATTTATTATTTACTACTCACTGAGTTGGAAGATACTCACCCCACTCCCTGCACCTTGTGTACAGATACAGGGATCCAGGAGGGTAGTTGAGCTATACACTACTACTATTTGTATGACTAGCTGAGGAGACATCGAGGTAGCTGCCGGCGTCCGTAGGACCCGATCTCTCCCTCCTTCTATTTATGCCTTTTGTCACTCTACTTAGACTTGGATTGTATAGGGCATTTTTTAGAGGCTCAGACTTATGACACCGGATTCATTGAGCTGTATTTCATATATTTCTGGTTCCACATTGTTCTTTCTATTATGAAAACATGCTATTAGCTCAAAATGGATCAGTATTAATTAGTAATTGACTAGTTATCTGGAAAATGGTCGGGCTTGCCTAGCAATGTGTTGGGCACCATTACGACCGGGGTTTGGGGTCGTGACAAGTTAGTATCAGAGCCTAGGTTACTAGGCCTCATGAGTCTTGAGCCGGTTAGTAGTGTCTCGCAGATCGATACGAAGACATCTGTATTTATCCTCGGGAGGCTGCAGACCTTTTAGAAAACACTTCACATTCTTGGAATTCTTATCGTGCGTAGTTGATTCAGCTTGAGATGTAATTCTTGAAATTCCTTCCACACGTCTGTATGCGCACTCGAGTGCTTAGTAATAAATTTACCTTGATTGCTTGTGATTCCCGATCGAGGGGCGAGATATAATCTCTGTGAGTTCATGTTGGGCCAGTCGCGAGGACTTGAGGCCGGATCTTTGTCTATGGCTTGAGCATAAAGGTAAAGTGCATTATGTGTGGTAGTATGAGTTCAGACGTAGGAAGACCAAATTGGTTGTGCTATGTGTATCATGGTGAAAGGTATTTGATATGTGTTATGATTTGAGCAGGTGCATCGCATGTTCATGTATCAATTTTGATAATATAATTCGTGTAATATTGAGATTAATGTTGTTGATATATATTGTGAGGTCATGTTGAGTTGTGGACGTGTTGTTAGGATGGTTTTGGTGATTCTCTGCCAGGTGGATTGGCCAAATTACAAAGGAAACTCTGTCGAAATTTTTGAAAATTTGTGACTTAGAAAACTATTCCTGTCACCTAAAGAGTAGGTTTAACTGTTGTTTGTGAATAAATGCAAGAATTGCAGAAGAGTTAATATTTCTGATGATTTGAGTCTCCGCCAAAGCTTGTATATGACTTGAGTTTAATCTCACTATAACACTGTGGCATCATTTGAGTAAGAATACTATGAGTGGTTAAAAGTGCCTTGATATGTGGCTTCGAGCTAAGTTAGGAAGGTTGTTATTGATTAACTGATTGCACCGTTGTGTGTCATGTTGGCTCTGCCTCAAAGTATGTTGGCGAATCAGTCCTAGTCGCTGAAATTAAGTCGAGAATGGCGAGGGTGAAGGAAAATTTTGATAAAGGTTGTATGGTGCGTCGTAGATGTGAAGGAATATCAGGATGTTTTGAGTTGCTGTTCATAAAGAATGCTCACTGCATAGAGAAGTAAGATGGTTATTTGTATTTGTATGAAATCATGTCTACGGTGTCAGAGTACTAACAAGGCACAATTGGTTTTGTTCATTTAGAGCAGGTGATTTACAGCTGAATAAGAGTGAATGACTCTCACGAGAATGGTATTACTCTGTTCAAGGTTTTGCATATGACAATCATGTGTCTTAAGTTTGTGTATGTGGCTAGAGACTGTGTTTTCATTAGAAGAGATCAAGATTTGTGCTATGTTATGTCATTATGGGATTCTATGTATCCGTATTTGGAAGGTAATGGTAATGAATTCAGATTCGTAGGAAGTTCCTCAAGTAATGTATTACGGAATGTGGTATTTCTAGGAGACGTTTGAGAGGGTATTCGGTGGCCTATGGGTCTTAGACAATGTGGTCTTATGTGGTAAACCTAAGTTGAGGTATTGTGGTGCTACAGTAACGGATAATAATAAATTAAAGACGAATCAGAAAGGAAATTGGGTAAATGGAACAACTTGATAATGAACCAAAATGGTATTATAAGGATACGATTAATTCCTGGTATATGTTCGAAGTAATAAGTCTTGCAGGTATTGTGCAACAAAGCTCTTGCGTTCTGGCAGTTTGCTTAGCTTGGTTTGGGTAAAAGGGACTCAGTCATGGCAGTTCATCTTGTACAATGGAATTGGGAGAAGGAGTTCTTGATGTGTTTTACCGTGATTTGAAGATGTGTATATTTCCTATGGGTATGCAAAGCGTGGAGTGTGTAATAATATTTATCCTATATGGGATCATGCAAGTCCTTGACTAGTTGAGTGCGCCGATGACTGCGGCGCATGAGAGAGATAGAAGTCCTTATGTTATCCGGGTGTGGTATGGTCTATGTGTTACGATGTGGAGAATTTAGATTTGGGTGTTCAATGTTTTGGTTCAGTCCCTAATATAAGGGAAGTCATTAAATTCTTGAGCAGTGCGGGCAACTGCAGGTGATTTATGAATCGATCTTTCTGGTGATTAACGAAAAATGGTACTGCTACTCTAGTGATTTGGCAGGGTATATGGTCAAAAAGGACAAGGTAATGTAAACTGATAATATCTAGTAGTATTGTGGTATTCTCTTGTTGGATCGACTGTGATGATTGAGTTGTTGATGGCATAGGAAAATTTTTGAATGGCTTTCGTGGTAGGAATGGATGCTCGATATGTGTTATGTATTTGTACAGTGGAGTGTGGAATCAGGCATAGTGATTCATGTGTTATATATGTATTGGAGACTAGAAGTTCTCGTAGTCCGCCTATGCAGTGGTTGTATATCATGTGTATCAGCACCGTTTAGCGGTTATTGGAAATTGGAAGCCCTAGTGGCTCTCTCTTTGCTTGATATGATGAATTTGGGTTATGATATTTGATTGCAGACTGGTTGTCTTAAGTCAGGTTGTCTAGACTAATATGATATGGACTATATCGGAAAATGCCACAAAGTGCGTAACAGAATGCATCAGATTATGTTCTAGCAGGGTAGTTGTACCCCAGGACCAGCGGACGACTAGGAGGTATTGCTTTGTCAGTTGGGCCTTCTCAGTGTAGAGGTTTCTACCATTGATTCAGTTCCGATATTGAGGAACTTTGTTGGATATGTTTCTGGTGGCCGAGATTTAGGCTATATATGTTTATTGTAATAAGAAATTTGACTCGATGTGCATTTCTGTTTGCGAGATTTTTGTGTGGATCGGGTGGCACGCCGCCATGGGTTACTTGGATCGGGTGGCACGCCGCCATGGGTATATGATTTAGAGTGGGTTGCACGCCGCAATAATGTGATGTGGAGAATAATTTTCTATATGTTACCTTGTATACAATACTTCTTGGTTTCTGAGGAAAGTCCGTATTGGGTATTACTAGGCGAATAGAGCATCAGTTGTGTCCTTACAAGATTTGATAGCGTATATTAATCGTTTCACTGTAGGTGTGATTGATTGCTTGAGTTTAGACCTAAATCTGTGCGTGGCTGACCGTTTTGAGCATGGTGACTTAAGATGATTCACGAGTAATAGTGTTTGGATAGAATCATGAGTTTTGGCAAGGCCACGTGATGTTATGACCTTTCGAGGAGGATGCATGTACTCTAATTCTATGATATGAGACGAGATCTCAGTTTTGTGTTGTGGTGGTACTGAGGAATTTGAATTACAGCTCTTTTGTGTGAGTCAGTTGTCATGATTCGAGTGTGTTCAGATCATTTCTTATTGGAGCCTGTGTTGTTCTCGTCGTGTCTTAGGCCGATGAGGAGGTGTCATATCACCAGTGTGGTGTGTTATAATCGAAATGATCATTGGAGTCACTAATGAGTGCGAACATATGTGATTTCAGGTGGTTAGAAAGGTAATATCGAGGTTTGGCTCCAAAGATCTATTGTAGTATCAGTCAAAAGAGAAATGGATTCATAAATGGTTGACTTGAAAGATGGGTTCGGTATATCGCGTGTTCAGTTGCCGTGGGCAGTATATGAAGGTGTTGGAATAAGACTTTAGCAAATGAGAAAGGTTTTTCTATTAGTATTTGGTTATTGTGGTCAACTACTGTGAATGGATGCCATCGTCTCGAGTGTTTTGGTTGTATAGTATATCATATGATCCCACCTGGAATGGCAAGTATGGGTTATTTCAGTTGGTCCTGGTTTATTCTGAGTATAGACGTGAGGTTCTGATATGATGTGTGTGATTTAGGGAAGTGCAATGTGGTTTATAGTTTGGATGGGCTGTGAAATTCTAGCTATATTGTGTTATCGGACTTATGTTAGATAGGGTGACATGGGATCACCCCGAGTATATGCTTGGTAAGATCATTCAACTATGAGGTTGCTTCTGGTACAACTCTGGGTACGCTCGAGCACGAGCGTTTGTTTAAGTTGGGGAGAATGTGATGACCCGGTCCATCGTCACATGAGTTACCGCCCCGTTTTCCTCGTTACATGCTTGTTCGTGTTTCAATATATATATATATATATTTGGTGATTTGCGTCGATTCGGATTTAGTTTGATAGAAAACGGGATAAATAGTCTCTTTGAAGAAAGAATAGATTGAAAAAGTCAACCAGATGATGACTGGTGAGTTTGAGGGCTCAGAATCAAATTCCGATGGTTCGGTTAGCTTCGGGTGATGATTTAAGGCTTCGGAGAGCAATCAGAAGTAATTTTGGAGGTCCGGTGAAAAAGTTAGCCTTTTTTGGCGAAGTTAGTATTTTGGCAATTTTCGATTGGTAGGTGGGGAGTCGGATTGGAGTTCCGAGAGTTTCTGTAGCTTCGTTAGGTAATTTTGGATATGTGTGTAAATTTTCAGGTCATTCAGACGTCGTTTGGCCGGGTCTTGATCTAAAGCGTATTTTGGAAGTTTTTAGAAAAGTTAGGCTTGCATTCGATGTAAATTGACGGATTTGGTGTTGTTTGAGGCATTTTAAAGATTGGAACAAGTTTGAATGATATTTTAGAATGATATTTTAGGACTTTTTGTTATATTTGGTTGAGGTCCCGAGGGCATCGGGTGGAGTTTGGGTGGTTATTGGAGTTTAACTTGGGCATTTCAAGAATGCCTCAATGTCGTTCTTCAAGGATAAGTGGTATCATATTATGCAAATGAACTCCAAATTCAGTTTTTATTGAAGCATTAGATCCGTATCGAAATTTTGGAGCAATAGCAAAATGAATCATCCAATTAGAACATCGTATGAGAGAGTTATGCTCATTTTTGTGTCGGCAAAATTAATTGTCTGTTGCCAGCGCCCAGGGTAGCGCGGGGCGCCATCCATGGCGCCGCGATTTTTTGGGCTACTGGATCCAGCGCCACAGGTAGCGCACGGCACCACATGGGGCGTCCGTATGGCAAAATGCTATAAAACGGGTGTTTCGGCCATTTTTATATATTTTAGGCTAAGGAGCTCGGTTTGGGCGATTTTCAGAGGAAAACTTCACCACAAAACTTGGGGTAAGTGTTCTTAACTCCCTTGTGATTATATTCCATGAATTAATCTTCATTTTGGAGGGTAGATTCTTGATATTTCAAGAGAAATGGAGGAATTTTCTAAAATTCTATAAAATGTATTTTCAAGATTTGAACATCGATCCGGAGTCGGATTTTCGTAAAATTTATTTGGTTGAACTTGTATCGGAATGGGTTGACGGATTTTATAAGTTTCGCCGGATTTCGAGATATGGGCCCCAAGAGAAAATTTTGTGTTAATTTCAGATTTTTGTTGGAAAAGTAGTATCTTCATATGGAATTAATTCCTATATTAGTATTGATTGAATTGTATTAACTATGGCTAGATTCAGATGGAATGGAGGAAGATTCCAGAGGAAAACGATTGGAGGTAAGTTTTATGAGATAAATACATGTTTCAGACAACAATCCTCCATAGAATTCATGAATTTATGGTTAGAAATCAAGAAATTAGGGCTTTGAGCAAAAATCTTAGAATAGGGGCTTTTTAGGGACCATTTGTGGTCCGAATTGGGAGTTCTTGGTATGTACGGACTCGTGGAGAGACGTGGAATCCAAAAATATGAGTTTCATAATTTTTTGAGATGCGGGCCCAGGGTTCGGGTTTTGGCAACTTCATGATTTTTGGTGCAATTCGAGTTATTTCGATTTGGTTATGTTCCTATAGTCTATTTTGATGTGTTTTTATTGGTTTTATCAGATTTGGCATCAGAGGAGGTCGATTTGAGAGGCAAGCGCAAGGCGAGCTAGGACTTTTGCCGGTTCGAGATGAGTGATAGTAATAAATAATATACCGAGGGTTTGAAACCCCGTATTTGCACTATCTAGTGCTATGCTGAGATGAAACACGCGTCTTGTGACGAGCGTGGTGGTATTGTGACTGGGGATTTGGACTTGTTCCTTCCCAATTAATAGTTTTTAGAGCATATTGACTGAGACTTAGCTTATACCTATATAATTAGGCTAGTTGCCATGTTTGGGTCCTTGTGCCGATCTGTAGAATATTAGGGAAACATGTGAAGCTAAATGACCTCTATACCATGTTGAATACATACTCTCAGCCGTATCCGTAGCTGTATAGCATGACATGAACTAGTAACAGATGTGTACTCTAAGTGAGGATACCTAGGGTTGAATACCCTATTCTAGCTGAGTGGGCCCGAGAGGCCGAGTCTATATTGACTGAGAGGGGTCGAGAACCCACTGTGAAGTATTGATATATACCGGATCAGGCTGCACGTCACAGCATATACATATACATGTATTGTATTGGACTGCATATCGCAGTATTATATATATATATATAAATATGGATTGGACTGCACGCCGCAATATTATATAAGTATATGATATATATATGGATCGGACTGCACGCCGCAGTAATATATAAATATATGGATCGGACTGCACGCCGCAGTAATATATATGTGGATCGGACTGCACGTCGCAATATTATAGCGCTTGGGCTGAAGGAGCCCCTTCGGAGTCTGCACACACTCCCATTAAGCGCAGTTATATATTTTTGGATCGGGCTGCGCGCCGGAGTAGTATATCTATTATATTGGATCTGGATGCACGCCGCAACACTATATATATTGGATCGGGCTGCACGCCGCGTTGCAACATATATATATATATATATATATATATATATATATATATATATATATATATATATATATATATATATACATACATATATACATATATACACACATATATATGTATATGTGTGTGTGTGTGTGTATGTATATATATGCATATATATATATATATATATATGAGTGAGGATCGGGTTGCACACAGCAGCATGCTTAGATCAGTATTGGATCAGAGTGAGATAGTAGTGGACTAAAACCCGACTTACCATTGTAGAGATGATTTACCTGTAGGTTATTCTTAGAACCGTTTAATGATAATACATGTGTTTTTACCTTAAGTTATTATTTATTATTTACTACTCACTGAGTTGGAAGATACTCACCCCACTCCCTGCACCTTGTGTACAAATACAGGGATCCAGGAGGGCAGTTGAGCTATACACTGCTGCTATTTCTATTACCAGCTGAAGAGACATCGAGGTAGCTGCCGGCGTCTGCAGGACCCGATCTCTCCCTCCTTCTATTTATGCCTTTTGTCACTCTACCTAGAATTGGATTGTATAGGGTGTTTTTCTTTTTTGTTAGAGGCTCAGACTTGTGACATCGGATTTATTGGGCTGTATTTCATATATTTCTGGTTCCGCATTGTTGTTTCTATTATGAAAATATGCTATTAGCTCTAAATGGATCAGTATTAATTAGTAATTGACTAGTTATCTGGAAAATGGCCGGGCTTGCCTAGAAATTTGTTGGACGCCATCACGACCGGGGTTTGGGGTCATGACATGAATTCTCTATTATTTTTGCACATCATACTTAAATTGATATAGCAAAATCTATTATGCCAGCTGGATAAATTATCAATATTGATAAACTTCAGATTTACACCATGATGTGTCCAAATATGAATAAACTCCAAGTTTATTATGATATGAGATTTTATATCAATATCCACTTCATTGTGGTATTCTTTGTTTATGCAGTACAAATTGGAGAATAAAGCGGATAGCTTTTCACATACATATTACTCCACTTCAAGATGTAATAATAGAAGATATTAAATCTTTCCTTTATTTATTGTCTCAATATAATCAATCACTTTCGTGTATACTTTGGAAACTGAATAAGTTTCTTTGAGGCGTACTACAATACAATATCTTATTGGTAATTAATTGTGTTTCTCCAAAATAGTAATAATTGGCTCTTCCAGAACTCTCAATTAATTTTGTACTACAACAGATTCATCAACATCCATGTGGTGAATATCTCTTTTAAAGAGAAAGTTATACCATTATGTGTATGGTCAAAATTATATGCAAGATCTGTTTCTTACATTACCATTATCTTTTAATAATCACAATGCCAAAATATTTTGGCGTACAATAGGTACGTGACCAATGACCATTCATGCCATAATAATGACATTATTTATGGTATCATCTCAAACCTTCTTCTAGAGGTGAGTGTGGTATGTTCACTACCACTAGCACGTTCATATTCTTTGAAGAATGAATATGTATTCATAAGTAAGATGTTGTAACATTCATATCATGAATGGACCATAATCATCTATATGTGCTTTATAAAATCTCATGTCAAATCGATGACAAATATTACTTTCACAGAGTGAAGGATTATTTTGAGAATACTTATTGTTCTCATTACCATAATGATGACGATA
The DNA here is from genome assembly GCA_032618575.1 of Nicotiana noctiflora. Classification (NCBI taxonomy): domain Eukaryota; kingdom Viridiplantae; phylum Streptophyta; class Magnoliopsida; order Solanales; family Solanaceae; genus Nicotiana; species Nicotiana noctiflora. Next base: position 106,513 of record JASVEL010007402.1, read on the forward strand.
TAATTTCGTCTATTGCCACGTCCATATCCATTGATTATTCATGGTAATAATTTTGTCTTCTTTTAGACTTATTACATACTGCTATCACATTCTCTAAAGGGAATGAGAATGGAGCAAATTCAATAGGGCGGGTTTTCAATTCTTTGCCCACAATTATACATGAATTTAATCATGGCAAGGCATAGAAATTTTACCACTTTTGGTGGCTATAATTTCTTTCAAACTCCATTAGAGTTGCAAATAAAATTTATCGTCTTTGCTTGTATTTAAAATCAAATTATAGAATATCAAGAATTTGAAAGAGAAGTAAAATACTTACCTTAAATCCTGATTTAATCATGAAGGAAGTTCATAGAACAATTGACAATCATTATACTCAATCCCAAAGCTTCTACTCAATTGGTTAGAGTCTCGTGATGATAACGTGTTGTGAAATAATAAAAGAACAAGAACAATATTGTAGAGAAAGAGAGAGATGGAATTCTTATTGATTTTGGGATGAATTACAATGGAATAGAACCCTCTATTTATAGGGAGATGGTGACTTAGCCACCAAGTAATAAACCCTATAATTTCTCTAAATATAGACATTCACCTTAAATAGAATTCTATTTATAACAATTCTTTTATTCTTTTTTGATATTATTATTTCGTTTGTTGAGCCAAGAACTTTTCGAAAATAGCTTTCCTATCTCCGGGTAGGGGTAAAATCTATATACATTCTATCTTCATCATACCTCCTCAATGTGGGATTTTATGGTTGTTGTTGTTTTTAAAAAATATTAAAAAGGACGGCAGCAATAACACCATTTCAGTGAAATTTTATTTGTAGAGTTTGAAAAGGTTAGTGTGTACGCATATTTAACCTCTACCATAGGAAGTAGAGTTGTCGGTCTGACATAGAGCTCTAGAAATTAATGGCAACAGCATGTATTTATTATTTGTCTATCAGTTCCCGAACCAAATTGAATTGTAATTCTCTAGCATGGAGGCGACTTATACAAGGTAAAGACATAAATATTTTTCTGGAAAATAGTGGGGAATGAGGTGAGGAGATTGCATTATCAGGTTATTTTTCTACAAGTTTTGAAAAGATTTTAGACGAAATTTTATTTTAAAACATAAAATGAAAAGAAAAAGCGATTTCAACAACTTCTCACTAAATATTTCTCTAGACAAAAATGTCCTCATCTTGTTAAATATAATGAGTTCTATTAAACTAGAGAAGTTAAATACAAAAGCACGTAATTATTATATGAACACATTATGTTTGAGCTTATTATTGCCTAAAACAGAAATTAAAGTGACTGTTTAAGAAGGCAAAACCCATAAAGGTACTTCCATTAGAAAAAAGTAGAATACTAAAAATATAATTAATGTTAAACGCGGCCTTAAAGACAAGTTTGAAGCTGAGCTCCAACAGAGTCCTTCTAGAGAGTTTTGTGAGAGATAGAACAGGAATTGGGAAAGTGAAATGCTCACTCTCTTTCTCGTTACAATGCTAAGTTCTAAGTATATACACGGGCAGATACAACTAATGCGAGAAAGCTACTAACTAATTCTACTAGCTATACAATTAACTTTTTTTTCTTTTTGGTAAATAAAGATATTTATTTATAACATAAACTTAGTAGTTATTACAATAAGAGATTTGTCTAGGTCACACAGTGCCTATTCCATCCCCATCAAAAACTGAAATAGCAGATACAGACGGATAATGATACACCATTAAGTTAGCAAAAGAGTCCAGGCTGCATCCATTCTTGGCTAAGGTGTCCACTACTCCATTAGCTTCTCTGAATGCATGCTTCAAAGAGGGCGTGCCCGCCTAAATTAACAGGGACCTGTAGTCATCAATAATATTTTGATAAAGATAATTGTCATTATTTAGCATGTTGATTAGTTTGTGGCAGTCTGTTTCAATGACTAGAGGAGTCAGTCTCATATGAATAGCTAATTTTAGACCTTGTACTAGGGATATGACTTCCATTTGAATATTTATGGCGTATGCAAATCTCATATTAAATCCTAGAATCCATTTTTCATTGCTATCCCTGAAAATCCCGCTTATTCCCCCCAGCGTGGGTTACCTAGGTATGATCCATCTATGTTTAGTTTAAAAAAATCTATGTCTGGTGGTTGCCATTTAATAAGGAACGTTCTTTTTGGTATCCGGCTACGACTCCAGTTGCTTAGAAAGAGGAATTCTTGGGTATTATTAATCACTTTGTTAATGTTAGGGTATGAGCTATTTTTTTGAAAGATCTTTTCATTCTCGTAGTCCATTTGTACCAGAGGAGAAAAGGTAAGAAGACATGCCAAGTAATATATTGATTATAGTTCTTGTTTGAGTTTAGTTGGTGCTTTAGTGAGTAGAAAATAGAGAAATCATTATCCGAAGGTCGGTTGTTGTGTTTAATGTGGCATTGCCTCCAGATTTTCTTTGAATGAGCATAGTAGAAGAGCATGTGTTTTATGTCCTCCTTTTCTGATCCGCAAATAGTGCAGATATCAAATGTGCAGATGTTTCGTTTTGCTAGGAAGGCGGCTGTTGGGAGTCTGTTGAGGGAGAGTAACCACAAGAAGTATTTTAGTTTGTTCAAGGTGTTGCTTCTTCATATCCACATAAAGTCTAGGTTGTTTTCTTCAGTCTGGTTTTCCTTTTGGGTAATGAGGTCATAGACTGCCTTGATGGAGAAATGGCTATAGCCTGGGGGTTTCAGGAAATTCTATCCCTACCTGTCTAGCATTGTTGGATATAAGTGTTATGGATTTTTTTAGGTTATATCTTCTGGGACTTCGAATGATAATTTTGAGAGATCGAAGTGGCCATCCTTAATTATGTATTTTACCCTTGTGTCTTCTTCCCCCTTTGGAGGGGTCCATGGATGCTATTCCTTAGTGTGTTGATCACGCCCAACTATGCCTTATAAAAGGACAATGCGGTCGCAGCAAATATATCCAAGTATTATACACGGGGTCGAATCCTCAGAGAGTTAACTTATCAACTACAATCTTCAAAACCCAACAAAACTTCCAAATCAGCTTTCCAAATATTCAAATATCTTTTTGAGTGGTTTCTACTAACTACTTTTGCAATAAACTAATTAGCTAAAGAAATAACTGAATGTGTTGTGAATAATAATGAGAAAGACTAAGGTGATGATTTTTCCTATTGATGGAATCCCTTATGTTTATGCTCATACAAATTGTCAATATCTCTATATCAATCATGAACCCTATTTCTACCGTAATTCTCTCCTGAGCAATTACAATAATTTACTATTGCACTTTCCCGAGCTATCCTAGCTTGCATTAATTATCACAGTTCACTTTAGATTGCACCCAAGATTATGTTATTCCTAATCCCACCTTTAAACCCGCAATTATATATTTCTCTAATAACCTAGGTATGGTGTTGCTCAACAATAACCTAAATATGCACTCTTTTCCAAGTTATACACACTAAATAGGCACAGCTAATTGATAATCCTATCAATTAACTACAACAAGAACAAAGTTGAACAAATAGAGATTTAACTAACAATTTATATTCACTTAACCTAGAAGTTCATCAACCAATAGGTTCCATCACAACCTTAGATAAGAAATTAGCTAATCATAACTATGAAAACAAAAGATAGAATAAATTTCATAATCAAGAATTCAAAATAAAAGAAAGAGAGATGTTAAGAGAATTCTCTCACACTAGTTTCCTTGCAAAAGTAGTCAATAATACAAAACTTGCCTCCTTTGGGCGAATCTAAATGATATATATAGGGTTTATGTATTAAAATTCACGTTTTTACACTTTGGCCCCTGACTTTTCCGCGTTCTGCCGCGGTTTCACCACGGTCGCGGTGGAACCGCGGCTAGGAACACCTTCTGAACCTGTCAAACTTCTGCAGGCCTGTTCTACCGCGGTTCTACCGCGATCGCGGTGGAACCGCGGTCAAACAGTGCCTCGGATTCTTCAGGGCTGTTCTAGCGTATTTTCTTGATTTTTGCACAAATGGCCTTTTTCACCTTCTTTTGACTCCAAAATTATTCTTTTAGCCTTTCTCCACTATTGTGTATCTATAACACAAAAAAAAAATACTAATAAGAGCATTTTTTCCTCATATATATTATCAAAACAACATTAAAGTGTGATTATTTAGGGTATAAATTGTCACGACACAAACCTCGGTCGTGATGGCGCCCAACATATTGCTAGGCAAACCCGACCATATTATCTATTTTTACCAGCCAATTATTAATTAACGATGATCAATTGACCTTAATAGCATGCTTTCATATCAAAACGATAAGTGCGGAAGTAGAAGCATACAAAATACAGTACCAACCAAATCGTGGTGTCACAAGTCATAGCCTCTACAAATGAGATATCCTACACAATCGAGTCTAGGTAGAATGAAAATATCAAGATGATAAAGAGGAAGAGATCATGTCCTGCGGACGTCGGCGGCTACCTCGAAGTCTCATCGGAATAGTAATAACAAAGCAGTTGCGATAGCTTAACTGCCCTCCTGAACCTGTGTATCTGCACAAAAAGTGCGGGGGAGTGGGGTGAGTATATTTCAACTCAGTGAGTAATAATAATAAACAACAACTGAAAATAAGAACACCTGTACTATCACTAAACAATTCTAAGGGTAACCTCACAAGTGAGTCATCTCTACAGTGAATAACCCCATTTACAGTCCACATCCGTCTCACAATAGTCCCACACTGACCTAGTCCTCACTCATACTTCTACGACGTGCAACCCGATCCAATATATATATAGATATATATGTATAATGCTGCGGCGTGCAGCCCGCTCCAATATATATATAACGCTGCGGCGTGCAGCCCACTCCAATATATATAACACCGCGGTGTGCAGCCCACTCCATTTAACGCCGATGACGTTCACTGGGGGTGTATACAGACTTCGGAGGGGCTCCCTCAGCCCAAACGCTATGATACTGCGGCGTGCAGTCTGATCCACACATATATTACTGCAGCGTGCAGTCCGATCCAATATATTTATATATATAGATATACTGCTGCGGGGTGCAGTCCGATCCAATATATTTATACCAGCGCTAAGTGTAATGATACTGCGGCGTGCAGTCCGGTCCACATGTATATTACTATGGCGTGCAGTCCGATCCAATATATATAGTGCTACGACGTGCAGCCTGATCCAATATAGATAAATATAGTATATATCACGGTGGGTCCTCGACCCTATCTCAGTCAATATAGACTTGGCCTCTCAGGCCCACTCAGCTAGAACAGGGAATCCCACCCTAGGTAGTCTCTCTCAAAGTACACATCTAGTACTGGCTCATGGTATGCTATAAAGCTATAATTACGGATGAGTGTATATATCCCGCATGATATAAGGGTCACTTAGCTCTACAGGCTTCCCTAATACTCTACATATCGGCACAAGGCCCCAAATATGGCTACTAGCCCAATTACACAGTTATAAGCTCAATCTCAGTCATAATACACAGTAAGACTATCAATCGGGAAGGACCAAGTCCAAATCCCTATTCACAATGCCATCACGCTCGTCACACGATGCGTGTTTCATCTCAGCATAGCACTGTATAGTGAAAGTACGAGGTTTCAAACCCTCAGTACATCATTTACTACCACCACTCACCTCGAACCGGTCGAAGTCCTAGCTCACTTTGCGCTTGCCTCACAAATCAATCTCCTCGGATGCCAAATCTGCTCAAAATCAATAAGAATACATCAATATAGGCTAATTAGACATAACCCAATCGAAATAACTCGATTTACACCAAAACCCACGAAGTTGTCAAAATTCGACTTTGGTACGCTTCTCGAAAAATTACAAAAGTTACATTTTCGGGATCCTTATTTCAACACGAGTCCATACATATAAAGTTTATCAAAATCGGACTCCGTTTGCCCATTCAAATAGATGATTTGCCATAACCCAGGCTTAAGGCCAAAAATCCCCCATTAATTCTTCCATTTTCAGTGAAATAGAGGAAGATTCTAAGATAAAATTGCATATTTAGACCATAAAACTTACCTCCAATATTTTCCCGATGAAATCCCCGAAATTTCCCGTCATTTTGCTCTCAAAGTTTACCCAAACTTGATGAAATATGAAAACCCTTGCGAGTGGAAATGTTACTTAACAGGCCTGTCTGCCCAGGTAATTACATTATGCGATCGCATCCCATCATTGCGATCGCATAGAACAAATATTTGCTCGAATTATTTAATGCTATGCGATCGAACACCCCTAATGCGATCGCGTAGAACATTTTGTCCAGGCTCCAAATAACTACTATGTGATCGCAAACTCTCCCCGCGATCGCATAGAACAAATGGCTTCTAGGGACCCAGGGCCACATTACCCTAATCGTTCGCACAAGTAGCCCTACGATCGCAGAGTATTAAATTCCATACCTATGCGATCGCATCCCCTTATACGGAATCACATAGAACAACTCGGGGGATCAATTTCATTCTTCTATGCGATCGCATCTCCTCTATGCGATCACATAGAGTATCTGTCTGCAACAAAAACCAGCAGCCAAGAGCAGTTCAAAAATGCAAGAAATGGTCCGTTTGGACCCCCGAATTCATCCCGGGACCCCCCGGGACCCCAACGAAAACCACCAACCTATCCCAAAACACGATAAAAACTTGATCCAATCATAAAAACATGCCCCAAAACACGGAAATCATCGAATCTAAGCGAATTCAAGCCTAAGTTTTAACTAAAACTTCCAAAACCGACATCCAATCAAAAACCCGACCATACGATATCCGAATGACATGAAAATTTGTAGGCACATCCAAAATCACCTAACGGAGCTACTGCAACTATTGGAATTCCATTCCTCCTCCCGGATCAAAATCTCACCTACCGTTCGGATTTCGCCAAAATTCAACCTTAGCCAATTCAAGCCTAAAACTATACCGGACCTCCAAATTCAATTCCGATCACTCTCCTAAGCCATAAATGACCTCCCAGAGCTGACCGAATCATCAGAATTTGATTTCGATCTCTCTAATTCACAAGTCAACATCCAGTTGACTTTTTCCAACTATTCCTTCTTCTAAGAGACTATTTGTCTCATTTCCAACCAAACTCAATCCGAATTGACTCAAACTCACCAAACATTCATATTGAAACATGAACAAGCATATAACAGGGAAAACAGGGTGATAACTCACATGATGACGGGTCGGGTCATCACATAAATATAGTCAAATTCACCTATTATCAACACCCCACACTTAAACCTTTGCTCGTCCTCGAGCAACTTTAATTACACTTTTAGGCCTATATTATCAATGTATCCCAAAAATATGTCACACAAGCTATCATTCATGATTAACCTAAGTAATGCACCATCTTTACTCAACTGTAAACTCAAATGCCAAACACATCATTGCGTACTCTAATTACTATTGCAGACTTGCAAACTTACCATTTTCTTCCCGAGTTACATGCCCTCACAACAAACAAACTGAGAGAAGTTCCTACACATATGAAAATTATAACATGGAACTTATATATATAGAAAAATTTCACTCACTCTCAGCAAAGAGCATTTATATGTACACAGACACACCATAAGTTTGGCCCTAGTGTAATACTCCACTAATCGAGCCATTTAGTCAAAGATCATGAGGTCTTTAAGGGTTGTAATATAGGCTATGGTACGGGTAGGATACTTTTGGTTATAGTGGCTAACCTACCTAAGCACTTATTTTACACAAACTTCCCTTTAAGCTTTTCATTATGCTCACCCTAACCATTCTTCCACCTTTTATTCACTTTTAATCCCACTTTTCTTTTGGTGCAACTCGCTTCCTTATTTATATATATACATCTTTTTTTTTTCAAAAGCATTTACTGTACACTGCCAGTTCACCAATTCTACCATTCATTCTTGATTTCCCTTTTTCGATTTTCCCTCACTCCACACTTTTACTTTTGCATATTCATTACAATTCGAGTGCTTCTAGGAGGTAAGGTACAACAATGTATAACATAGATTTTGTGAACGTTATAGGGTTATCAAAGAACATGCTTAAGGTTCAAAAGGGTTAACTAAGATATTATGTAAGGTGAATTCACAGTTTTTGGTTTATGGGGTTGCACAAAGAAATGCCTCTATCATCTCTATCACTAAATAACTTCTATTTCGCTTTGTACACACACATTTCAAGTTCTAGGTATCATGTATAAACATATAATGCAGGTAAAAATCTCACACACACTTAGTATGCAAATCATTCTGAATCAGGTTCATCTACAAAGTCATACCAATCAAGCAAGCTACATTGTATAATTTAAGGCATATCATATAATCTACAGTCAAGCTTAGATAATACATTCTCAAGTTCATTTTAGTTTTTACTAGTGTGCATACTTGGGGTTACATATTAACCTTCACCCATTAATCCTAAAAAATAAAAAATCTACCTAACCCGGTTCAATAAAAACCCTTGGAAAAGAACCGTGGCAAAAAAAAAAAAACCAAGGGGGAGGTGATACACTACCTAAAAATAAAAAGAGATAAAATTCCTACATGGACTACTTCCCTCAAGAGTACTGTCCAAGTAGTCCGTCATCAGGAAGAGTCCTCTACTCATATTTTTGGATTTTTTTATTTTTTTATATTTTTTTCGACTTTTACCCTTAAGAAACCCGTCGACAAGTGTCCATCATCGGGCCAAGCCAGCTAATATACTATACAACTAAGTCTACAATGTACAACATACAACACATTACATAGCAAGTCTCCCACCCCACACTTAAAATCATAGCATGTCCTCATGTCATATAAATCAGATTAAAGCATAGAAGTGTTAGAAGACTTCCCTGAGACTCAATCTAAGTTGGAGACTGTGGCGGGGTCGACGTTGCATGCTCGACCCTATGCTCTTAACCACGCCATGAAGCGGCTCTCAGACCTGGACTGTCGCTATGACATCGCATCCATGCGAGTGTGCAGGCCATCCACAGAAGTGCGTAAATCCGCAACTTCTTCCTCTAAAGACCTAAGCATAGGTTTGGAGGACTAGGAACGGAATATGCCAATTCCAGAATGAGCTTGCCTAGATGTACCTGTAGAGTCAGTAGACCTCCGGGACTGGACAACCGGGACAGGGTCGTCATCATCATCAATATCAATTGGGTCGTTGCCTCTACCAACCCGAATACCTCAAGCTTTAAACAGAGCTGTTTTGTGGCGGCTCTCCATCGGTAGGTCTTACGGGTGTATGGCGAGAGAGGCAAAGAGTAGTGACCAAAGAAGGGAAATAGAATCCCTTGGACTTAAGGGGTCCCTATTAAAGTTTACATCAGTTGTGTTGTTGGAGGAGAGGAAACGGTTACAGACCATCGTAAACCAACATTTGGCAAGATGCGTGAAAGAGGTGGAATTAAGAGTGATTTGGTCCTTAATCCACAAAGGACGTCCATCTACGCATAAGGCCTCAATCCTGATATCCCAGGTGACACCAGGCCTATCGTGGTAATAATCCATGTCACTGCTATAAGCAGGCAATCTCAAGGCTTGCCTAATACTAGGCACCTTGGCATAAACACGCTTACCTCGCACGAAGACCTCCCTAGCGATGCTGTAGCTTGCATTGGCATATAACTCCTGGACAAGCATTTTGTTGACAAGAGCAGGTTCCTGGAATAAGAACTCCATTTCCCTACGTCGTATCTCCTCATACATGCCGGGCTTCTTTGCCCGAAGTGCCGTCCTGTCAATAGGCATCTCCTGCAACCATGCCTTGGTGGCCTTGGCATGAAAGTCATTTTCCGCCTCTTCAAACTCAAAGCGGGACTCATCGTAGGTAGGACGCCTAAATGAGCTCGCTGCTTGCCTTGACCGCTTTGGTGCCATAATCCTGCACATAAGAAGCATAACAAAGATGTTCATTACATTAGTGCGTCGAATGGTTATTCAGACTTCACCATTCGCTGACTACAAACGTACTCCTTTAGTGCCATCATACCATGACCCCTAATTTGCCCATTTATTTCCAACAATTTCACCAATTCTAGCCTAATTCACCCCACACTTACTTCGTTTATCATGACAACACCACCAAACACACAATTACACTATCTCCAAATTTTACAACAACAACCCAACAAAACCTAGGCATAATATCCCCTAAAATTTTGCAACACCATACACTACCACATAATTGGCCAAACCATGGCCCAAAACTATACGAGTCAACAACAAAATAATTTGGGTCTCCAAACCACCATAACAAAGCACAATTGCATACTAATGGAGACCTAACCAAGTCAAGTATCAACAATCTCAAAAATCAACTATACAACAATGGTGATATACTAATGGGGCATATTTACATATTTTACACCAAGCCTAGGTAGGGTTTAAGCAAAAACTAAAATATAACTATATTACTCTAATTAAACTAAAAAAAGAATTAAAGAGAGAAGAGAAAACTTACTTGAATAGGAGATGGGATGGGTAGAATAGTAACAATAGAGGTTGGTGGAGTAATGGAGGAAGAAGAAGAGAGTGGGATGGGGGATTTGTTAGAGAGAAGGAAGAGAAAATTTTTTAGAGAGAGAGTGGGGAGGAGTGGCGGATGGGTTTGAGAAGTGAGGGGGAAGGGTTAGGTTTAGATTAGATAAATTAAAAGAGGGGGGGGGGGAGGGAAGGAAATAATAAATAAAAAAATATTTTTTTATTTCTGCCGACTAACGTGGGCCGCGTCGCGGTCCACCGCGGTTTCATCGCGGTCGCGGTGGAACCACAAGCGATGAGTATCAGAGAGGGTCTCCCACCGTGGTTTGACCGCGATCGCGGTCCAATCGCGGTGGGTGAGGTTCAGAGGGGCATTCTCACCGCAGTTTCACCGCGATCGCGGTGGAACCGCGGTAGAAGGCTGTCTCTAAATCTTCCGCCTGGCAGCTGCTGTCTTTTTTCTTATATTGTCTAACTATAATATTTACAATTACAACAATTTCGTGAGTTTCCTCCCATGTAGCGCCTGATTTAACATTGCAGAACGACTCAACTTAGCGCATTTTAAGGCTCGCTCAACCTTTAAGGTTCATTTACATGCAACTCAGACGTCTCTTTGACTTCATCCATGCCAACGTACAATTTTAATCGCTGTCCATTGACTCTAAAAATGCAAGAGCCATCTTCAGTGCCTATTTTCACAGCTGCAGAGGGTAACACTTCAACCACCCGGAATGGGCCAGACCATCTTGATTTCAATTTACCCGGGAACAATCGTAATCTCTAGTTATAGAGTAATACCTTGTCCGCTGATTTGAAGTTGCGCTCTATGATGTTTTGGTCATGCATCCACTTCATTCTCTCCTTATATAACCTCATGCTCTCAAAAGCCAGATACCGGAACTCTTCTAGCTCATGTAATTTTGTGACTCTTGTTCTGCCCACTTCTTCCCAGTTGAGATTTAGTTGCTTATTTGCCCACCATGCTTTATGCACTAGTTTAACGGGTAGGTGACAAGCTTTCCCAAATACCAATTTGAATGGTGACATGCAGATCGGTATCTTAAAAGCTGTCCTATACGCCCATAGTGCATCATCGAGATTTCTTGACCAGTCAGTCCTTGTGGCGTTCACTATTTTTGTTAGTACACTCTTTATTTCCCTGTTGGATACCTCAACTTGCCTACTGGTCTGCAGGTGATATGGAGTAGCCACCTTGTGCCTCACATCGTATTTTGCCAACAATTTTTCAAATGCCCGATTACAGAAGTGAGTGCCCTCGTCGCTTATAATTGCCCTCGGTGTCCCAAAGCGAGTGAAAATGTTTTTATTGAGAAATCCCACTACCACTTTAGCATCATTGGTGGGTAATGCTACAGCTTCCACCTATTTGGACACATAGTCTACAACAACAAGAATATACTTATTGCCATAGGAGTTGAAAAAGGGGCCCATGAAATCTATCCCCCAGACATCAAATACTTCCACCTCTTGGATTGGGTTCATGGGCATCTCGTGACGCCGAGAAATATTTCCGGTACGTTGACATTCATTACACCCTTTCACCCACAAGTGAGCATCTTTAAATACCACTGGCAAGAAGAATCCGGCCTCAAGTACCTTAGTTGCTGTTTGAACTTCTCCGAAATGGCCACCATATGCTGAATCATGACAAGCTTGCAAAATAGAAGATTGTTCGATCTCGGGGACACATCTCCGGATCATGTTATCAAGGCAAATTCTAAAAAATAAGGCTCATCCTAATAGGACAATTGGCTTTCACAAAAGAATCTTTTCCTCTGGACCGATGATAGGTCGTGAGGAACAATACCACTGGCCAGGTAGTTTGCATAGTCTGCATACCATGGCACTTCAAGCAAAGTGGTAGCGAGCAGCTGCTCGTCTAGAAAAGTTTCCAGAATTTCTTCACTTTCTTTAACAGTTTCAGCTCCTTCAAGTCGTGATAAGTGATCAACGACTTGATTTTCAGTGCCTTTGCGATCATGAATTTCAAGATCGAACTCTTGCAGAAGCAGCACCCAACGAATTAGGCGCGGCTTAGAGTCCTTATTTTCAATTAAATATCTCAGTGCTGCATGGTCAGTGTATACAATTACCTTGGATCCTATGAGATATGACATGAACTTGTCAAATGCAAACACTACCGCCAATATCTCTTTCTCTGTCACAGTGTAATTAAGCTAGGCTCCACTCAATGTTTTACTTGCATAGTAGATTGGATGCATTAGCTTGTCCTTCCGCTGGCCCAGCACTGCCCCCACTGCATAGTCTCTTGCATCGCACATGAGCTCAAATGGTTGCTCCTAGTTGGGGGCAATAATGATTGGTGTTGTGACCAGCCTCTTTTTCAGCTCCTCAAATGCAGTCCTGCAGTCATCGGAGAATACAAAAGGGTAATCTTTTTCAAGTAACTTATAGAGGGGATTGGCAATTTTGGAGAAGTCTTTAATGAACGTCCGGTAAAAACCGGCATGTCCAAGAAAGCTTCCAATGGCTTTGACAGACGTTGGTGGAGGCAGCTTTGCAATGACGTCAACTTTGGCTCGATCCACCTCAATTCCCTTGCTTGAAACCCGTTTCCCAAGACTATTCCTTCTTGTACCTTGAAATGGCACTTTTCCCTATTTAGCACCAAGTTAGTCTCAATACACCATTTTAGCACTCTTGTCAGATTGACAAGGCATTCATCGAACGAATTCCCTACCACTGAGAAATCATCCATGAACACCTCCATAATATCTTCCACCATGTTAGTAAATATGGCCATCATGCACCTTTGGAATGTGGCAGGTGCATTGCATAGGCCGAATGGCATCCCCCTGAAGGCAAAAATCCATATGGGCATGTGAAAGAGGTCTTCTATCTATCCTCAGGGGCAATAGAGATCTGATTGTACCCTGAGCACCCATCTAAGAAGCAAAAATATGACCTCCCTGCCAACCTGTCAAGCATCTGGTCAATGAAAGGAAATTGGAAGTGATCCTTTCGGGTGGCTAGATTCAGTTTCCGGTAGTCCATGCAGATCCTCCAGCCGGTGACGGTTCTTGTTGAGATTAATTCATTATTTTCATTTTGCACAACCGTTATTCCACCCTTCTTCAGTACACATTGAACTGGGGTAACCCAGCTACTATCAGAGAATGGGAAACTAATTCCCGCGTCTAGCCACTTTATTACTTCCTTCTTCACCACTTCCTTCATATTCAGGTTTAGCCTTCTTTGATGTTCCCTAGAAGGTTTGTGTCCCTCTTCCAGGAGAATTTTATGCATGCAGTAAGTGGGGCTGATCCCCTTTATGTCTGCCATGGTCCAACCAATGACAGTTTTGCATTCCTTGAGTACCTGTATAAGTTGTTGAGCCTATATATCTAGCAAACCAGATGAGATAATTATAGGTAAAGTGGAGTTAGGGCCCAGAATTTCATACCTGAGATGAGCTGGTAATGGCTTAAGTTCCACCTTTGGTGGTTATTCAATGGATGGTTTTGCTGGAGGGGTCTCTCTATTTTCTAAGTGTAGAGGTTCAAACTCCAAATTTCTATCCCAATACCCCTTGCCTTCTAGTGCCAACACCCACTCCGCCAGACTTTCACCATTTACCTCCTCTATATTTATTAGGCATGCCTGAAGTGGATCTTCAGCTGTCAAAGATACATCGTCTGTCTCCACTATCACATATACTGCATCAATGAGAGAGAAATTTGCGAACTCACTAGGGCGCCTCATAGATTTCTGTACATGGAATATGATCTCTTCATCATTTAGTCTCATCTTGAGCTCCCTAGTCTCACAATCGATCAAGTCTCTCCCCGTGGCTAGGAATGGTCTTCCTAAGATCATAGGAATCTCCTCATCCACCTTGCAGTCTAGAATCACAAAGTCGGTAGGAAACACAAACTTCCCCACCTGAATAAGCACATCATCTAATATCTTGAATAGACGTTTTACCGTCCTGTCAGCAAGATGTAGTAACATTGAAGTAGGCCTGACTCTCCCGATGCCCAGCCTCTTATAGATCACCATGGGCATAAGATTTATGCTATCCCCTAAATCACACAATGCTTTAGTAAAGGCAAAGTTTCCTATAGTGCACGGAATAATAAAGCTACCTTGGTCAGATAACTTCTCAGCTATGGGTCTAGATACCACTGCACTACATGTCTGAGTAAGAGTAACTGTGGCCAAGTCTTGGAAATCAAATTTCTGCGACATCAAGTCTTTCATCATTTTAGCATAACCAGGCATCTCTTTCAAAGCTTCAATTAAGGGGATGTTTACCTGGATTTTCTTGAGCATTTCAAAGAACTTCTTGTATTGATCCTCCTTCTGGTGCTTGGCCAACCTTTGAGGGAATGAGGCTGGAAGCCTCTTCTTCCCAATCACTTGGGATTTTTCCTTCTCTACTACCTGTTCCACAATCGGCTGTTCTACCTGTTCAGCTGATTTCTCCGTTTCCTAATGCACATCAATATTTTCAGCTGCTGGCAGGACTATAACTTCTGTCAACCCTGTGGACTCATCCAGTTCAATGGGTACTGGAATGAGTGTCTCAGCCTACAAGTTTCCTCTGGTTCTCTTCTACTCAGCATCAATATCTCTACCGTTTCTCAAACTTACTGCCATCAGCTGCTTTGGGACTTGATCTTTTAGGTTTGTTTGAGTGTCTGTAGGTAATGTCCCTTGAGGATGATTGTTCAGTGTCATAGCAATCTGGCCCACTTGCACTTCAATATTCTTATTAGCTGCATCATGTACATCTATTTTTTCATTGATTTTGGCATTGGACCCAATAACCTGCTACATCATCGCTTCTAGCCTTGCGAACCCATATTCATGTCTACCCCATATTGTGGTAGAGGTGGATGATACCCCTGCTGCTTATTGTTGAAAGCCTGAGGTCTGGGATATGGAGCCATATTGTTGGGTGGCATCATACATCCTGCATTGTTTTGTGGATGAGGGGCCCTGTACTATTATTGAGCCTGCTGACCCCAGTTCTGATTTCCCTGTCGCTGCCCTCCATAATTTGCCACGTAGTTCAAGTTTTCATGCTGATGATGATGTTTCTGGATTGCAGCCCATGGACTACTAATGGGTTGGCTAATTCAAGATGTGCATAAACCCCCATTGGTGGTATCTACGATATGAACCTGCTGCTTAACCCCAGATTCTTCCACCCTTTTTGTCAGAATGCTCATCTGTGTCAAAAGAGTAGCCATGTTTTCCGCCATAGTGTTGGAAGGGTCCAGAGGTACAGAGTGTACCACTGGCATGATAGGAGAATTCTTGGTTGTCCACCCGGAGTTTTGAGCCATCTTGTCTAGCAAAT
Source organism: Nicotiana noctiflora (assembly GCA_032618575.1). Taxonomy (NCBI): domain Eukaryota; kingdom Viridiplantae; phylum Streptophyta; class Magnoliopsida; order Solanales; family Solanaceae; genus Nicotiana; species Nicotiana noctiflora. The sequence goes on from JASVEL010007402.1 coordinate 122,374, forward strand.
TCTGGCCTTCTCTCCAGGTTTTGCTCAGAAAAGCCCCACCTGCTGAAGCATCTACTATATTGTTCATACTATCCGAGAACCCCATGTAAAACCTTTGACCCAACATCTGTTCTGGAACCCTATGGTGAGGACACATGGCTAACATACCCTTAAATCTTCCCCAAGTCTCATGCAATGTCTCCATCGGTTTTTGCTTGAAGCTTACAATCTCATCAATTTGTTGAGCTATTTTGTTAGGTGGATGGAACTTGTTGTGGAATTGTTTGACTAACTCATCCCATGTTGCTATAGAGTTAATGGGAAGTGAGTTGAGCCATACCTGTGCAGCTCCATTAACTGAGAATGGAAACAACAATAGCTTGATTGCCTCTGGTGTCACATTGGGTTGTCTCTGCGTCTTGCATATAGAGAGGAAATTCTTCAGTTGCTGCTGTGGATCTTCAACCTGAGTCCCAGAAAATAGTCCCTTGTTTTGCAACAAGTGAAGTATATTGTTAGTGATCTAGAATGATTCAGCTTGAATGGATGGCACAATAATGGCAGTTGCCAAGTTATCAGTAGTTGGTTGTGCCTAGTGAAACAGTGCACCCTCAGGTGCCTCATATGCCTCTTCCTGTACATTCAACCCAGCTTGCTGGTTTGGATCATTTACGTCCCCTATATCAATGTCTAGTTTCAGTGGTTGCTGAGATTGTTGAAGTTGTTTGTTTGCCCTGTTTAGTACCCGGAATGTTTGCTCTGGGTCTGAGAGTCCTTCAAGTAGTTCTCCAGTCCTTGTAGATTTTCTAGGCATGCACTTGAGCACCCAATTCAACAATCGTCAAAATTTTCAATTTAAAGTGTGTAGAGAGACATATGACTACACAAGAATCACAGTTCTGTCAATGGCAATTGATAATTCTTAACTCCCCGGCAACGGCGCCAAAATTTGATCACGCCTAACTATGCCTTATAAAAGGACAATGCGGTCGCAACAAATATACCCAAGTATTACACACAGGGTCGAATCCTCAGAGAGTTAATCTATCAACTATGATCTTCAAAACCCAACAAAACTTCTGAATCAGCTTCCCAAATATTCAAATATCTTTTTGAGTGGTTTCTACTAACTACTTTTCCAATAAACTAATTAACTGAAAAAATAACCGAATGTGTTGTGAATAATAATGAGAAAGACTAAGGTGATGATTTCCTATATTGATGGAATCCCTTCTGTTTATGCTCATACAAATTGTCAATATCTCTCTATCAATCATGAACCCTATTTCTACCGTAATTCTCTCCCGAGCAATTACAATAATTTACTATTTCACTATCTCGAGCTACCCTAGCTTTCTTTAATTATCACAGTTCACTTTAGATTGCACCCAAGGTTTCGTTATTCCTAATGTCACCTTTAAACCCGCAATTATAGATTCCTCTAATAATCTAGGTACGGTGTTGTTCCACAATAACCTAAATATGCACTCTTTCCAAGTTACACTAAATAGGCACAGCTAATTGAGGATCCTATCAATTAACTACAACAAGAACGAAGTTGAACAAATAGAGATTTAACTAACAATTTATATTCACATAACCCAGAAGTTCATCAACCAGTAGGTTCCATCACAACCTTAGATAAGAAATTAGCTACTCATAACTATGAAAGAAAAAGATAGACTAGATTTCATAATCAAGAATTCAAAATAAAAGAAAGAGATATGTTAAGGGAATTCTCTCACACTAGTTTCCTTGCAAAAGTAGTCAATAATACAAAACTTGCCTCTTTTGGGCGAATCCTAATGATATATATAGGATTTATGTATTAAAATTCACGTTTTTACACTTTGGCCCCTGACTTTTCTGCGTTTTGCCGCGGTTTCACCGCGGTGGTGGTGGAACCGTGGCCAACAACATCTTCTGAACCTCTCAAACTTCTGCAGGCATGTTCTACCGTGATCGCGGTAGAACCGCAGTCAAATAGTGCCTTGGATTCTTCAGGACTGTTCCAGCGCAGTTTCTTGATTTTTGCACAAATGGCCTTTTTCACCTTCTTTTGACTCCAAAATTGCTCTTTTAGCCTTCCTCCACTATTGTGTAGCTATTGTCACACCTCCCTTTTTACTACCTTTCATTTTCCCGAAAAAGGAGAATAAGGTATACCCCGTTAATTATCAATACACCCGGGATAGGATATAATAACAACGAGGAAGGAGTTTTTCCATTTTAAGGACAATCGGATCGGGATTTTATTTTAAATTTCAGAGTCGCCACTTGGGAAATAATGGCATCCCAAGTCATCGGTTAATCCCGAATCCGAGGAAGTTGACTCTGTTTTAATAGTCCGTGCAACAAGAAATCTAGATAAGGAATTCTGTTAACCCGGGAGAAGGTGTTAGGCACTCCCGGATTCCGTGGTTTCAGCACGGTTGCTCAACTGTCATTTTTGATTTTACTTGATTTCACTATATGCTTTTTACAATGTGTGCATGTTTCGCTTTTAATATTTTTTATGACTTGCAACGTCGCGAAAATGTATTTCGAGTCACACCGCAACCAGTACGCCAGTGACTTTTAACACGTTTCGGCTTCGCCGAGATTTAAAATTTGAGTCACATTAAATGTGTACTCGTATTAAGGAAAGTATATTTTAAAATCGTGCATTATAGCATCTACAACTTTTTATACTTTTAGAAAGACCGTGGAATTTACTAAACGGTCTTCCCAAATCTATCACTTGTTATTACTTATATGGGGGCCCCGCTTGTTTTGTTCTTGTACGAGGCTCGCCCCATTTATTTTAAATAGTCCAATCCTAACGAATACTATATTTTCTATTTTTTGGTTTTTCCTCAGTCATTTTCAGTTATATTATAATTTTCAGAATCATGTCCAGGCCTTATCATTTATATTTCCAGGCCTGGACGTTTGGGGTTCGAATTCAGTATACCAGTTTGCATATCTGGGTTTCAGAAACCCAGAATACGCTAAAGTCATTGTTCAAAAGCCCAAATACAAGTCTAATTGGATCTAGGCCTGCGCTGTACTTCAGGTCCGGACCAAACGAGAGAAAAAGAAGGAAACAGAATTGGAATTCCATGATATACACAGATACTCAAAATCAGCATAAGAATCAACCAAATTGTATTTATTTCAGAAAGAGAAACATGAATACAGACTTAACTATATCACTTCTAAATCACAATTATTTAACAGTAATCAAATTTGAACAACAGACTACCTTTCTTCATATTTTATTAACAGTAATGCTACTCAACTATACAAATTGAACTATTTTTTAACAACTAGTTGTAATTCATACTATTTGGTTATAATTATCGATTACTAATATGAACTTCAAACAGCAAGCTATTTGTGTTAACTACTTCGAATCAGTCGTGTGATACTCAAATTTGTATTTACCTACTGGTTTTATCGTACACTATTTCCAGTTGTTGTTAAGATATTGAAATGAAGAGATGGACTAAAGCTAAGTAATTATCATGTTCCAATCTATGTTATTACTGTGGTTATATGGAGGTTACAAAACCTTTTTTAAGCTAGGTGAGTTAGTTTAACTAATTAACCTATTTTTAAACTAAATCTAGGTGATTATAGCTACTTCTACTCTAATCTATATCCTATCTATTACATTATCGTCAGTGTCACCTCACGTTTCATATGTATCAGTTATACAAGCATTTCCTATTGAATTACAAATGATCTACTTGTGCGCTAAAAATAAGAACATATAAAATATAACAGAAACAATCTCTTCTGGAAATCAACTCATAGTATTCATTGCTTCATATCAGCTGCCAATTACATGTTTAAGTTAGCTGTGTACCTGATTCAACAAAATAGATCTATGAGTCTAGGAATGCAAATGAGGAAGGATAATCAATTGATCACAGCAGCAAAACACAACATCAGAATCAAATCAACAGAGCAAACACAGCGAACACAGTTGAACAACACAGTCGAATGAAGTTTTCAAGCTCAGTAAATAAGCAATCCAACAACAAACTTGAAGAAAACCCAATAGAATCCAACAAATGAGAGTAATAGAAGATCCTAGTTGAGTTTCAGAACTGTGCTCGACTATATCCAGTAATTCACTCTTAGATTGTGATATTTCACTCTTAATTTCAGAAGTTTTCTCTGAATTTCTAGAATCCAACCCTTTTCAGGCTTAGTTACAGCCTATTTATAGGTGTTATTGGTGAAATTTTAAGGGAGAAATTCAAAAATCTTATTACCAATTCCCTCCCCTTAATTCTTTTATTAACTACAGTTTAGTACGCTTTTTCAGATTTGAAATGCCTTCCAGCCCTTGCTGGAAGGTTCTAGGGTGATCTTTTTGCTTCTATTACGGGTCTATTGCCATAGTACCCTCACTTGTTAAGGGTTTTAACAATTAAGCCTTTTTATTGGGTCTGTTTTACCCTTTGTTTTGTGCATTATTACAGAAATACTAGCCTGAATGTCTAATTTATCCCTGCATGCTCTATTAAATCTACAACCATGCCATTTTTAATCCTTTTTATACCCCTGCTATTACTTATTAATTACCCGACCTTTCCAAGGTCTAGGTATTCTAATTTTAACTGTTATTTATCTGCTGGCCACCTATTACAAGTCATTTAAGACTTGGCCAGCTTTAAGCCTTAATTTCTTTCAATTTTAACCTCTTTAACAGGTAACCTTTCTATTATTACTTATTAAATTGAATTGGACTAGCCTGCTTCTTACTTAGGCTTAAGGCTTACAAAATTAGCCACTTAGACTTAGGTTTAGCCTTACAGAGTTAGTCACTTTTTTGACTTAGGCTTATCCTTGCAGAGTTAGCCACTTTCAGACTTAGACTTTTAGACTTACAGAATTAGCTACTCCAATGTCTCAGGAGTGGCTATGTTAATCAAACAGGCCTTAAGTCATTTCAATTGTAGCCTTTTAGATTATTTTCAATTTTAGCCGATCAAATTACTTTCAATATTAGCCAATTAACTAATCAGTTATCCATTGCAGCTATAACCAATACCCTAAAGCACAATAGGACTAATCATAGTCTAATACATGAATCTATTACCAATACAGCCCACTTATGTCAATTTGCACACATAGCCACAATCAGAAATTATCTATCATTTAATCAAAACTCAGAGGGAAATTAGATAATGGTTGAATCTCAATTAAACGACTCATAACTCAGATTTAAGCATAGTTAACAAATCCAACATAAGGAAGCATACTCACAACATATTCATGCACAGACTTATAAAAAACCCTAAGAGGCTCAAATATACCAGTTAAGCTTAGTAGACAGGATTGATAATAGGCTGATAGAAAGTTTCAGAGAGTTTATTAGACTAGAAAAAAGCAAATAAATATAGAAATCAGAAGATGAACTATTGAAGGCATGTTATAACAGGAAACATAAAAAAAATGAAATAATCAAAAGACAGAAGATGAAGAGATCTTAACAGCTAAACATGCAGAAAAGATTAACTACGACTAACAAAGAAAGCAAAATAAACAAGGAAATCGTGCTAACAATCAAAACAAAAGCAAACAGGAGAGTATGACTTAGCTTAGCAGGAACTGTCTCCTGAGCTTCCTTATTCTTTCTTTCTTTTCTTTTTTCTTTTCTTGGTTCTTTTTCTTTTTTTTTTCTTCCAGCTTTAAGACTTCAAAGACTTGAAGTCTTTATTTTTAGGTTTTTCTTTAACCAAGTTGGTTTCTTGGGTTTTTGTGGTAGTATATAGGTATATGGGTGTGTTTTGGGGGGTGGGTATCATTTGTGAGTTCGCCGGAGTTAGGGTTCCGGCGAGTTTATTTTGAAGATTCGAACACTTCTGGTGATATTCGAGGGAAACCACTCATGTGGGGTTAAAGATCCCCTCATGGTGGTTAGATGGTGTAATTTTGAGAGCTTGGTTCAAAGGTTAAAGGTCACCGGAGAAAATTTCGGTGGTCGTGTTTTCAAGAACAAGGGATTTTTCTGGTTTTCTTTTGATTTTAGGAGGGTTTCATGTGAAAGATAGAAGAAAAGGGTTTTAGGGTCAGGGTTGGCCGGAGACGGCCATTGGTGCCAGCCAGTCTCCATGAACGGAGATGAAGAAGATGAAGGTGAAGAAGGAGACGGGTAAGGGCGGCTAGGGTTTTGGGGATTAATCAAATGGCCGGTCTCTGAAGGAGACTGGCCTTATATACCCTAAATTGCCTAGGCAATCCTGGCCCTTAGATCACTCTTGATCAACGGCCAAGATCAAAAGATCCTACACGACGTCGTTTGAACGTTATTGAAGACGGCCTGGTCTCCGTCAGATCATCCTAGATGGACGGCCATGATTAACTTGATAAAACTACGTCGTTTGATTTATTCTAAAGGGATTCAAAATGGTCCGTTTGATCAATTACATGGACGACCAGGATTTAATTCTTACAAAATTGGACCGGACACTGTAATCTCTTGGGCTGATATGTTTTGGGCTTTAACATTTTGGCCCAATTATTGTATTTTCCTCTATTTTTGTGTATTTTAATTATTTTTCTGTATTTTTCTTGTTGTATTTTATTTTTCTCTTTTTATACTCCTTTCATTTATTAATTCTCTTTTTCTCTAATTATTCTGGTATTTTTTGACATTTTTTGCTATTTTTCTTTAATTTTCCGCTATATTTGTATTTTTTGTTAATTTTCTTTAATTCCTTTATTTTTGTGACATTTTCTAATTAACCTATTTTTTTTTTTTTCAAATTTTGAATTTCTAATTGTTTCAATTACAAACATACACTTTATTTCAATCAAACACATAATTGCAAATCAAAAACTTATTTATTTTTATATTGGAATTTATTTGCCTAGGGCAAAAATCACGTGCTCACACCTATAACACACGAAAAATACTAATAAGAGAATTTTATCCTCATATATATTATCAAAAAATATTAAAGTGTGATTATTTAGGGTATAAATATATTAAAATTTGCCTATTATCACGTGTTCCCATGGTTTATCCAGCTGCTATTCCAAATAGTTATGCTTTCCCCATTTCCTATAATCCATTTATTCCCTTTTTGGTAGAACTTGTTTACTTTACAAATGTTTTTCCATATATGTGAGGATAATGGGCTATTTTGGTATTAATGTTATGATTGGCTTTCCCGTCATATTTGTTGCTCAGGACTTGGACCCGTAAGGCTTCCTTGTTGTTAGAGTATGTCCAAGCTAGACTAGTGCTGAAGGAATCATTTTTACAAAAGGTTTTGGCCAGCCCTAAGCCTCCCTGTATTTTTGGGGTAGTGACCTTGTTCCAGTTTAGCAAGTGGCAATTTCTTTTTTCCTCCGTACTTCCCCATAGGTAGTTTCGCTGGATGGAGTCTATCTTTTTTTGAATAGCTTTTGGTAGGTTGAAGATTTGCATGTTGTGGTTAGGGATGGCTGCAAGGGTTGCCTTAATTAGGGTGGTTCTTCCTGCTAGGTTTAGGAAATGGGTTTTCCAACCCCCTAGTTTATTGTTCAGACTGTCAATGATGAACTGAAAGTCTTTTGTAGATAGCCTTTCGTTTGTCATAGGGAATCCTAGGTATTTACCTAATGAATTAGATATTTTCATATTAAGGCATCTGCTAAAGATGCTTGTTTATCCGGGTGTGTGTTCTTTGAAAAGATTATTCAAGATTTGCTGAAGTTAATCGATTGGCCAGAAAACCTACAAAATTTATTCAGGGTATCTATGAGGGAGTCACATCTTTTTTGATTGGCCTCCATCATGAGAATGAGGTCATCAGCAAAGAACATATGGGATAACTGGGGTCCCCTTTTTGACAAGGTTATAGGGTCCCATCTGCAACAGTTAACTTCATGGTCGATGAGTTTGGAGAGCATTTCCATGTAAATTATGAATAGGTATGGGGATAATGGGTCCCCTTGCCTAATGTCTCTAATTAGGGTAAATAATTCTATATTTGAGCCATTTATGAGAATGGAGATGGATGTGGAGGATACACAGGACATTATTAGCTCAATTGAGTCTTGGGGGAAATTTAGGGATTTCAACCACTCCAGCTTGTCAAAGGCTTTTTCTAGGTCAATTTTGATAATTATTTTTCTTTTTTTTTTCCTTTTGAATTTTTGAAGGAGTTTTGTAATTCATGCACTATAATGGCATTGTTTGAGGCTCTCCTTCCTCTTATAAAGCTTGTTTCAGTAGGATGGATAATTTTACTGAGCAGGGGTTTTATTCTATTAACAATAATTTTGGTGACGACCTTATAGGAAGTGTTACAGAGGCTAATGAGTCTATATTGCCTTAACGTTTAAGCATCCTGATGTTTTGGTATTAAACACACAAAAGTTCTATTCATGTCCTCTGTCATTCTTTTGCAAGTGAAGGATTCTTTACAAAACTTGACTAGGAGGTTGCTAGTTATTGTCCAGATCTCTGATAGAAGAAAGGATAGATACTGTCCGATCCGGGTGCCTTAAGCGGTTTAAAAGAGAAGAGGGAATTCTTTACTTCCTCCTACTCTGGTATCCTTGTGAATGTGGGGTGATCAGTAAGGTTAATTGTGGATAGGGCAGGCATGTATAACAGTGTTTCTTAGAATAGACTGTGATTAGTAGTATATAACTTGGTGTAGAAGTATGTTATGATGTGGGTAAGTTCCTATGGGTCGTGAAACCAATTCCCAGCCTCATCCCTAATGCTAATTATCCTATTTTTCCTTCTCCTTTGCAAGGTTTTGAGATGGAAAAACTTTGTATTGGTGTCCCCTTCTTGGATCCATTGGATTCTAGATTTCAGTTTCCATAATTCCTCCTCCAATTTGAGGTTTTTGTAGTTCATCATGTAGATCAATTTCTAGATTAGATAAGAAAGTGCTGGTTGTGTAGTTTGGAGATTTTTGAATGCCTTCTAGTCTCGCTAGGATTTCGTTTTTTTAAAGATATTTCCAAAAGTATCTGCCTTTCTTAGTGAAGTTATTGATAGCATTTGTAATATTAGGCTGGTTTGTCCAGCAATCTATTACTAGCCCCTTAAAGGTGGGGTGAGATAACCACATAGATTTCAATCGAAATATATTGTTATTGCGGCTGGGGCTTTTGATAAAGTCCAAGTGTATGAATCAGTGATCAGAGTGAGTTCTTATAATGTGTTTTACACTGGCTTCAGGAAACATGATAATCCATTCACCATTCGCTACGAATCTGTCCAATCTCTCCATTATGAAAGCATTTTTTTTCTTTTTTCTCTTAAATAACCAAGTAAACTTTGGGCTTTTAAAACCTAGGTCGATTTATTTGCAAGTATTAAGAAAATTGATAAACTTTGTGATTCTATTGTTATTAATAAGTAGACCTCCAAATTTTTTTCTTGCACTAGTAACCCCATTAAAATCTCCTAGTACTAACCATGACCCTTTATAATTATTTGCGACGGTTATTAAGTTATTCCATAAAGTGATTCTTTCCTAATAAACTACTAGCATAAATAATTGAGCATAACCAAGTTTAAGGGAAGATTTTTATCTTCACCATGGCATGGATTTCTTGATCAGTTCCCCTTATTTGATCAAAATTGACTTCATCACTATTCCACATTAGTACCATTTCTCCCGAGTTTCCTTGCGCTGTCACATGTGCTAGACTTGAAAACCCAAAGTCCTCCATGATGACATGGTGGTCAAATAATTTTGTTTCAAGTAATACAACCATACTAGGTTTGTGGTAATCAATCATGGATCTAAAAGCTCTTCGGAAGTCAGCATTCCCTGCCCCACGACAATTCCAAGAGATAAAACTCATGCTTATATTTCTATTGTTTGAACCCGTCTCCCGAATAGGAGGGGAGTTCCCCCTGCTTGATGTTTGTTCATGGTTCATCCAGAAGTTGGAAAACATTATCGGCACCAACACCATTGCATATTGGTAGATCCCCGGGGTCCTCAATTTTTTATAGTTATTGAGTATTTTCTCTACTCCAATGGGCAACTTAAGATGTATCTTTTTTCTTTTCTTGCTTTGAACATTAGGGTTTTTGGTGACCTTAGGACTCCATGTTTTACCACCCTTTCCATTGGATTGTCTTCCTCTTCCTCCTCCTCTTGTCTCTCCATGCTGGGTGGGTGAACCTGATGCATGGATAGTTAGGGAGTTCTTGGAGTTCTTTGGGTGGTTTGGTGGTTCAGAATTTGGCCATGCATGCTTTGGTTCATGCCATGCATGGTCTGGAATAGAGGGGATGAATTTGGAGGAGGTAGGGTGTTTGGAAAGAGAGGTGAGTGTGTGTTGATCAGGTTGAAGGGTAGATTCCATGGCTGTTGATTCTACCATGCAAGATGGACCCAAGGAGATGGCATTCCTTCGTGATAGGTTAGTGCATGGTTTATCCAAGGGTTATTTATTATATTACCCATGACTATTCTCATCCATTCCGCTATTATTTGAGCCAAATGACATGGGTCCTCTATTTGAATGATTATGTCCTCCACGGTTAATCCTCAAGCTCATGCTTAATCCATGTCCCACTAATCCTTGTTCCATCCAGCTCTGGGAGTATGGTTTGGTTAGATTGGTAGGATTGTGAAGAATGTTGGTAGTTGGGGTGGTTGATGGGTCGTTGGTGGTGGTCTGTAGTGTCTTTGGTTGTCTCGAATCCAGACATTCCTCCTTGTTCTCATGTTCCTTCTTTGATAGTTGCTTGGAAGTCTTCGCATTTTTGGTGGGTGGTTTGTTTGGGTTTGAGTTAGAGATGTCGTTTATTTTGATGGCGGAAGGAGAAGTGTGCATGAGGTTTAAATTATCAGTGTGGTTTAATGAAGAAACCACTGGAGAGTTTAAAGGGGTTATGTCAAAAGGGTTGATTTGGTTTGAATCCAAGGACATTGGGGATGGGGATTGATGTGAGGGGTGTGTAATATCTAAGGAAGAAAAGCTATTTTCTGTAAGTATACAACCGTTTCTCTCCTTTGTGTTAAGGATGGTGGAACCTAGCATATGACCTAAGGTTTGTAGCCTTGTTGAAGTTACTTCATAGTCCAAAGATGAAATTGGAGTTTGGAGTTTCTTGTCTGAGATTTTCGTGAAGTGTCCTCTTTGTCGTTTGATGGTATAATCCTATTACTAGATAGGGTAGGAAGGGCAGGTTTGTGATCGTTAGTGAGGTAGGGGTTTTTGTACAGTGGTTTGATCATGTATTAGAGGTGGTCTTTATCACTTATAGGGGGTCATATGTTTTGTGTAGTAGGTGTAGTGACATGTCTATGATGTACTAGGGAGCTCGTGGGCATAAGGTTATTACCATAGTGTAGAGATGAGGATGGAGTCTTTTGTCAAGTGGATAAAAGGCCATTCTTCTTGCTTGCTTGCGTTCATTTCCAGCTGTAGATCGTATGGTTCCTGCTGGCTTTGTTCCTTGTTTTTATGTTGCATGGGAGGGTAGGAGTTTGATGTGTGTTTTTTTTTGTGGTGGGATACTATCGTTCAGTTTTCAGTTTTGGTGGTAATGGACTCAATGTTTTGTGATGTTGTCATGGAGTTGCTGGGTATGGGTTTGTCATTTTTGGTTTCCATTAATATTTTTTTGCTTGGGCATGATATTGGATTACGTCCTAGGCGCTCGCAATTGGTACACAAGACATTGAATCCTTCATATGTTATTTTTTGATAGAGTTTGCCCAGTATTATATGAGTCTTTATAGGTTTTTCGATTAGAACTAGGATGCATAATCGAGCATATTTTCCCCTAAGAGCTGAGGAGGTACATGCATCGATATGTATAAGTTCTCCTAGCTTATTCCCTATTTTTGTAGGATTTCATAGTCGTACAATTCCGTAAGAATGCCACGACCCGGATTTCCCACCATCAGAGTTATGGCGCCTACTCTTAGTAGCTAGGCAAGGCAAACTTAATTACCTTTTCCATTTTGAACAATCATTTTTAGCAGTTTATAGCACCAATATAGAACATTAAATATAATAAAAACAATAGCAGAAGTATGTCTTATAAATATGAATCAAAACATGGAATAGTCAATAATAACATCTACCCAAGATTTGCTGTCATATTACTCACGAACTTCTAAGAATATACTAGATACAAAGGTCTGAAAGAAATATGTAAGTTGTCTGTCTCAAAAAAAATGAGGCAACAATAAAAAATGATAACATAAAGAAGAGACGTCGAGCCTGCGGACACCTGCAAGTCTACCTCAGTCTCGTGAAAATGAAATCCTACTCTTGTACTGCTACTGCTGTTGTTGCTCCTCAAACCCTGGACCTTTGAAAAAATGCACGGAAGTGTAGCATCAGCACAAACAGTAGTACGGGAGCAGGATTTCATTTTCACAAGATTGAGGTAGCCTTACAGGCGTCCGCAGGCCCGACGTCTCTTCTTTATGTTATCCTTTTTGACTGTTGCCTCATTTTTTTCGAGACAAACAACGTACATATTTCTTTCAGACCTTTGTATTTAGTATATTCTTAGTAGTTCGTGAGTAATATGACACCAAATCTTGGGTAGAGGTTATTATTGACTATTTCGCGTTTTGGTTCATATTTATAAGATAGACTTCCGCTATTATTTTTATTAGATTTAATGTTCTATATTGGTGCTATAAATTGCTGATAATGATTGTTCAGAATGGAAAAGGTAATTAATTTTGGCTTGCCTAGCTACCACGAGTAGGCGCCATCACGACTCTGATGGTGAGAAATCCGGGTCGTGACAAGTTGGTATTAGAGAAAACGACCTCTAACTGACCGGGATATAAGCAAGACTACCCATGCTGGCAGACTTCCTACTCAATGCATCGGCCACCACATTATCCTTACCCGGGTGATATAAGATGGTGACATCATAATCTTTCAACAACTCTAGCCATCTCCTCTGCCTCACATTCAACTCCTTCTGCTTGAACAGGTACTGAAAGCTCTTGTGATCCGTGTACATCTCACATATCACACCATATAGATAATACCTCCAAATATTCAAAGCATGAACAACCGCTGCCAACTCTAGATCATGAACTGGATAATTCTTCTCGTAGATCTTCAATTGTCTCGAAGCATAGGCAATAACTTTGCCATCCTGCATCAATACTACTCCAAGCCCAATATGGGAATCATCACAATAGACTGTGTAAGGCCCTGAACACGTGGGCAAAACCAACACCAGTGCCGTAGTCAGAGCTGTCTTGAGCTTATGAAAGCTCGCCTCACACTTATCTAACCACCTGAACTGGGCACCTTTCTGAGTCAATCTAGTCATCTGGGCTGCAATAGAAGAAAATCCATCTATGAACTGACGGTAATAACTTGCTAACCCCAAGAAACTCTGAATCTCGGTCACTGAAGCTTGTCGAGGCCAATTCTTGACTACCTCAATCTTCTTCGGGTCCACCTGAATACCCTCCGTTGATACAATATGACCCATAAATGCAACCGAACTCAACCAAAACTCGCACTTCAAAAATTAGCATATAACTGACTATCCTTCAGAACATGAAGAACCACTCTGAGGTGCTGCTTGTGATCTTCCTTGTTGCGAGAGTACACCAGAATATCACCAATAAAGACTATTACGAATAAGTCTATATACGGGCTTAACACTCGGTTCATCAACTCCATAAATATTGTTGGGGCATTGGTCAATCGAAATGATATGACTAAAAATGCGTAGTGCCCATACCGAGTGCGGAATGTTGTCTTAGGGACATCAGACGCCCTAATGCTCAACTGATGGTAGCCAGATCTCAAGTCTATCTTTGAAAACACCCTTGCTCCCTGAAGCTTGTCAAACAAATCATCAATCCTTGGCAGTGGATACTTATTCTTTATCGTCACCTTGTTCAACTGTCAGTAGTCAATACACATCCACATCAAACCATCCTTCTTCTTCACAAATAACATCGGCACACCCCAAAGAGGAACACTAGGCCTGATAAAACCCTTCTATAGTAAATCCTGCAACCGGTCCTTTAACTCTGGCGGGGCCATGCGATACGGCAGAATAGAAATAGGATGCATGCCCGGAGCCAGATCAATACAGAAATCAATTTTCCTGTCGGGCGACATACCCGGTAGGTCTAAAGGGAAAACCTCTGGAAACTCCTTAACAATAGGAACATAGTCAATAGAAGGAACCTCTGCGCTGGAGTCACTGACATATGCCAGATAAGCAAAACACCCCTTCTCGACCATGCATCGAGACTTAACATATGAAATAACACTACGAGTGGCATGACCTGAGGTCCCTCTCCATCTAGTCGGGGCAATTCTGGCAAGGCCAAGGTCACAGTCTTGGCGTGACAACCTAAGATGGCATGATACAGGGACAACCGATCCATCCCCAATATAACGTCAAAATCCACCATATCTAATAGCAGTAAATTGACATGTAAAATAAGGTACCAACACTTGTTATCAACACATAATATCAATAACTATTACAGCATGCAACTCACTCCATAATTATTACTATTGTAGCGTGCAACCCGACCCATATCATTTATCATGAATCATTGTTGCGGCACGCAACCCTATCCTCACATATCATTTTTGCGGCGTAAAACTCGATCCTCAATATCTTACTATTGCGGCGTGCAACCCGCTCCTCAATATCGTTTAATAGTATGATTCCTCAAACAAAGTCACAATTAAGAGACATAAAAATTAGCAAATATTTGACAAACATCATGGCAAGGGAATAATTAACAATGCTTTCTCTTTCTTACTTTTCCTTACCTTATAATTCACTCTTCTATTTTGAGCCAACACTCCAAATATCAAGTCATTTCGTATACCTTCAATATTCGTATCACAATTCGAGCCAATGCTCCCAAGAATCAAATAATTTTACCGTTCACATGTTATTCACAACATTAATAAATCCTCCAATAAACACGGAGTTCACAGCCAAGTCATGATAATCACATTATAAGGACTCACGGTCATGCTAGACACCAATGTATAGATACTCGTCACCATGCCTATACATCGTACTTGATCACATAGCAATTAGCAACAAGACTCAACTCCTATTCCCTCAAGCTAGGGTTAAACCAAACACTTACCTCAAAGCCTTGAAATCCACTTAATCTTCAACTATTGCTTTACCTCGCGGTTCCACCTCTACTACAACAATATCTAGACATAATCAATTCAATAATATCAATAAAAACTTAATTGCAATGTTCCATAGCCTAGATATGGATTTTCTAGCATTCCTCCAAAAATACCAAAATTAGAAATTGGGCCCACATGGTCCAAACTCGAGACTCTGACAAAAACCCAATCACCCATAACCCCACGAGTCCAAATATATGAGTTTTTTATGATTCGACCCCAAATTGAGGTTGTATCACCCAAAATTCTCAAAACCCTAACTCTACCCAAAACCCATAATTTCTACTTTGATTTCATGATTTAGGGCTAGGATCTCAGTAATTAATGAAAGAAATTGAAGAAAACAAGTTAAACAATGCTTACCCAAGAAGTTTTGATGAAGAAGTACTTTAAAATTCGCCCTAGGACTTTGGAGAAGGAAGAGATCGTGAAGTGTTATATTTTTCCCGTCATTGGTTCTGTTTTTAGGCTTTAAAATAACTGGGTGAATTTGCCCTACGCGATAGCAGAAATAGTGATGCGATCGCGAAGGGTCACACAAAATGGTCAATACAATCACATGGTTTGTAATGCGATCGCGTGGTTTGTAATGCGATCGCGTAGGGAAATACTGGGGGGGGGGGCCCAAAGCTTGGTCTATGCGAACGCAAACCTACTAGTGCGAACAAATTTTAGTAAATGCTAAGGCAGTGCGATCGCGTAATCAAGTATGCGAACGCGAAAGAGCAAAGAGCCAAAAAAACGCGATCACGGGCTGAAGACTGCGATCGCGTAGGAGGGAACCATTGAGCAAAAATTGTAGAATTTTCTGCTATGTTTTCCTAAGTTAAAACATCAAGAAACACCTCCAAAAATACTCTCGAGCCCTCGGGGATCCTAACCAAACACACACACTAACTAAACAACCTCCTACAAGCTTACTCGAGCGATCAAACCGCCAAAATAATATCAAAATCATTGAGTGAAGCCTCAAAACTCATGATTTTTCTTCTAAATTTTATAAACTTCCAACTTTAGATATTTGGGTCTGGCCGATTTCGACCAAACTTCACAAAATTTGCTTAAACAATATATAAGACTTGTACCGGGCGTCGGAACCAAAATACGAGCCTGATACCATAGTCTTTTAATCAATTTTCATTTCCATTTTCCTTAACAATTTCAGAAAAATAATTTAACAGAAAAATTCTTTTACTCGGGTTCTAGACCTCGGATTTCGACTTTGGGCACATGCCCAGGTCCCATATTTTTTTACGGACCCTCCGAGGCCGTCCAATCTCGGGTCCGAGTCCATTTTCCAAAAATATTGACCGAAGTCAACTTTAATCATATTAATATCAAAATTCTTTAAATTTTTTGTAAATTTCACATATTTCAACATAAAAGCTTTTTGGCTACGTGCCTGAACTGTGCACGCAAATCAAGGCAAGTAAAGATGAGGTTTTCAATACCTAGAAAGCACGGAGCGGATAAAGAAATAGGTGATGACCCTTTGGGTCGTCACAAGGAAGTTCAGGTAGTGTCACGACTCGGATTTCTCACTATCGGGATCGTGATGGCGCCTACTCGTGGTAGCTAGGCAAGCCCACTTATTTATCTTTTCATCGTTAAACAATTATCTTAACAGTTTATAGCATCAATGTAAAACTTGAAATCTATAAGAACAACAACTGAAATCTGTCTTATAAATATGAATCAAAATGCGGAACAATCAAGTATATCATCTACCCAAGATTTGGTGTCACATTACTAACGAATTACTAAAGAAATACTAAATACAATGGTCCGAAAGAAATATATAAGCTGTCTGTATCGAAAACAATGAGGAAACAGTCAAATCAAAAGATAACATAAAGAAGAGACGCCGGGCCTGCGGACATCTGCAAGGCTACCTCAGTCTCGTGGAATATGGAAGCCTGCTCCCGCACTACTGCTGCTCAAAACCTGAACCTGTGCAAAAATACACAAAAGTGTAGTATCAGCACATCCGACCCCATGTGCTAGTAAGAGTCTAGCCTAACCCTGACGAAGTAGTGACGAGGCTAGACCAAACACCACATAAACCTGTGCAGTTATAAATATACAACGTAAACGAAATACCAAATAACTAACAATATGGGAGGGGAAACATGCTATAGGGAGATGCAATATTAATATTAATCCAGAGTAACAGACTAAGCAGTTAAATTCATCGAAAATTAGGTATCAACAACGTTATCAATACATAATATAAACAACTATTGCGGCGTGCAACCCGCTCTACAATTATCACTGTTGCGACGTGCAACCCGAACCATATCATTTATCATTAATTATTATTGCGACGCGCAATCCGATCCTCACATATTATTGTTGCAGCGTGCAACCCGATCCTCAATATCTTATTGTTGCGGCGTGCAACCCGCTCCTAAATATCATTTAACAGTCTGATTCCATAAATGACAGTCACTATTAAAAGACATAAGAATAAGCAAATATTTGACAAACATCCCGGAAAGGTAAAGAATTCAACAAGTTAAACCAAACGTCCCGACAAGGGAATAATTAACAACGTTTTTTTTTACTTTTTCCTTATCTCATAATTCACTCTTCTATTTTTTAGCCAACGCTCTAAATAATCAAGTCATTTCGTATGCCTTCAATATTCGTGTCACAATTCGAGCCAACGCTCCCAAGAATCAATTTATCAATTTACCGTTCACATGTTATTCACAACATTTAGAAATCCTCCAAGAAACGCGGAGTTCACAGCCAAATCATGATAATCACATTATAAGGACTCACAGTCATGCTAGACACCAATGTATAGATACTCGTTATCATGCCTATACATCGTACTCGATCACATAGCAATTAGCAACAAGATTCTACTCATGTTCCCTCAATCTAGGGTTAAACCAAACACTTACCTCAAAGCCTTGGAATTCACTTAATCCTCAACTATTCCTTTACCTTGCTGTTCCACCTCCAATACAGTGATATCTAGGCATAATCAATTCAATAATATCAATAAAGAGTCAATTGCAACGTCTCATAGCCTAGATATGAATTTTCTAGCATTCCTCCAAAAAAACCAAAATTAGAAACTAGGCCCACATGGTCCAAACTCGAGGCTCGGACCAAAACTCAATCACTCGTAATCCCACGAGTCCAAATATATAATTTATTTTAAGATTCGACCCCAAATTGAGGTTGAATCACCCAATATTATCAAAACCCTAACTCTACCCAAAACCTATAATTTCTACTTTGATTTCACGATTTAGGGCTAGGATTTCAGTAATTAATGATGGAAATTTAAGGAAACAAGTTGAACGATGCTTACCCAAGAAATTTTGATGAAAGGGAGCTTCAATAGACGCCTAGGTGCTTGGAGAAGAAAGGAGTTCGTGTATTTTTATTAAAATCCCAAACTACTGTTCTGTTTTTAAACTTAAAAATTTGCTGGGCAAAATTATCCTTCGCGTTCGCGGGAGAGGGGCCGCGTTAGCGAAGGGTAAACTGGGTAAGTTATCGCGGCCGCGTGGAGACAAACACGAATGCGTATAACAAAAATGCTGGGGTCCCAACTTGGTCTACGTGAACGCGATACAATGTCACGACCCGGATTTTCCCCCAACATCGGGATCGTGATGGCGCCTACTCGTGGTAGCTAGGCAAGCCACTGTATTCATACTATTCTGTTTTTAATACAATTTCATAATTTATTTATCAACAAACCACAACTTTAATTAAATAAATGCGGAATACTTTATCGAAATAGAAATAACTAATTACAAGATGAAAATCATACTGAAATCCTCTACCCAAGACGTGGAGTCACCAACTCACGAACTACTATTGAATACTACACATAAAAGTTTGAAAGAAATATAACATAATTCTGTTTGTCTCGAAACAAAGAGACTACAGCTAGTAACATAAGTAAAGAGAGAGACGTCGGGCTTGCGGACGTCTGCAAGCTACCTCGGTCTCAAATGTAATCAACTTCCACGCAATCGATTTACTGCTGCTGCTCCTGATCGTAACCTGGACCTGTGCAAAAACGCACAGAAGTGTAGTATCAGCACAACCGACCCCATGTGCTGGTAAGTGCCTGGCCTATCCCGACGAAGTGGTGACAAGCCTAGGACCAGACACTCACATAAACCTGTGCAGTTCAATATATATGTATACCACAGAATAACAAGAAATAACCAAGTAATAACACAATAAGGAATATCTCAAAGAATTTAACAATTAACAACAGTTAATAAATTCACAAGGAAAAACAAAGTATAATGGAAACACAAGTAATATCAAGTCAAGGAATAACAAGCAATTGCACGGCATCACCCTTCGTGCTTTTACTCTCATCCTCACCAAATAAGTAAATAAAGTACACGGCATCACCCTTCGTGCTTTTACTCTTATCCTCACATCCATAGTACGGCATAATCCTTCGTACATGGTTCAATAACAGGGCACGGCATGATCCTTCGTGCATAATCAATAAAACATGGCACGACATTAACCTTCGTGCGTAAATAATAAAACATGGCACGGCATTAACCTTCGTGCATAAATAATAAATCAAGGCACGGCATCACCCTTCGTGCATTATCACTCTTCCTCACCCGAATAACAATCACAGTTAAGGGCAAAGAATGAAACAGTAATTCATAAACCGTCCCAACAAGGGCAATCAATAATCATCTTCACAACAAGTCCCGACAAGGGAGAACAATAACAATTCTACAACCTGGCAAAGGTTAAACAATTTATCTGCAAATATGTCTCACAATAAGCATTAACAATGACTCACGGTCATACTAGACGCCAGTGTATGGATGCTCGTCACCACAGCCCATACACCGCACTCGATCACATAACACGTAGCACATAATCCTATTCCCTCAAGCTAGGATAGAACAAACACTTACCTCGAATGTTTATGAACAATTCAATCCGTGGAAAAGTCTTTTTCTTTCAAATTTGGCTCCAATCCAATCGTATCTATACACAATTGATTTAATATCATCAATACTACTCAACAAACTAATTCCTAAGACCAATTACAACTTTTACAACATTCTGCCCGGAATAGTGAAATTAGACCCCGGGCCCACATGGTCGGAACTCGGGGTTCGGACCAAAATCTGGTTACCCATCCCCCCACGAGTTCATGTATATGATTTATTTCAAAATCGGACCTCAATTCGAGGTCCAATTTCCAAATTTATGAAAAAACCCTATATTCTATCAAAAACAAGAAATTCTACCATGAAAACCTTTGATTTCTATTGAAAAATACGTTTAATGATGTTAGGAATTGAAAGAATTAAGTAAAAAGTGACTTACAATTGTTTTGAAGAAGAAGGAACCCGTGAAGAATCGCAAATGGGTGTTTTTGGGTTGTGAAAAGTGAAGAAATGAATTGAAAATCGTGATTTACAGGTCTCTGTGTTCGCATTTGCGAACATGGGTTCGCAATTGCGAACCCCGACCAATTTCTGGAGTTTGAAAAATAAGCTAAGGCTGGGAAGTTCGCATTTGCGAACTTTTGTTCGCATTTGCGAACACAGGCAGATTATTGGGGAGTTCGCATTTGCGAACATAGGCAGGATATGGGGATGTTCGTATTTGCGAACTATTGTTCGCATTTGCGAACATAGGCAGGACAAGGGGATTTTCGCATTTGCGAACAATTGTTCGCATTTGCGAACAAGGCTCGGTCATGAGGGGCTTCGCATTTGCGATCAGGGTTCGCATTTGCGAGCCCTGCCTTGTACTGCCCCCTTCGCAATTGCGAGAAATACTTCGTAATTGCGAAGCCAACAGTGGGGTGAAAAACCAGCAGTGCTTAAATTCAGAAATTGATCCTACGGCCTATCAAATCTTTTACCCGAGCCCCCGGGGCTCCCAACCAAACATGTACACAACTTCAAAAACACATTATGAACTTGTTCGTGCGATCACATCGCCAATATCACATCGTTTTCATCAAATCAAGCCTCAAGTTCATGATTTTCATACTTTTGGTTTTCAAAACTTTCAAACTTGGAACTCAAGGTCCAAAACATATCAAACGACATCCGAATGTCACCAAACTTTACAGAAATTACATATATAATATTTAAGACTTGTACCGGGCGTCGGAACCAAAATACGAGCCCGATACCAAGGTCAATTAATTCATTTCCTTTAACAATTACATCAAAAACAATTTCATAGAAAAATTCATAACTTGGGCTCTATGCCTCAGAATTCGACTCCGGACGTATGTGCAAGTCCCATATTTTCCTACGGACCTTTCGGGACCATCCAATCTCGAGTCCGGATCCGTTTACCAAAAATGTTGACCGAAGTCAACCATATCAATATTAATATCATTTTTATCCAAATTTCTCATAGAATTCATATTTTTCTATCACAAAATCTTTCCGGCTACATGCTCGGATCGTGCACGTAAATCGAGGCAACATGGAATGAGATTTTCAAGGCCTCAGAAGCTCGAAATTATTAATAAAATAAGTGATGACCCTTTGGGTCGTCACAATCTCCACCTCTAAAACAACCGTTCGTCCTCGAACGGACAAAAGAAAGAAGTACCGAGTCAGGAAACAAGTGTGGGTAACGGCTCCGCATATCAGACTCGGACTCCCAGGTCGATGCCTCAGGAGGCTGACCTCTCCACTGAACACGCACAGAAGGATAACTTTTCGACCTCAACTGTCGAACCTGCCGGCCTAGAATGGCCACCGGTTCCTCCTCGTAAGATAGATCATTGTCCAATTGGACAGTACCGAAGTCTAACACATGTGTGGGATCGCCGTGGTATCTCCGAAGCATAGATACGTGAAAAACTAGATGCACGGCTGATAAGCTAGGCGGCAAAGCTAATCTGTAAGCCACCCCTCCCACTCTGTCTAGAATCTCAAATGGACCAATATACCTAGGGCTGAGCTTGCCCTTCTTCCCGAATCTCATCACGCCCTTCATAGGCGACACTCGGAGCAATACTCGTTCACCAACCATGAAATCTACATCTCGAACCTTACGATCCGCATAAGTCTTCTGCCTAGACTGAGCTGAACGCAATCTCTCCTGAATAGTCTTGACCTTATCCAAGGCCTCCTGAACTAAGTCCGTACCCAACAACCGAGCCTCTCCCGGTTCAAACCATCCAACTGGTGATCGACATCGCCTACCATACAACGCCTCATACGGAGCCATCCTGGATGCTAGACTGGTAACTGTTATTGTAGGCGAACTCTGCTAATGTAAAGCCCCGTAAAAATTTTGTGCATAAAACCTAGTAGCTGTGGTGTCATGGTCCGAATAATGTGTTAGGAATGTCAGTCAAGCCTATAGAGGTTAATGAAGATTTGTCATATGAAGAAGTTCCAGTTGCCATTCTTGATAGGCAAGTCCGTAAGTTGAGAAATAAGGAAGTTGCCTCTGTTAAAGTATTGTGGCGAAGTCAACAAGTTGAGGAGGCCACATGGGAAGCGGAAAAAGAGATGAAGGAAAAGTACCCCCATTTGTTCGATCAAGCCTAGAAGAAATTAGGTGACCCTCCTACTCCTAGTAAGTATCATCTTGTCTAAGTTGTTTCCCTCTTAGTATTAGTAAAGTCCCCTTCATTTTATAATGAGTTAAATGTGTTGTTACCTTGGGTCACTTGAACCGTTCTTGATAAATGAAAGCCTTATAAAGATTTACGTGTTAAATAAACAACTAATAGTAAGTGTAGATTGGTAATGGTTTGTTAAGTGTACATGGTGTGTTAAAATGGTTAAATAAGGTAAGAATTCATTGAAGTGACTAGTTTATGTGCAATTGTAACAATGTGATAGAATATGTGCATTCGTTGAGGTAAGAAAGTGTATACCGGTTGTGAAAAGTGTTGTAGTTGTATATTGTTGTTTGGTAACGTGTTTCGGGGGCCCTCTGACAGGTGGATATGTCCATAATACAAAGGAAACTCTGGCGAAATTTTTCTAAAATATAAGAGTTAGTCAAAATTTTGAATGTCTTTCAAAACCAACTCATTTATTTCAAAATCCTCATTCGAGGACGAATGATCTTAAGGGGGGGAGGATGTAAAGCCCCGTAAAAATTTTGTGCATAAAACCTAGTAGCTGTGGTGTCATGTTCCGAATAATGTGTTAGGAATGCGTTAGTGATTTAAGTGTCAAAAATGTAGAGAATAAAGTTTTCCAGAAAAGTGTCAAATATGCGGTCATGAATGCGACCGCAAACCTGCTATGCGGACTGCATTCTTGCCGCAGAGCTTAACAGAAGTCTCCCAAAAATCATGTTGAAAATGCGGTCGATATGCGATCGCATAGTGAATCTGCGGTGCACTTTGCGACCGCAGATCAAGAATGCGGACCGCATATTGGTCGCATTCTGTAACAGAACTTGAGTGAATTTTGAGGCCATTCTGCGATCACTATGCGGACCGCATGTTGATTCTGCGGTCGCAAAATGCACCGCAGAATTGACCCCGACCCAGATTTTTGTAACATTTTGACCCGATCTGTTCTTTAATATAACACCTTTCTTCTTCATTTTATCATATCATCTTACCAAAATTAGAGAGAGAAGAGAGGGTTTTTAGAGAGAGAAATCTTTCATCTTCAAAGATTGTTCCAACCATCTTAGTTCAAAGGAATCTAGGGCAAATATTCAACTTCCCCAAATCATTTCAAGGTAAAATCCCCAACTATTTTCTCTAATTTTCAGATTTAAATTGGGTAAAGAGAGGTTTGCATATAATAGCTTTTGAAAATAGAATTTTACACTCATGCATGATTATTGAACTTGATTTCTAGTAAAAAGAAGTGAGTAGAAGTAAGAGTCTTCAAGAACAAGGTTGGCAAGAGTAGGATATCTTGGGTAAGCATAAAGTAGAAAGTTAACGGAAGAAAACTCATCACCAGGTATGTATGGCTAATTTTGATTCTTGTGAAATCGCCTATATGTGTGAAAATTGCTTGGTTAATGTTAATTTGACAAAGTGTGTGAAATTCTCAAAGTTGTTGTTGAAATATGAGTGATGTGGTATGGAATATGAACCGAAAGTTAAATGAGAGTCGAATTGGGTAAAGAATTGTGAATAATGATTATGATGGCCTATATGGCACCTTGTGTAAAACAAATGAAACACTTGAATTGTGGAAATATTGTAACATGGTTGTGATATTGGTTTGAAAAATAATTGAGAACATGAAACAATGTGCAAGTTGCTTATTTGAACTTGTTGAAATTGTGTGTAGTACCTTATCTGCTGTTTGAAATTGTTGTGTTTTAAACTGTAAGGCGGGGTCGTGTTGCGCGCCGCAACGTGAGGAAATAAGGTGTGGGTTGGGGTGATAAGGGTGGCCGAGGTAATAAGGGTGGTCGGGGGTAATAAGGATGGAAAGCGATCGAAATCGCTATTGAAAATTGATATAAAAATCAATAATGTGAAATTGTGAAAGGAGACAGCAGGAGAGTTTGCAACCTGTGGGGCACTGATTGCCCCTTTGTTTGACTACTTGTGCTTTACGTGATTGATTGGTTATTGTTGAATTGGTTGATCGTAGAAAGTGCTTTGTGTTGAGAATTATTTGAAATGAGGAAAATGTGGAAACATGGTTGGCTGGCTTAATTAATTGTTGATGTAATTCAATGGCTTGAGTTTACTTGGGACAAAGTTTGTCCATACATGCCAGTACAATTCAAGTGTACCGACGTCCCTTTTGCCGGGGACGCTACATTCGTGTTATGATTGTAGGTGGATCAGTAGCAGGCACTTCAGCTCATCGGCAGTAGTATCCTTCTCCTTCCACTGCCCGTTTTGGTGAGCCCCTTTCTTCCTTGGGGACCTGTGTGGTTCATGCCACTTTTGTTTAGATTTCATTTTGGTTTTGCAAGGTATAGCCGGAGCCTTGTTACCGGCAAGTATTGTATTCCCTTTTTTGTATCCTAGAGGCTCTGTAGACATGTAAACTGTGGGACTCCAGTCTTATGTATACATTATGTTATGTCGGGCGTTGTAAAAACTACAAACTTGTTAATGAATCACTCGTATGGTTTTATTTGTTTAATGTAAAATCATTCATGTTTAGTAAGATATTTGGTTAATGAGAAACAATCAACACAGGGGTAACGCGTGGGAATGAAAGGCACCCAGGTCCGCTTGACTGGGGCAACCCGGTCAGGCGCCGGTCATGTTCCCCGATTTGGGGCGTGACAAACTTGGTATCAGAGCCTATGGTTTTTAAAGTGTCCTAGGATGTCTCGGAGCCGTGTCTAGTAGTGCCCTTCTTATAGGTGTGTTGTCGACCACATCATATAAGTAGGGGGCTACACGGGCATTTAGGAATTCACCTATTTCTTTGTTAATCTATATCGTGCGGTAAAGTGCAATGTGGAAATATCTATGTCTAATTCGCGCCTTGTTCCCAAATTTTCAGAATATGGCACCTAAGAAGAAGGCTAGACTCGGCCTTAGGGCCAATGCCAGCCCAAGTGCAGCTGTTAATCATGTACCCGATGCCGTGGGAGAGAATGACCCACCAGTCCCGAATTTGCCTGGCCCATCTATTCAAAACCCAAGTGTCCCTATTCCAGCCGCGGCAGAGGATGCCACCATTCCTCCTGCCGGTGTTCCTGACTCAGATACAGTTCCCGCTTCGGGCTCTGGTATCTCTAATGAAGATCTTAGGGGAGCCATTCATATGTTAACACAGTTAGTGGCCGCCCAGGCCCAGAGATCCCATGATGCCCCTGCATCCTCCAGCGGACAGGGAGATTCCTTTGGCTCCAAAGTCCACCAGTTCTTGCGATTGGCCCCTCCAGAATTTTCAGGTACCGATCCAGAGGCTGACCCACAGGAATTCCTTGATGAGATATACAAGACCCTCAGAGTGATGAAGGCTACAGATATAGAGGGAGTAGAGTTAGCTTCTTACAGGCTGAAGGGAGCGGCACGTTCATGGTTCGAAATGTGGGAGGATTCCCGTGAAGAAGGGAGCCCTCCGGCCAGATGGGATGAGTTCGTAGATGCATTCATAGACCACTTCTTACCTGCTGAGGCAATGGCAGCCCGTGCCACTGAGTTCGAGGTTCTCAAACAGGGCGGTATGAGTGTTTGGGAGTATCACATGGAGTTCGTAAGGTTGTCCAAGTACGCTCCTCATTTAGTGTCGACCATGGATGCCCGGGTTCGACGGTTTGTTCAGGGCCTTAGCCCCTTGGTAGTGAATGAGGCCGCCACAGCAGCTTTGCACTCAGATATGAACTATGGGAGGATCGTGGGGTTTGCTCAGGCCACAGAGGCCAGGAAAATGAAGATTCGTGCAGAAAGAGAAAGTAGCAGCAGGGCCCGGTCAATGGGTCGTTCAGGGAGATCACTTCCAGGGAGAGGGTCATCAGGGCCATCCCAGTCATATGCTCAGTCCTCCGCGAGTGCACCGCCATCTGTGCACAATCATCAGCAGAGCAGTCGTTCGAGACCAGGTTCAGACAGCAGGAGGTCTCGCTAGTCTGGTCGTCCTAGGGTGGGGTCCGAGCAGTAGGGAGACCTACATGCCCCAAGTGTGGGAGATTTCATACAGAGACCTGGTACCTTGACATCCCAGTGTGCTTCAGGTGCGGGGTGAGAGGTCATATTCAGCGGGACTGCCGTGCACCCCGTCAGGGTATAGGTAGGGTGTCCGCTCAGTCATCCGGTTCTTCGGCTGCTACATCATCAGCGCGTACTCCAGCATCAGCAGGGCGTGGTGCAGCTAGGGGTGGAGCTCATGGTAGGGGTGGACCTAGCCGATTCTATGCATTAAGTGGCCGCCAAAATGCCGAGGCTTCTCCAGATGTTGTTACAGGTATCATGTCTGTTCAGACTATTGATTGTTATGCCCTTATTGATCCGGGGTCCTCCTTGTCTTATGTTACTCCATTCATTGCTTCAAGTTTTGGGATAGAACCTGAACGACTTCATGAGCCGTTCTCTGTGTCGACTCCAATTGGTGATTCTATTACAGCCTCACGAGTCTATAGGAATTGTGTTGTTACGGTGGGTGGTCGTGATACCACAGCCGATCTTATTGAGCTTGGGATGGTAGATTTTGATGTAATTATGGGGATGGATTGGCTCTATTCGTGCTTTGCCAAACTTGACCGTCGAACGAGAGTTATGAGGCTCGAGTTCCCTAACGAGCCAGTTATTGAATGGAGAGGAAATGGTGTAGTGCCAAGGGGTAGGTTTATTTCCTACCTTAAGGCTTCGAAGATGATTAAGAAAGGGTGTATCTATCACCTGGTTCGGGTAACGGACACCACCTCGGAGGTGCCTACCCTCGAGTCCGTGCCAATTGTGAATGAATTTCCTGAAGTGTTTCCAGATGAGCTTCCAGGCATTCCGCCGGATAGGGAGATTGACTTTGGGATCGATGTATTGCCGGATACTCGGCCAATATCCATTCCACCATATAGAATGGCGCCAGCAGAGTTAAGGGAGTTAAAGGAGCAGCTGAGGGATTTATTAGAGAAAGGGTTCATACGACCGAGTGTGTCACCGTGGGGTGCTCCGGTTCTCTTTGTCAGAAAGAAGGATGGGTCACTTCGAATGTGTATTGATTATCGGCAGCTCAACAAAGTCACCATCAAGAATAAATATCCATTGCCTCGAGTGGATGATCTATTTGACCAATTGCAGGGAGCGAAGTTCTTCTCAAAGATTGATTTACGGTCCGGGTACCACCAGTTGAAGATCAGGGAGCAGGATATTCCTAAGACCGCTTTCAGAACTCGTTATGGTCACTTCGAGTTTTTGGTCATGTCTTTTGGGCTAACCAATGCCCCAGCAGCTTTCATGGACCTTATGAATCGTGTTTTCAAGCCATTCCTAGATTCCTTTGTGATTGTATTCATTGACGACATCCTCATCTACTCTCGGAGCAGAGAAGATCATGCCGTTCACCTCAGAGCAGCGTTGCAGACCCTTCTTCAGCATCAATTGTATGCCAATTTCTCAAAATATGAGTTTTGGTTGGAGTCCGTAGCCTTTCTAGGGCATGTTATTTCCAATGAGGGAATTCAGGTGGATCCTCAGAAGATTGCGGCGGTGAAAGATTGGCCTAGACCCACGACCCCGACAGAGATTCGCAGCTTTTTGGGTCTGGCAGGGTACTATCGGAGGTTTGTAGAGGGATTCTCAACCCTCGCTTCCCCATTGACAAAACTGACGCAGAAGGCAGTTAAGTTCCAGTGGTCCGATGCATGTGAGAAAAGTTTCCAAGAATTGAAGTCAAGATTGACCTCGGCACCAGTATTGGCCTTGCTAGAAGGCACAGAGGGATTTGTAGTTTATTGTGATGCCTCCAGAGTCGGTTTGGGATGTGTATTAATGCAGCGCGGAAAGGTCATAGCTTATGCTTCCAGGCAACTCAAGAACCATGAGAAGAATTATCCGACGCATGATTTGGAGCTTGCAGCTGTTGTGTTTGCCTTGAAAATATGGCGACACTATCTTTATGGGGTACATGTAGATGTGTTTTCAGACCACAAGAGCCTCCAGTATTTGTTCAAGCAGAAAGAGCTGAATCTGAGACAGCGGCGGTGGTTAGAACTACTCAAGGACTATGATATGAACATATTGTACCATCCAGGAAAGCCAAATGTGGTAGCCGACGCTCTTAGTCGAAAATCCATGGGTAGTTTGGCTCATTTGGGTGTGGATCAGAGACCCCTGGCTCGAGAGGTTTACCAATTAGCCAGTTTGGGGGTTCGTATCTCGGCGTCAGACGAGGGGGATATTTTGGTGCATAATGGAGCAGAATCATCATTGGTTGCGGAAATCAAGGAAAAACAGTTCATGGATCCAGCATTGGTTCGGGTAAAGGAAGCAGTCATGAATAACAAGACCTCAGCATTTGTACTCAGCAGCGGAGATGGTGTATTGCGGTGTCAAGATAGGCTATGTGTTCCGGATGTGGACGAGCTTCGGGAAAGAGTGATGGCAGAGGCTCATACTTCCAGGTATTCTGTGCACCCTGGTTCAACGAAAATGTATCATGACCTTAAGGAGATTTATTGGTGGAACGTTATGAAAAGGGATGTAGCAAGCTTTGTAGCTAAATGTCCGAACTGTCAACAAGTGAAGGCCGAGCATCAACGGCCCGGTGGATTAACTCAGCTTATAGAAATACCAAGGTGGAAATGGGAGATGATTAATATGGATTTCGTGGTAGGGTTACCTCGCACTCAGTGTAAGTTTGACTCAATATGGGTGATAGTGGATCGACTCACCAAATCAGCTCACTTCCTCGCCTGTCAAGTCCACTGATACCGCGGAGCAATATGCAAGATTGTACATCAAGGAGATAGTAAGACTTCATGGCACTCCACTTTCTATTATCTCGGATCGCGGGGCTCAGTTCACAGCTAACTTTTGGAAGAAGTTTCAGCAAGGTTTGGGGACTCAGGTGAATCTCAGCACAACTTTCCATCCGCAGACCGACGGTCAGGCCGAGCGGACCATCCAGACGCTTGAAGATATGTTGCGGGCTTGTGTCTTAGATTTTAAAGATAATTGGGATGAACACTTGCCATTGATAGAATTTGCTTACAATAACAGCTATCATGCTAGCATTCAGATGGCCCCGTTTGAGGCATTGTACGGAAGAAGATGTAGGTCGCCAATCGGGTGGTTTGAGGTAGGTGAAGCGGAATTGCTAGGGCTAGATATGGTGTACGAAGCTATGGAAAAGGTCAAGGTTATTCAGGAGAGAATGAAAACAACACAGAGTCATCAAAAATCCTATGCAGACGTTCGCCGAAGGGATTTGGAGTTTCAAGTCGATGATTGGGTGTTCTTGAGGGTATCTCCTATGAAAGGAGTCATGCGATTTGGAAAGAAAGGGAAATTGAGTCCTAGGTATGTCGGGCCATATCGGATCGTTCAAAGGATTGGTCAAGTTGCTTATAGGCTAGAGTTGCCTCCCGAGATGTCATCAGTGCATCCGGTATTCCATGTGTCCATGTTGAAGAAAGTGATTGGAGATCCATCCACCATCATGCCAGTCGAAGCTATAGAGGTTAATGAAGATTTGTCATATGAAGAAGTTCCGGTTGCCATTCTTGATAGGCAAGTCCGTAAGTTGAGAAATAAGGAAGTTGCCTCTGTTAAAGTATTGTGGCGAAGTCAACAAGTTGAGGAGGCCACATGGGAAGCGGAAAAAGAGATGAAGGAAAAGTACCCCCATTTGTTCGATCAAGCCTAGAAGAAATTAGGTGACCCTCCTACTCCTAGTAAGTATCATCTTGTCTAAGTTGTTTCCCTCTTAGTATTAGTAAAGTCCCCTTCATTTTGTAATGAGTTAAATGTGTTGTTACCTTGGGTCACTTGAACCGTTCTTGATAAATGAAAGCCTTATAAAGATTTACGTGTTAAATAAAAAACTAATAGTAAGTGTAGATTGGTAATGGTTTGTTAAGTGTACATGGTGTGTTAAAATGGTTAAATAAGGTAAGAATTCATTGAAGTGACTAGTTTATGTGCAATTGTAACAATGTGATAGAATATGTGCATTCGTTGAGGTAAGAAAGTGTATACCAGTTGTGAAAAGTGTTGTATTTGTGTATTGTTGTTTGGTAACGTGTTTTGGGGGCCCTCTGACAGGTGCATATGTCCATAATACAAAGGAAACTCTGGAGAAATTTTTCTAAAATATAAGAGTTAGTCAAAATTTTGAATGTCTTTCAAAACCAACTCATTTATTTCAAAATCCTCATTCGAGGACGAATGATCTTAAGGGGGGGAGGATGTAAAGCCCCGTAAAAATTTTGTGCATAAAACCTAGTAGCTGTGGTGTCATGGTCCGAATAATGTGTTAGGAATGCGTTAGTGATTTAAGTGTCAAAAATGTAGAGAATAAAGTTTTCCAGAAAAGTGTCAAATATGCGGTCAAGAATGCGACCGCAAACCCTGTTATGCGGACCGCATTCTTGCCGCAAAGCTTAACAGAAGCCTCCCAAAAATCATGTTGAAAATGTGGTCGATATGCGATCGCATAGTGAATCTGCGGTGCACTTTGCGACCGCAGATCAAGAATGCGGACCGCATATTGGTCGCATTCTGTAACAGAACTTGTGTCATTTTGAGGCCATTCTGCGGTCACTATGCGGACCGCATGTTGATTCTGCGGTCGCATAGTGACCGCATATTTGACCCCGGCCCAGATTTTTGTAACATTTTGACCCGATCTCTTCTTTAATATAACACCTTTCTTCTTCATTTTATCATATCATCTTACCAAAATTAGAGAGAGAAGAGAGGGTTTTTAGAGAGAGAAATCTTTCATCTTCAAAGATTGTTCCAACCATCTTAGTTCAAAGGATTCTAGGGCAAAGATTCAACTTCCCCAAATCATTTCAAGGATCCCCAACTATTTTCTCTAATTTTCAGATTTAAATTGGGTAAAGAGAGGTTTGCATATAATAGCTTTTGAAAATAGAATTTTACACTCATGCATGATTATTGAACTTGATTTCTAGTAAAAAGAAGTGAGTAGAAGTAAGAGTCTTCAAGAACAAGGTTGGCAAGAGTAGGATATCTTGGGTAAGCATAAAGTAGAAAGTTAACGGAAGAAAACTCATCACCAGGTATGTATGGCTAATTTTGATTCTTGTGAAATCGCCTATATGTGTGAAAATTGCTTGGTTAATGTTAATTTGACAAAGTGTGTGAAATTCTCAAAGTTGTTGTTGAAATATGAGTGATGTGGTATGGAATATGAACCGAAAGTTAAATGAGAGTCGAATTGGGTAAAGAATTGTGAATAATGATTATGATGGCCTATATGGCACCTTGTGTAAAACAAATGAAACACTTGAATTGTGGAAATATTGTAACATGGTTGTGATATTGGTTTGAAAAATAATTGAGAACATGAAACAATGTGCAAGTTGCTTATTTGAACTTGTTGAAATTGTGTGTAGTACCTTATCTGCTGTTTGAAATTGTTGTGTTTTAAACTTGTAAGGCGGGGTCGTGTTGCGCGCCGCAACGTGAGGAAATAAGGTGTGGGTTGGGGTGATAAGGGTGGCCGAGGTAATAAGGGTGGTCGGGGGTAATAAGGATGGAAAGCGATCGAAATCGCTATTGAAAATTGATATAAAAATCAATAATGTGAAATTGTGAAAGGAGACAGCAGGAGAGTTTGCAACCTGTGGGGCACCGATTGCCCCTTTGTTTGACTACTTGTGCTTTACGTGATTGATTGGTTATTGTTAAATTGGTTGATCGTAGAAAGTGCTTTGTGTTGAGAATTATTTGAAATGAGGAAAATGTGGAAACATGGTTAGCTGGCTTAATTAATTGTTGATGTAATTCAATGGCTTGAGTTTACTTGGGACAAAGTTTGTCCATACATGCCAGTACAATTCAAGTGTACTGACGTCCCTTTTGCCGGGGACGCTACATTCGTGTTATGATTGTAGGTGGATCGATAGCAGGCACTTCAGCTCATCGGCAGTAGTATCCTTCTCCTTCCACTGCCCGTTTTGGTGAGCCCTTTCTTCCTTGGGGCCCTGTGTGGTTCATGCCACTTTTGTTTAGATTTCATTTTGGTTTTGCAAGGTATAGCCGGAGCCTTGTTACCGGCAAGTATTGTATTCCCTTTTTGTATCCTAGAGGCTCTGTAGACATGTAAACTGTGGGACTCCAGTCTTATGTATACATTATGTTATGTCGGGCGTTGTAAAAACTGCAAACTTGTTAATGAATCACTCGTATGGTTTTATTTGTTTAATGTGAAATCATTCATGTTTAGTAAGATATTTGGTTAATGAGAAACAATCAACACATGGGTAACGCGTGGGAATGAAAGGCACCCAGGTCCGCTTTACGGAGCCATCTGGATGCTAGATTGGTAACTGTTATTGTAGGCGAACTCTGCTAATGGTAGAAACCGATCCCACGAGCCTCCGAAATCAATAACACAGGCTCGAAGCATGTCCTCAAGAATCTGAATAGTCCTCTCGGACTGGCCATCCGTCTGAGGATGAAATGTTGTACTCAACTGAACCTGGGTGCCTAACTCCTGTTGGACCGCTCTCCAGAACCGCGAGGTAAACTGCGTACCCCGATCAGAGATAATAGATACTGGCACTCCATGGAGACGAACAATCTCCCTAATGTAAACCTCCGCTAACCTCTCCGATGAGTAGGAGACAGATACTAGAATAAAGTGTGTTGACTTGGTCAGCCTATCAACAATGACCCAAATAGCATCAAGTTTCCTCCGAGTCAAAGGAAGTCCAGTAACGAAGTCCATAGTGATCCGCTCCCATTTCCACTCGGGAATTTCAATCCTCCTGGAATACACCACCAGGTCTCTGGTGCTCATATTTCACATGCCGACAATTTAGACACCGAGCGACATACGCAACAATATCTTTCTTCATCCTGCGCCACCAATAGTGCTGCCGTAAGTCCTGGTACATCTTCGCGGCGCCTGGATGAATAGAATACCGCGAACTGTGGGCCTCCGCTAAGATTAACTCTCGAATCCCTTCGACATTGGGCACACAAACTCGACCCTGCAATATCAATACCCCATCATCATCTAGATTAACATGTGTGGCACCTCCCCGCTGTACTGTATCTCTCAACTCACGCAAATGAGGATCATCAAATTGCCTCTCATGAATACGCTCTAATAAAGAAGAACGAGTGACCGTGCAGGCTAACACCCTGCTAGGCTCAGGAATGTCTAATCTCACGAACCGGTTGGCTAAGGCCTGGACATCTAGAGCTAATGGTCTCTGACTGACCAGAATGTATGCAAGACTACCCATGCTGGCATACTTTCTACTCAATGCATCGGCCACCACATTGGCCTTACCTGGGTGACATAAGATAGTAACATCATAGTCTTTTAGCAACTCTAACCATCTCCGCTGTCGTAGATTCAACTCCTTTTGCTTGAACAAGTACTCTAGGATTTTGTGATCAGTGTACACCTCACATGTCACACCATATAGATAATGCCTCCAGATCTTTAAGGCATGAACCACTGCTGCTAACTCAAGATCATGAACCGGATAATTCTTCTCATGTATTTTTAACTGCCTCGAAGCATAAGCGATAACCTTACCATCCTGCATCAATACCGCTCCAAGCCCTGTACGAGATGCGTCACAATAAACTGTATAAGGCCCTGCACCTGTAGGTAGTATCAACACCGGTGCGGTGGTCAAGGCTGTCTTGAGCTTCTGAAAGCTCGCCTCACACTCCTCTGACCACTGGAACTGGACACCCTTCTGGGTCAACCTGGTCATCGGGGCTGCAATAGAAGAAAACCCCTCTACAAATCGACGGTAGTAACCTGCTAATCCCATGAAACTCCGGATCTCAGTCACTGAAGCTGGTTGAGGCCAATTCTGGACTGCCTCAATCTTCTTTGGGTCTACCTGAATACCTTCCACCGATACAATGTGACCCAGAAATGCTACCGAACTCAGCCAGAACTCACATTTAGAAAATTTGGCATATAGTTGGTTATCTTTCAGAGTCTGAAGAACCACTCTGAGGTGCTGCTCGTGCTCTTCCCTGGCTGCGGGAGTACACCAGGATGTCATCTATAAAGACTATCACGAACAGATCTAAGTAAGGCCTGAATACCCGATTCATTAACTCCATGAATGCTGCTGGGGCATTGGTCAACCCGAAGGACATGACCAAGAACTCATAATGCCCATATCTAGTGCGAAAGGTTGTCTTAGGAATGTCAGCCGCCCTGATCTTCAGCTGATGGTAGCCCGACCTCAAGTCTATCTTTGAGAATACCCTCGCTCCCTGGAGCTGGTCAAACAAATCATCAATCCTCGGCAGTGGATACTTATTCTTTATTGTCACTTTGTTTAATTGCGAGTAATCAATACACATCTGCATCGAGCCATCTTTCTTCTTTACAAATAGTACAGGTGCTCCCCAGGGGGAAACACTGGGCCTAATAAAGCCTTTCTCAAGAAGGTCCTGCAACCGATCTTTCAACTCTTTTAGCTCCGGCGGGGCCATACGATAGGGTGGAATAGAGATGGGCTGAGTGCCCGGTGCCAAATCAATACAGAAATCAATATCCCTGTCGGGTGGCATGCCCGGCAGGTCTGAAGGAAAAACCTCCGGAAACTCCCGTGTAATAGGGACCGACTCAATGGAAGGAACTTCTGCGCTGGAATCACGAACATAAGCCAGATAAGCTAGACACCCCTTCTCGACCATGCGTCGAGCCTTAACATAAGAAATAACAGTGCGAACGGAGTGGCTTGAGGTACCTTTCCACTCTAGTCGGGGTGATTCTGGCAAGGCCAAGGTCACGGTCTTAGCATGACAATCTAGAATAGCATGGTATGGGGACAACCAATCCATCCCCAATATGACATCAAAATCCACCATATCCAAAAGCAACAGATCAACACGGGTCTCAAGACCCCCAAATATAACTACGCACGAACGATGCACTCGGTCGACTATAATGGAGTCACCCACTGATGTAGCCACATAAACTGGAATATCCAGAGCAAAGCTGGGCACGGCCAAATACGGTGCAAAGTAGGAAGACGCATATGAATATGTAGATCCAGGGTCAAATAATACTGAAGCACCTCTGCCACACACAAGAATAGTACCTGTAATCATGACATTTGATGCCTCTGCCTCTAGCCTGGCTGGTAAAGCATAGAATCGGGGATCTGCACCTCCCCTCTGAGCTGCGTCTCTAGGTCGACCATCAACTGGCTGACCTCTACCTCTGGCTGGACGGTCTCCACCTCTACGGTCTCGACCTCCACCTCTATAATCTCTACCCCCACCTCTGGCTGGCTGGGTAGGCTGAGGGTCAGCTGGGGCATGAATCATAGGACGAGGACCCCGCTGCTGAGAGTTGCCCGCTGCTCGAGGGCAATACCTAATAAAATGACCTGGGTCACCACAACCGTAGCAACTCTTAGACTGATAGGGTTGCTGGCCCTGACGACCTGAATGGCCTCCACGAACACTCTGAAGAGGCTGAGCATTAATAGGAGGCTGGTCTGAATAATGCCCCCGAAAACCACGATCACCTGGTCCACCCTGTGAAGCCTGAAGGGCGGAATGAAAAGGCCTGGAAGACTGGCCTCTATCAAAGGATTCTCTGCCACCAGAGGAAGAACCACTAAACCTGCCTGAATGACGAGGCCTCTTGTCTGAAGAATAACCGCCTCCCCGAGAAAGAGCCATCTCAACTCGGCGAGCCGCATTAGCCGCCTCCCGAAATGATATGTCACTCCCCACGCCCATAGCCATCCGGAGTCTAATTGGCCGATTAAGCCCATCTATAAACCTGCGGACCCTCTCCCGCTCCGTGGGAAGTATCACCACCGCATGACGAGCCAAATCGACAAATCTCGTCTCATACCGTGTGACCATCATAGTGCCCTGATGGAGGCGCTCAAACTGCCTCCGAAGTACATCCCGCTGAGTAGCAGGGAGAAACTTCTCCAGAAATAGCTCCACAAACTGATCCCATGATAAAGTTGGGGACCCTGCCGGTCGAGTCAAGCAATAATCTCTCCACCAAGTCTTGGCGGATCCTGCAAGTCTGAATGTACAGAAGTCAACTCCATTTGTCTCCACGATCCCCATAGTCTTGAGAATCTCACGGCAACTGAATAAGAAGTCCTGAGGATCCTCTGATGTGGCACCGCTGAATGTAGTGGTAAACAGCTTGGAGAACCGATCAAGTCTCCATAAAGAATTATAAGTCATGGCCGCTCCATCTCCGGCATGAGCCGTGGTACCTGACTGAGTGGCCACAGCTGGCTGAACCACTAGTGCTTGAGGCTGAGGAGCTACTGGCTTCGAAGTACGAGCAATAGGAGTTTGGGCCCCTCCTCCAGCCTGAGAAGCAGCTGGTGCAACCGATAATAAGCCCGCTCTGGCAATGCTGTCCATAAATCCCGCTATTCCGACCAAAGCATCCCGAAGATCCGGGGTAAATAAAGCCTCTTCGGGGACTTGAGCCGGGCCCACTAGAGCTGCCGGGACCGGAACCTCCTCGTCAATCTCAATATGAGGCTCCACCTCTGGAGTAGCTGCCTGGGGCTGAGCTCTACCCCTACCACGGCCTCTGATACGGCCTCGGCCCCTCACGGGAGCTGCCTGGGGCTCGGGCTGCTGGTCAGCGGACGAAGAAGCGCGTGTCCTCACCATCTGCGAAAGGACAGAATAGAAATTCAATCAGTAATTGAGGAACAAGTCGCACGACAAGAAAGAACAAATGAGAGACTCTTTCCTAACTCAATAGACTCTAGAGGACAAGTACAGACGTCTCCGTACCTACCTCTCAAACTCTACTAAGCTTGTTCGTGAGTGGTGAGACCTATGTAACCTAGATGCTCTGATACCAACTTGTCACGACCCGGATTTTCCCCCAACATCGGGATCGTGATGGCGCCTACTCGTGGTAGCTAGGCAAGCCACTGTATTCATACTATTCTGTTTTTAATACAATTTCATAATTTATTTATCAACAAACCACAACTTTAATTAAATAAATGCGGAATACTTTATCGAAATAGAAATAACTAATTACAAGATGAAAATCATACTGAAATCCTCTACCCAAGACGTGGAGTCACCAACTCACGAACTACTATTGAATACTACACATAAAAGTTTGAAAGAAATATAACATAATTCTGTTTGTCTCGGAACAAAGAGACTACAGCTAGTAACATAAGTAAAGAGAGAGACGTCGGGCTTGCGGACGTCTGCAAGCTACCTCGGTCTCAAATGTAATCAACTTCCACACAATCGATTTACTGCTGCTGCTCCTGATCGTAACCTGGACCTGTGCAAAAACGCACAGAAGTGTAGTATCAGCACAACCGACCCCATGTGCTGGTAAGTGCCTGGCCTATCCCGCGAAGTAGTGACAAGCCTAGGACCAGACACCCACATAAACCTGTGCAATTCAATATATATGTATACCACATAATAACAAGAAATAACCAAGTAATAACACAATAAGGAATATCTCAAAGAATTCAACAATTAACAACACTTAATAAATTCACAAGGAAAAACAAAGTATAATGGAAACACAAGTAATATCAAGTCAAGGAATAACAAGCAATTGCACGGCATCACCCTTCGTGCTTTTACTCTCATCCTCACCAAATAAGTAAATAAAGTACACGGCATCACCCTTCGTGCTTTTACTCTCATCCTCACATCCATAGTACGGCATAATCCTTCGTACATGGTTCAATAACAGGGCACGACATGATCCTTCGTGCATAATCAATAAAACATGGCACGGCATTAACCTTCGTGCATAAGTAATAAAACATGGCACGACATTAACCTTCGTGCATAAATAATAAATCAAGGCACGGCATCACCCTTCGTGCATTATCACTCTTCCTCACCCAAATAACAATCACAGTTAAGGGCAAAGAATGAAACAGTAATTCATAAACCGTCCCAACAAGGGCAATCAATAATCATCTTCACAACAAGTCCCGACAAGGAAGAACAATAACAATTCTACAACCCGGCAAGGGTTCAACAATTTATCTTCAAATATGTCTCACAATAAGCATTAACAACGACTCACGGTCATACTAGACGCCAGTGTATGGATGCTCTTCACCACAGCCCATACACCGCACTCGATCACATAACACGTAGCACATAATCCTACTCCCTCAAGCTAGGATAGAACAAACACTTACCTCAAATGTTTATGAACAATTCAATATGTGGCAATGTCTTTTTCTTTCAAATTTGGCTCCAATCCAATCGTATCTATACACAATTGATTTAATATCATCAATACTACTCAACAAACTAATTCCTAAGACCAATTACAACTTTTACAACATTCTGCCTGGAATAGTGAATTTCGACCCCGGGCCCACATGGTCGGAACTCGGGGTTCGGACCAAAATCTGGTTACCCATCCCCCCACGAGTTCATGTATATGATTTATTTCAAAATCGGACCTCAATTCGAGGTCCAATTTCCCAATTTATGAAAAACCCTATATTCTATCAAAAACAAGAAATTCTACCATGAAAACCTTTGATTTCTATTGAAAAACATGTTTAATGATGTTAGAAATTGAAAGAATTAAGTAAAAAGTGACTTACAATTGTTTTAAAGAAGAAGGAACCCGTGAAGAATCGCAAATGGGTGTTTTTGGGTTGTGAAAAGTGAAAAAATAAACTGAAAATCGTGATTTACAGGTCTCTGTGTTCGCATTTGCGAACATGGGTTCGCAATTGCGAACCCCGACCAATTTCTGGAGTTTGAAAAATAAGCTAAGGCTGGGAAGTTCGCATTTGCGAACTTTTGTTCGCATTTGCGAACACAGGCAGTATAGGGGAGTGTTCGCATTTGCGAACTATTGTTCGCATTTGCGAACAAGGCTGGATATGGGAATGTTCGCATTTGCGAACTATTGTTCGCATTTGCGAACATAGGCAGGACATGGGGATGTTCGCATTTGCGAACAATTGTTCGCATTTGCGAACAATTGTTCGCATTTGCGAACAAGGCTGGGCATGAGGGCTTCGCATTTGCGATCAGGGTTCGCATTTGCGAGCCCTGCCTTGATCTGCCTCCTTCGCAATTGCGAGAAATTCTTTGCAATTGCGAAGCCAACAGCTGGGTGAAAAACCAGCAGTGCTTAAATTCAGAAATTGATCCTACGGCCTATCAAATCTTTACCCGAGCCCCCGGGGCTCCCAAACAAACATGTACACAACTTCAAAAACACATTATGAACTTGTTTGTGCGATCACATCGCCAATATCACATCGTTTTCATCAAATCATGCCTAAAGTTCATGATTTTCATACTTTTGGTTTTCAAAACTTTCAAACTTGGAACTCAAGGTCCAAAACATATCAAACGACATCCGAATGTCACCAAACTTTACAGAAATCACATATATAATATTTAAGACTTGTATTGGGCGTCGGAACCAAAATACGAGCCCGATACCAAGGTCAATTAATTCATTTCCTTTAACAATTACATCAAAAACAATTTCATAGAAAAATTCATAACTTGGGCTCTATGCCTCAGAATTCGACTTCCGGACGTATGTCCAAGTCCCATATTTTCCTACGGACCTTTCGGGACCATCCAATCTCGGGTCCGGATCCGTTTACCAAAAATGTTGACCGAAGTCAACCATATCAATATTAATATCATTTTTATCCAAATTTCTCATAGAATTCATATTTTTCTATCACAAAATCTTTCCGGCTACATGCTCGGATTGTGCACGTAAATCGAGGCAACATGGAATGAGGTTTTCAAGGCCTCAGAAGCTCGAAATGATTAATAAAATAAGTGATGACCCTTTGGGTCGTCACATACAAGGTATGTGAAAGCGATGAACGGGGGTTTGAAGCTACGCGAACGCAGGGACTGAGCCACGAATACGAAGAATAGAAGACCCACTGTTACGTGATCACGAGATGAGTGACGCGATAGTGATGAAGAAATTAACTGAGCAAAAAGTGCAAAAAATCTGCTACACCTCCTAAGTCCAAAACTACCCCGAAAACACTCCCGAGCCCTCGAGGTTCCTAATCAAACATACTCACTAACTCAAAAATATCCTACGGACTTAGTCGAGCGATCAAATCGCCAAAATAACATCAAAATCATTGAATCAAGCCTCAAAATCATCATTTTCATTTCAAACTTCATAAACTTCCAACTTTAGATATTTAGGTCTGAAACACGTCAAACGACGTCTGATTTCGATCAAACTTCATAGGAAACGCTTAAACAATATATAAGACTTGTGTCGGGTATTGGAACAAAAATACGAGATCGATACCACAGTCTTTTAATCAGTTTTTATTTTCATTTTCCTTAACAATTTTAAAAGAATAATTTAATAAAAAAATTGTTTTACTCGGGTTCTAGACCTCGAATTTCGACTCCGTGTACATGCCCGAATCCCATATTTTTCTATGCACCCTCCGGGACCGTCCAATCTCGGGTTCGGATCAGTTTACCAAAAATATTGACCGAAGTTAACTTTAATCTTATTAATATCAAAATTCTTCAAATGTTTCATAAAATTCACATATTTCAACATAAAAGTTTTCCGGCTCACACACGGATTGTGCACGCAAATCGAGGCAAGTAAAAATGAGGTTTTCAAGAACTCTGAAGCACAGAACGAGTGAGGAAACAGGTGATGACCCTTTGGGTCGTCACAGGTAGTCTAGCCCAAATAGCCGAGTATGTTAGTGAAGTGTTCGATGCTACGAACCTAGGCTCCCATTTTCTTATGGAGAGGAATTAATTTCCTATGAACCAAGGTTCCTCGTGAAGGGCTTTATTATAGTTTTCTTGTTTGTTAAATTTTATAAGGAAGTAGTCATATCCCAGATCGATAAGGGAGATAGTTTCGCTTGGCTTCCAAATCGCTTGGAGTTTATGTTGAAGGAATTGATATCCAACTCTTTTCCCAAAGAACTTTATTATAAGAGTTGTTTCCCAATTTCTGTATAATCTTTCCTTATCTTCAGAGGTTATGGGGATAAAGATATCCGCTTCGTCTTCGAGATAAGGATTTTCCGTTTTATCCGAGGTTAGGAAATCCATTGTTATGTCATTTTGTACGCAGATGTTATTTGTTGGGTTGCTATCAGTAGGGCTGGTGTTTAGGATGCTTAAGAAAGAGGATTTTCCTTGGTGGTGTTGTCCAGGTTCTATTGTTTGAGAAGGTATGGGTAATATTTTGGTTCATGTTTGTTGGAGCTAAAGTTGAAAGGAAAGGGTTGTTGAGCGTGATTTATTTTGAGGCAGTAGCTCCCCTCACACTGCTGCTAGATGGTGTTTCCCAGTTGTTTTGTTCATTTGGTGGGTGATCAATGATTATTTGACGCTGAGAAGAAAATTGTGGTTCAAAAACAAACTCGTACATCCAACCCAAAAAAACATAAAAAAAAAATTGTATATATATATATAAAATTAAAAATAAAAAAAAATTGAAGAGATTGAAATCAGCCGCATTAATTAATGTTGACATATTTTGCGTTTTAGGAAAGGTACACGTCTCTGTATATATATGGTTTGTGAACTCCAAGTTATAACATATCGCTATCCCAAGCTTTCAGCTGGAAATTCGTGCATAAATGAGGGGTGTGGGCATATTATGTCTTTCAGCTCGTGCATAAATGAGGGGTGTGGGCATATTATGTATTGATCAGATATTGATATTGTGGAATTAATGGCAGAACATGATTTTTAATTTTTATTAAGGGAATTCAAAAAATAAAAAAGTAAATAAGTTATGTAGATAAGAGAATTAATTTAACATATAATATATATACATTTAAAAAAAAATTAACCTTATATATATTATACATAATTTTTGATGAAGAGTATATATTTTGCTAAAGCTTCTTCTACTCACCTAGCTCTGCCCTTGTCTAGAACACGTCATACATAATAAGTATTCAGATAGCTAGCTCTTCGTAGAGAAATTATGATGAGTTCTTGTGCTCCACCGTGTAATGATCTAAGAGGATAATTACTTAGTAAATTTAACATTCTTTAGTGCACAACTCAGAGCGAATTTGAATTAATTAACGTTGTAAATTTCAAATGATTAAGTAGGCGTCTAGACATAAAAAATATGATTTTTGAATAAAAACAATAAGTATTTGGAGTTAAATTGTAGAATAGTACTTGAATTTTGAAGTCATGTTTAGACATACACTTCACTTGAAAAATTATACACGGTTGAAACCGGGCTCATCTAATTTTACTAATTGACCAAGACTAGGGAGGATGGATCAAATCAACCCCGTAGTATACCAGATCGAGCTATGAGGATAAGATACCGAGTTTGGAATTTGAAGTACCTGTCGAGGTCAAGACCGATGACAATCAAGGCCAAACAGGATAGGCATCGAACAAGATCAAAGATAGTATAATAATTGAAAGGCGGGATATAAGTTACCGGTCAAGAATAATAGCGGAAATCTCGGAACAAATCAAATTAAGGACGGTTGTTTAGCTAATCATGAAATTTCCTTGTGTATAGCATTATACCGTAAATAGGATTCCTTACTATATAAAGAAGGTCTTAATCGTTTGTAATCATCTTACATTCACGCACATCAAAGCAATACAATATTCTTTTTCTCTCATACTATATTGTTCATCACTTTATTTCATAATTATACTCACTCGCAGTTCGAAGGCGATTTAGCTTGAGGGCTGAAGTGCATTTCAATACTAGTTTGCTTTATTTTATTTTTATTTCTACTACTAATAATATTTATCAATTGATATTAGGTGAAATTACGTATTTTTAAAACCACTTATAAATTTAAATTATTATCCGGTTTAAGGGTAAACAAAAATAGTACATGTTGCTGAGAGAATAAATTTTACTTTAAACTCATTTTTAAAAAAAATAAATAAGTCAAAATTTAGTCCAGTTTGATAACCAAACAATGATTTGAAAACATTCTTTTGGAGAAAGAGAAATAGTTTTTAGCTTTAAGTTGTTCTCTTGGGAACATACATATCAAGGTATATATCCCCATTGAGTCATTGACCAAATTGTTGAAGAGCAAAATATTACTCTCTCGATTCAAAGTGTCTTCTTTTTTTTTTTTTTTTTCTCTTTTCATGATTAAGAAATTTATTTTTAATATTAAATAATA
Organism: Nicotiana noctiflora; assembly: GCA_032618575.1. NCBI lineage: Eukaryota > Viridiplantae > Streptophyta > Magnoliopsida > Solanales > Solanaceae > Nicotiana > Nicotiana noctiflora. Next base: position 166,207 of record JASVEL010007402.1, read on the forward strand.
ATAAAATTGATCATATTAATTTTAATTTGCTTATTTTAAATATAATAAACTACTCCTAGACTCTTTACTCAAAGGGCAACTTTAGAAAAAAAAAAGTTATCTCCTTCTTGATATCTGAAAAAATTAAATATTGTAAACCTCTAAAAAAAAAGACCTGAAAATCACTTTGAGTAGACCGGAAGGAGTAGTACATATTTTTGTTCCATTTTATGATATTCATTTAATCTTGTACCATTTCAAATTAGTTGTTATAATTGATACAAACTAATCAAGCAGATAATTATTTCCAAACATTATTTTTCAAATGTTTTCCGTAGCATTAAAGTTTTAGCAAAATATAGAGGCACACAATTTTCGGAGTATGACAAGGTGCCGTAGATGAATTAGATCGATGTAATAATGTTTGAAACGATTTATATAATCAAATTGTTATATTTGGATAAATATTTAATTACGTACGTGCCTGGCATAGACTTCTAACATTTATTGGTTACAATTTACTTGTTTGAAATGTTCAAGTCAAAATTTATATAACAATGATTATCACCTAAATAATCACCAGTAATTGATTAACTAGTCTACTAATCAATTATTGGAGTTATAATCCTCACCAACTAGGCTACAGATAGCAAGTTTATTATTTAAGTAACTAATTAGTTGATTGATTCTTTTGTTTGATAATATAAGTAGGTAAATTAAAATCATTTGTCACGTCCTTAGTTGTTAACTAAGTATACGTGCGGCACTTGACAACTCACGATCTTACACAACTTGCTCACGTTCTTGCTGTAAACACGTGATTTTTGACCCTCCCCGAGATTTTCTATATTTTTAGCGTAAAATATTTAGTTTAGTTTTAATATAGCTACTTTAGCTAAATTTGACTCTTTTACTTTATTTTTACCTCAAAATGAAAAATAACAAAAATATGGTTTTATTAATGTTTCGTAGTCATTTTTAAACTTGAAAAATACAAAAAATAGTACTTTATATTTTTATCTTTTATAAAAACGAAAATAATAAAAAAAAAATATATATAGTTTCATTAACATTTTGTAGTTACTTTAATTTTGAAAAATATAAAAAATAATTTTTGTTTTAATTATTAGTCTTACAGTTATTTTGCTTACGTAGTGATTAATTAATAACACCGTGTTCTCATTTTCGGTTCCGGGCGAAGAATAATATTCGGGTTCGAACTACCCGGTTTTATAATTTTCGGACATAGCCCGTAATAATCCGAGTCCACCACACGTGGGGGGACACACATGGGGGACACGGACAGAATATTATGGGGGACGGACGGGCTTTTAAAATAAAAAAGGGGGGGTCTTCATGGAATGATGGTCTCGGGCACGACAAAAGAAAAGGAAACAAAAGAGGCAAAAACAAAAACACATGCACACACTATAAGACAACACATGCACACACTACTCTTAAAGCATTTGAAAAAGGAATAAAAAAAAAAAGAAATAAAGACAAAATAATACGTGCACACATGACACACCATATGAAAAAGAATAAAGAGGGAACAAGAAAAAAAATACTCGAGGTATTCTCCATTTTCTAACGGAAAGAAAAAGATAAGGGAAAAGAAGAAATATTCTCTTCTTCAGAAAGAAGAGAGAACAAAGGGACGGGGAGCTCTAGTCGACATTCACTGTCCAAAGAGAAAAGAGCTCCAGTCCGTCACCTTCACTGTCCAAACGATCTCCGCTGCGACAGCAGCCCATTGTTCACCATCGACGACCAGTCCAATCCATCGGTGCTGCCTCATCGTCCGCCATTGACATCTCCATTTCGAGTCCAGTCCGTCGCTAACGCGCAGAAGACCACCACTTTCGTCTAGCAGCCATGAAGACTGCTTGAAATCTTCGCGAAACAGTCCGACGAAGCTGTTCGTTTTGCAGTCCGTTGCCCCATCCAGCTCCAGAAAACATCCCTTCTCCTCCACGAAACCTTCGTCATCGTCGTCACAAACAGACGCCATTTCGGCAGCCTCACGACCAGCTGTTGCTGCGTCGTTTCTCTTCGTCCAGCAACGACCAGCAACCCACGACCACTTCATCTCGTTCACCAGTCGAACGACTAGGAGCCAGCCCTATTTCCACCATCTTCCCCAGCGTTCCGGCGAGCTATAGTTGCCGAGTCGAGGTCACTGTCTTGTGTCAAGTTCTGGTCAAGCGATCGTAATTTTGTTGTGGACGATTCACTGTTGAAGAAATAAAAGGTCTGTTTCTCTTTTGTGTTCTTTGATTCATTATGTCAATATCTTAAATCCTATGATAGAGTTTTAGTTAAATGATAATATGAGATATTAAATTAGCTATGTTAAACTTAGCTTTCTGTTAAATGATAATGTGGGATATTAAATTAACTATGTTAAACTTAGCTTTCTGCTAATCTTTCTGACCAAGCGCATTGTTCAAATGTCATTTTAATATAGCATGTTATAACTTAGACAATATTTTAATGTAAGTTGATAAAAGCTAGGTGTTAGATAAATTTGAATAAGTTTTTTTTCGCTGGTTTGGACTTTCAGTGCATTTGTAGATTTTGGAAAATGTGGTCCCACTTGAATTGATTTAAATAACTTAAAATGCTTAGACCGCGGGATTGGTCGTTTAGTGAATTTTCACGACCTCCTTAAAATAATAACGCGTTAGTAGCTTTAAGCGCGTATTTAATAATTATATCTCCCCAAATACGAGTGTGCATTTCATGCAACTCAAATCCAAATCCAACAACGTTGAATAAGAATGTGTCGAGGATCCGGGTGCATTTCATGTGACGTGATTCGAAACATATTTTTAGGCAACATTCTCTTTCGTAAATAATAATAATAATAAAAGCGGTAAAAGGATATTAATTTGCATTGAGTATATAACTGTAAAAATCAGATAAATAAGCCGAATATGACAGTTAAGCGACCGTGCTAGAACCACGGAATTCGGGAATGCCTAACACCTTCTCCCGGGTTAACAGAATTCCTTATCCGGATTTCTGGTTCGCGGACCGTTAAATAGAGTCAAACCTTTCCTCAATTCGGGTTTCAAACCGGTGACTTGGGACACCATAAATCTCCCAAGTGGCGACTCCGAATCTCTCAATAAATGAATCCCGTTTTGGTTGTCCTTTAATTGGAAAAACTCTCTTTTATATTTTTGCATCCTCGCGGGTGCGTAAAAAAGAGGTGTGACAGCTCTGGCGACTCTGCTGGGGATATAAACCCAGAACCACTGGTTCAGGGTTTAAGAATTCGAGCTTGGAATAATTGTTGTATTTGGCTTATTTATTATCTGATTTTATTATATGTTTGTATTAATGTGCAAAATGATATTTTTATCGCTTTGATATTTTGTTTGAACTGTACATATAAATTGTGCCGAAACCAATCTCCTCTCCGAGTCTTCTAAATCATGAAGAAGGGTGCACTTCGTGTGACTTCTTTTCTGTATAGTGTCTAATTCCCACCTTAGAACGAGGTTTGGATAAGTTGCAAAACCGGTGAAGCTTCTGTATTCCCGGGTTGCTGCCTCCTCCTCGGCTCGAGTTGTCCGCTCGGGTAAGCCAGGTCTAGAACAATAAACCCAGGTTTTTAAACCTAGAATAACAAAGCTTCATGTCGGATCCCTAGTAGGAACGTTTATTTGCATCATGTTGCATTTGACTTAGGGGACTCAACAGAGGGGTTGGGTCCGTCTAGGACAGGTGACCTGAAATGAAAAGACCATCCTGCTGCATCCTGTTTGTTTTATGCATATAGTTGCTTCAGACTTGCAGGCTAACCGTTTTTTTTATATTGAGGAAAATGAAAAAAAAATAGTCTCAAAATAGCTTGTTTTTTTACTTACTTAAAAAGAAAAAAAAACGTTTGTTGTAAAATAAAAAAAAAATGTTTGATCAAAATAAAAAAAAATAGTTTCAAAATAGTTTGTTTTTTTACTTAAAAAGAAAAAAAACGTTTGTTGTAAAATAAAAAAATATGTGATTTCAAAATAGTTTGTTTTTTTACTAAAAAAAAAAGAAAAAAATTTTGTTTTAAGCTTAAAAAAAAAAAAAAAAATGTGCAAAAAAATAATAAATAGTTTGTTTCCTTTAAAGATGTAGTTTGTTTGACCGAACTACGCAGGTTTGATTCTCACCGTTAGGTGGGATACGTAGGCAACCCTCATCGGGTCCAACCACCCCTTCAAAAAATTAAAAAAAAAAAATGTCGAAGTTTTAGTTTTCAATAAAATCAAAGTGATGCCATTTTGAAAAATAGCCGAATGTTCCGAAAGGACGCCGGAAGGGCTGTTTTTGCAAAAATAGCCACTTTGAATCATTTTTAATAATTTGCGGGCACGACCTTGAAATATTCCTTGTGGAAATGTTGCAAGGCCATAGCCGCAAAATCAAGTTCGGATTCACACCCCGTTTGCAAAAAATAAAAATAAAAAAATATATAAAAAAATCAAAAAAAATGTATGTGTTTAATTTTGTCAATAAATCGAAGTGACGCTGTTTTTGAAAATAGCCGAATGTTCCGAAAGGACGCCGGAAGGCTGTTTTTGCAAAAATAGCCACTTTGAATTATTTTTAATAATTTGCGGGCACAGCCTTGAAATACTCCTTGTGGAAATGTTGCAAGGCCATAGCCGCAAAATCAAGTTCGGGTTCACACCCCGTTTGCAAAAATAACCAAAAAAAAAATGTCAAATTTTTGATTTTGTTATAAATAAGTCGGGTGATGCTATTCTTGCTTAAAATAAGCCGAACGTCCCTCAAAAGACGCCGGAAGGCTGTTTTTGCAAGAATAGCCACTTTGGATTTTTTTTTTTTTTATAATTTTGGACACAGCCTTGAAATATTCCCTCGCGGAAATGCGAAAGGATGTATCCGCAAAAAATCAAGTTTTGAGTCATCACTCAACTTTACAAAAATAACCACTTTGTCAAATAAGCCATTACATGGCCGGCGTTTTGCTGAAATAGCCACATTTTTGCATTTTAACTTCCCCAGTCTTGTGTCGGCCTGTGTCGTGTTGAACGATGCCCCATAGGCCCCAGGATAAAAAATTTTGAATTGGCATCTTCTTAGATAAAATTTTGCAAAAAGAGCCACTTTGTCTAAATAAGCCATTACATGGCCAATTTATGAAAAATAGTCTTGTGTTGGTTTATGGTGATGCCGAACGATGCCCCATGAGCCACAAGATAAAAAAAAAAAAAAAAAAAAAAATTTCAAGTTTATCTTTCTTAAATAAATTTTGCAAAAATAGTCATTTTGTCAAATAAGCCATTATGTGGCCAATTTTGTAGAAATAGTCATAACTGACACCAAAAAAAAAATATTCTTTTTCTTGTAGAAATCTCCTACACAAGTTTGTAGTTGGAGTCGGCTTCTATAATTTTCCTTCAAAGAAAAAAAAGAAATCAAAAAAAAAAAAAATCAAATAAACATTTCTTTATTTCTTGCATTAATTTGCAAGAACTACGCTCGGTCTGATTCATGCGGGGTCGTGATACGTAGGCAATCCACATAGGATTCGACCATTTCCATAAAAAAAAAAAAAAAAAAAAAAAAAAAAAGAAGAATGATCAATAAGCGGGATACCTTAATGCCGACATGCTGGCGTTGTTTTGTTGTGTCCATTTCCAGAAAGGTGGTTGGTTGTGGTTCTGAAATAACTCTTCCCCGTAAGACGAAGTGAGAGGACAATGGCAGATAATCTCAAGATTGAGTGGGTTGGTACAGGTACCCGACAACAGCTGGTTGAACGGAACCACGGGTTAGTAGAGGAGGTCGAGATATTGAGACAACACGTGGCTGATATGTATCGGGCGTGGATGGATGGAAAAGCACCACCTCCGCCACCACCTAGCTTCCTGGACTCTGTCCTTACCCGTACCATGAACCCGATGCCGGATGATCTCCCGCACTCTCCATATATACCCGCCTATCACAACTTCTCCAGCCATTCGAGTAACTCAATTACTCGTCCCCCAACTATGTTTTCACAACGCTACTCCCGTCCCCAACACCACTACTCTCCCCGGGACAACCAAAATCGTACTTCACCTTCCAGGTACCCAGCTCCACAAAAGCCTACCAACCCCCACGAACATACCGGAAACCCCCCGGGTCAGGTTTCAGGCCCAATAAGGCGTTTAGGGAGGAGAGGTTGCTGAAGCGAGAAAAGGCGCTCACCCCTATCGGAGAATCCTATGCAAGTCTGTTTGAAAAGTTAAAACATGTCGGCTTGATTACGCCGCTCCCCGAATACACTCCCGATCCACGTGCAAGAAGCTTCGATCCTACTGCACGATGTGCATACCATTCCAATGTCAGAGGGCACGATATTGAGAGTTGCCGTACCTTGAAAAGGGAAATAGAAAGAATGATTCAAAAAGGGTGGTTGATTGTGGTCGATGATGATGACATGGGGCACACAAATCCCCTGGGGGGTGTACCGACTGGAGCTAAAAATGTTGAAGCAGATGGCAGCCTTGGCAATATTGATGCAGAACTTAGTGGCTAAAATGTTGTGCTTGGTAATTGGGAAGATACTCCATCTTTTGGTCAGCTAGATGGAGCTTTGGTGGTTCGTTTTTGTCGTCATTTTGTTGTCCGAGTTATTTTCAGGGTTTTTTTTTTTTTTTTTTTTGTGGTCAAACCCTTTTGTCCTAGCAGTTTGCTTTGGTCTTGCCCAGTTTTGTTTCAGGGCTGTACTCTAGTTTGTTTTGCTTGTTTTGTCATTGAAGCATTTCGTCATTAGTTTAATGAAGCTTTCGGTCTTTTGTTACTTCCAGTCATTTTACTTGTTTAAGTTTTTTTATCCTTTAGATTTGTCTTGTGCTCAAACGCCGAATCTAGTGACACGACATGCGCACACATAATTATGGCTTAATTCTAAAAGTTAATCATTAAGCAATTGGAAGATGATCGGGTCATCTAAAGGAAACAAAAACAACTTGAGACTATTTGGATCCCGAGTCATCTGAAACCGGGGCAAGTAAAAAGAAACAGTCAAAGGCAAAAAAACAGTCAAAGGCAAGCTGGCCAAAATTGACATGGGATCGTTCATAATGAGAGTGTTGCCCAATAGTGCTTTAAAGATATGGTGAGTATTAATTGTGTTGTTTACACTTGGCATGTTTTGAAGATTGGAATGACGAAGGCATTTTGTTCTGCTATCTAAACACTTTATCCATCGTCAACCCTTTGAGCCTTATTTTAAATTCTTTCATCCCCTCCTTCGGAATTAGTTGCAAAGACTAGAAACACAAGTTTGAAAGGCAAAAGAAGAAAGGGATAAAGAAAAGTAAAGAAAAAGAAAACAACAAAAAGAGATAAAGAAAAGAAAAAGAAAAATGTGTGAAAAAAAAAAAAAAAAAAAAATGAAAAGAAGGAATTGGGAACTACGTTTGACCTGATTCCTTAAAGAGGATACGTAGGCGCTTCACAGCTCGGTCATAGTGTAAATAAAGAAATAAGAATCCCCAAGTAAAAAAATCGGGGCAAAGAAAAATTGTGTTTATTGTAAATAAATTTAGGTCCGAAGGTTGTAAATTTTGAACCCAAAATTAATTTTGTTTTGAGCCTTCAATACCCTTTCTTTCTAGCCCTATCCAAATCCCACATTACGGTCCAAAGAAAGACCTTCCGATCAGTCTTCAAAAGATGCCGCGTCAGGCGAGGGATAGAGTCCTATCATAATATAACACGTTGATTCTCAGCAGAAAAGACGTTGATTCTCAGCAGAAAGGAAATACGAGAGAGTCTTGGCAGTGACACCCCAATCCCCGGCTAAAAGTGATACAAATGAGAGAATCTTACCGGTGAAAACCTCCACAGGCACCATAAGACGACGAAAGCTGAGAGAAAATCAAAATGAGAGAGGCTTGAAAGTGAAAACCCTTCGGGCACTACAGGTCGAATAAAGGTGATAATCGGATGGAAATCACGAGACCGAAATCGTGAAAGACGAAGGATAGACCATATGTGCATGTCATGACCAGTGGAGTTGGTATTCGCGTTTGATAAGTTTTGTAGATATTTCTTGCTAGAGAGTCATTTTCTTTTTCCTTTGTCTTCTATTTTGTTTCTTTTTATCTTTCTCATTTTTATCAAAAATTCCCCATCAAGGTCTGTCTAGTCAGAACAAGTGAGAAATGACTTCAAAACTTGCCACCAACTTTCCAATTATTATGCAAAGCAAGGAAATGCCATTGACGGCAGAGAAGTAGGGTGCGAAGAAGATTATTAAACTGGGGCAGAAAATTTTCTTTTCAGTTTGAAAATTTTTTGGAAGTCAATACCCACTTGGGGAAGAAGGAAAGTCTTAAGGGAAATGGTCTTCGAACTAGTGTCATCCTCAACAACCTTCAAGAAGAGTGAAACACCAATTTTGAGGAAATGAAAATCTACCGGCAGTGTTATCTTCAGCAAGTTCCGAGGTGGTCGGACAACACAGAGTGGTAAAGGAAGAAAGGAAATCTCATCTTCAACAAAATAACCCCCAGATAAAGAGTCGTCAAGGAAGGCGGGGAAGCAAGAAAGGAGAAAGCTATCCCCAGCATGAATATCATCAAATAATAACATCCCCAGCAAGTTCTGATAATGAAACGCAGAGCAGGGAAAGAGGAGGAGAACCATCCTCAGCAGGAGCACCACAACCAGCCACCACATTTTAAAACTAACCAATTTTTCTTTGATTTGAAACAGGGAAAAAGGGGTTGTCAGCAGCAAAGCATGCCACGAAGAAGATTCTCAAACTGGGGCAGAAAATTTTCTCCTGTTGCGAAAATTTTCTCGAAACCAAATACTTGGTTAGGGAAAGAAGCTAGATAACGCGAGGAAATGATCTTTGAACCCGGTTATCCCAGCAGAATTGAAAGAAAGAAAACAACAAGCTGTGATAGATGAAATTATACCCCCAACAGACAGGACAAGACGAGGAAGCTTGCGTTCAGAAAGGCAAGAAGTCGGTATCACCCTCAGCAGTCCTCGAAAAATGAAACATTGATTTCGAGATTTCACCGGCAGCATTATATCCTACAAGTTTTTCAAGGGAGCGAAGCGCGAGCCCCGAAGGAGGTTTGGAAAGAGGAAGAAGGAAAGGGGATCCCCCGACAGGGTAATCCCCAACTGATGACACTTCAATCCCCAGCGATCTCGAGAGAGAATAAAGGTTCTGAAGGAAGTAGAAAAGGAGGAAATAAAGAAGATTTTCCCCAGCAGCATTACCCCAGCAGGTAAGTAATTAGTTCCAAAGACATCCCCAGCAGTCAAGAGAAAAATAACACAACCCGGGAGGAAAGCAATTCCAAAACAAGGTAATTCGGAAGAAAGGATGGCCCAAGAAGCGATGCAGAAGAAGAAAGTGGTGCAGGAAGCAAAGGAAGGCGACATGGATGGGATGGAGTTAGTAAGATGTTGTTGAAGTCAAGAGCCCGCCTGAAGAGAGGAATGGCGATTTATTTTCAAAAGATGTTGTTGAAGTCAGGAGCCCGCCTGAAGAGAGGAATGGCGTTTATTTTCAAAAGATGTTGTTGAAGTCGGGAGCCCGCCCGAAGAGAGGAATGGCGATTTATTTTCAAAAGTTGATGATTGAAGTCAGGAGCCCGCCTGAAGAGAGGAATGGCGTTTATTTTCAAAAGATGTTGTTGAAGTCGGGAGCCCGCCCGAAGAGAGGAATGGCGATTTATTTTCAAAAGTTGATGATTGAAGTCAGGAGCCCGCCTGAAGAGAGGAATGGCGTTTATTTTCAAAAGATGTTGTTAAAGTCAGAAGCCCGCCAGAAAAGCAGAACGCCGTCTCAGTTTCCAAGATTTGATAAGGATGGTGAACAATCGAAAGTGACATAGGCGATTTATTTTCAAAAGTTGATGTTGAAGTCAGGAACCCGCCTGAAGAGAGGAATGGCAATTTATTTTCAAAAGATGTTGTTGAAGTCGGGAGCCCGCCTGAAGAGAGGAATGGCGATTTATTTTCAAAAGATGTTGAAGTCAGGAGCCCGCCTGAAGAGAGGAATGGCGTTTTATTTTCTAAAAAATGTTGTTGAAGTCAGGAGCCCGCCTGAAGAGAGGAATGGCGTTTAATTTTCAGAGTTGATGATTGAAGTCAGGAGCCCGCCTGAAGAGAGGAATGGCGAGTTATTTTCAAAAAGTGTTGTTGAAGTCAGGAGCCCGCCTGAAGAGAGGAATGGCGTTTTATTTTTCAAAAGATAATGTCGGAGTCAGGGAGCCCACCTGAAGAATGGAGTGGCGATTTATTTCGAAGTTGTAGTTGAAGTCAGGGAGCCCGCCTGAAGAATGGAGTGACGATTTATTTTGAAGCGGTTGAGCGTAACAGAAATCCCCGGCATAAATCCAAGTTCATAAGGAGAGGGAAGGCAACATGGATCAGAAAGATAGATTCAGACTTCGACGGAAAACGAGTCGAAGATCGCAAGGAGGAGGGCAACAAGGATCAGAAAAGATATATTCAGACTTCGAAGGATAATAGTTCGAAGATCACAAGTAAGAGAATTCACTTCGGAGTGCAATGCAAGTTAGCAACAAAAGAAACTTGCGACCAGGATGCGAGTCAACAGTCCGAGATAATCAACAGAAGTTAGTCACAATGAAAAGGCAAATAGTTAATCCAAGTGCAAAAGTTGAGGAAAGATGTGGTGTGCTCAAGACATGGCCGAGGTCACGAGCACTGCATACCTGGTCTTGACCCGAAGAGCAACACCTACAACTAGCAAGTATCAAGGTTCAAATTTATAGTCCGCATGAAGCACCAACCAATACTCAAGATCAAGCTTCAGAAGACTTATAGATAGGAATCTTGTAACTAGTAGCTGATAGGCTTAGTTAGTCTTTCTCATGTTTTGATTTTTGATGTAATAGCAGGACCACGGACCGGAACTTCGATGGGACGGAACCTCGACGGAACGACACCTCGACTGGCTCTCCACCTCGGTTACTCCATTTCCTCACTCACTTTCGAACTACACGTGGCCTGATTCCTTTATAGCCAAGGATATGTAGGCAGCTCAGATACAAGGGCTCGGTCACATTCCTCTTCTTTTAGTTTAGTCCCTCCGAATAAGGGTCGGGTCAAAAACACTTGTCTAGTCGTTCTTTGTCTGAAAACTCTTTGTGTTTTCAGTCAAAGAGGGGCAGCTGTAAACACGTGATTTTTGACCCTCCCCGAGATTTTCTATATTTTTAGCGTAAAATATTTAGTTTAGTTTTAATATAGCTACTTTAGCTAAATTTGACTCTTTTACTTTATTTTTACCTCAAAATGAAAAATAACAAAAATATGGTTTTATTAATGTTTCGTAGTCATTTTTAAACTTGAAAAATACAAAAAATAGTACTTTATATTTTTATCTTTTATAAAAACGAAAATAATAAAAAAAAAATATATATAGTTTCATTAACATTTTGTAGTTACTTTAATTTTGAAAAATATAAAAAATAATTTTTGTTTTAATTATTAGTCTTACAGTTATTTTGCTTACGTAGTGATTAATTAATAACACCGTGTTCTCATTTTCGGTTCCGGGCGAAGAATAATATTCGGGTTCGAACTACCCGGTTTTATAATTTTCGGACATAGCCCGTAATAATCCGAGTCCACCACACGTGGGGGGACACACATGGGGGACACGGACAGAATATTATGGGGGACGGACGGGCTTTTAAAATAAAAAAGGGGGGGTCTTCATGGAATGATGGTCTCGGGCACGACAAAAGAAAAGGAAACAAAAGAGGCAAAAACAAAAACACATGCACACACTATAAGACAACACATGCACACACTACTCTTAAAGCATTTGAAAAAGGAATAAAAAAAAAAAGAAAGAAAGACAAAATAATACGTGCACACATGACACACCATATGAAAAAGAATAAAGAGGGAACAAGAAAAAAAATACTGGAGGTATTTTTCTCCATTTTCTAACGGAAAGAAAAAGATAAGGGAAAAGAAGAAACATTCTCTTCTTCAGAAAGAAGAGAGAACAAAGGGACGGGGAGCTCTAGTCGACATTCACTGTCCAAAGAGAAAAGAGCTCCAGTCCGTCACCTTCACTGTCCAAACGATCTCCGCTGCGACAGCAGCCCATTGTTCACCATCGACGACCAGTCCAATCCATCGGTGCTGCCTCATCGTCCGCCATTGACATCTCCATTTCGAGTCCAGTCCGTCGCTAACGCGCAGAAGACCACCACTTTCGTCTAGCAGCCATGAAGACTGCTTGAAATCTTCGCGAAACAGTCCGACGAAGCTGTTCGTTTTGCAGTCCGCTGCCCCATCCAGCTCCAGAAAACATCCCTTCTCCTCCACGAAACCTTCGTCATCGTCGTCACAAACAGACGCCATTTCGGCAGCCTCACGACCAGCTGTTGCTGCGTCGTTTCTCTTCGTCCAGCAACGACCAGCAACCCACGACCACTTCATCTCGTTCACCAGTCGAACGACTAGGAGCCAGCCCTATTTCCACCATCTTCCCCAGCGTTCCGGCGAGCTAGAGTTGCCGAGTCGAGGTCACTGTCTTGTGTCAAGTTCTGGTCAAGCGATCGTAATTTTGTTGTGGACGATTCACTGTTGAAGAAATAAAAGGTCTGTTTCTCTTTTGTGTTCTTTGATTCATTATGTCAATATCTTAAATCCTATGATAGAGTTTTAGTTAAATGATAATATGAGATATTAAATTAGCTATGTTAAACTTAGCTTTCTGTTAAATGATAATGTGGGATATTAAATTAACTATGTTAAACTTAGCTTTCTGCTAATCTTTCTGACCAAGCGCATTGTTCAAATGTCATTTTAATATAGCATGTTATAACTTAGACAATATTTTAATGTAAGTTGATAAAAGCTAGGTGTTAGATAAATTTGAATAAGTTTTTTTTTCGCTGGTTTGGACTTTCAGTGCATTTGTAGATTTTGGAAAATGTGGTCCCACTTGAATTGATTTAAATAACTTAAAATGCTTAGACCGCGGGATTGGTCGTTTAGTGAATTTTCACGACCTCCTTAAAATAATAACGCGTTAGTAGCTTTAAGCGCGTATTTAATAATTATATCTCCCCAAATACGAGTGTGCATTTCATGCAACTCAAATCCAAATCCAACAACGTTGAATAAGAATGTGTCGAGGATCCGGGTGCATTTCATGTGACGTGATTCGAAACATATTTTTAGGCAACATTCTCTTTCGTAAATAATAATAATAATAAAAGCGGTAAAAGGATATTAATTTGCATTGAGTATATAACTGTAAAAATCAGATAAATAAGCCGAATATGACAGTTAAGCGACCGTGCTAGAACCACGGAATTCGGGAATGCCTAACACCTTCTCCCGGGTTAACAAAATTCCTTATCCGGATTTCTGGTTCGCGGACCGTTAAATAGAGTCAAACCTTTCCTCAATTCGGGTTTCAAACCGGTGACTTGGGACACCATAAATCTCCCAAGTGGCGACTCCGAATCTCTCAATAAATGAATCCCGTTTTGGTTGTCCTTTAATTGGAAAAACTCTCTTTTATATTTTTGCATCCTCGCGGGTGCGTAAAAAAGAGGTGTGACACTTGCTATGCCAAGTCAGCCTTACTACACTCAAGATCGCTAAGAGAATGGAAGAAAGAACACAAGAGAATTATTAAGAGAAGCTTTGTGTTGGAGAGAACGTGATTGTTTTTTGCTTCGTTGATGAATTACAAATGGATGCCCCCTATTTATACTAATCACCTAGGGGCAAATATGTAAATAATAATTGTTCTACAAGTCCTTCCATATTTATAACTAAGTCCCTTCTCTAGGATATTCTACACAACTAGATTTTTGTAAGGACTTTCCTAACAATTATATAAGGTTCTAGGGTCTTCCTAAGGAAACCTCCATATTTCTCTAGAACCTTCCTACAAATGCATAAATATCTAAAATATTTCCAAGGAAATTCTCCATAGTTCTAGAATATTCCACCAAGATCTTTTCCCTAACTTATGTAACCATCCCATATGGCAAAAATATATGTCAAGTGGTGCCTACGTGGCATCATGATGTGGCGGGTCATGACACTCCCCCCACCCAATTTTGTGCCGCCCTCGGCACAAAGCATTGACACGTATGCGCGTGCCTCGCTTTGGCATCGCCGTAGATCATTGTCCATTACCCATGATGTTCTATGAAGCGGTTCGCCTTTCCATTTCACAAGGCACTGGTCACATATCTTCTTATGCCGTTTGTACAGTGGACAGCTAGCAATAATGGCCTCGATCCTCCGCTCATCGAATGCCTCCCTTTTCTCTTGGCCTGAATCTCCCCATGACCCAACCAAGTCGAGAAGCTTCTCAGCCATCGAGTCTATGCTTTCACTCTCTATTTGGCTGTCCTCCATGGTCCCATCCTTTCTAGCAAACTTGACCCCTCTGCTTGGTGCGTCGTCTAAGTCTGATAGTGTGCCGTCATTTTGTAACTTACCATCCCCTTCGACTACGTCCGCACAACTTTTCTTGCTACCACCATGTTCTATTATCATGGCGCCAAGATAGGCTTCAGAATCCTCTACCTTCGGCTTAGATTCCAATCGCATCCCTCCAATGCAGGCGATCTCTTGTGTGTCACCCTTGTGTCCGTGAGAAACACTCCCGATCATTGTTATAAGCTTACCTAACTCTGGGCATTCATTTGCCCGATGTGATCCTTTACAAAAGTAGCACCCCCCTCCCTCCCCCGGGCACATACTCGCTATTATTTTTCGCCCCTTGCCATTTCTCTTGGACACTTGTCTATTATATGATAGCCCCTTGCCATTACCCTTGTATACACCGGCTATGCCTTTCCCATTGTCCTCATCACGGTCTTCCTCACCCTTCTCGACTTTTCCTTCATTGGACGTGGCAGACTCCATCTTGAAGTCAACAAGTGACTCGGTTACCGCTATGGCCTCGTCCACATTGGCTACTTGATGTCTTCTTAACTTCTGCTTTGCCCAATTTTGCAACCCATCCATAAAGTGAAAGAGTGAATCTTCCTCAGATAGTGACGGGATTTGCAGTATTAAGGTAGTGAACTTGTGCACATACTCCCGGATTGTGGCCATATGTCGGAGCTCCCTTAGCTTCCGCCTAGCCTCATACACCACATTCACCAGGTATAATTGCTTCTTCAACTCCTTCTTGAACTGTTCCCACATCTCAATGTTGCACAACCCTTTTTCCATGTCAGCACACTTTCGACGCCACCATAGTGAAACTATCTCCGAGAGGTATAACACAACAGTGTTGATCTTGGCCTCGTCGTCTCTTACCTTCCCATGCCTGAAGTAGTTCTCCAAGTGCCAAAGGAAGTTCTCTACTTCTTGTGCATCACGAACACCTTTGAACATTGGCAGTTTGGGAGCCTCAATCTTGGTCTCCCTTGTCACAACAATAGTACTGTTTGCCACGGTCACGCTAGCGTCAACATGCTCCTCGAGCGACTCTATCTTTGCCTTCATGGAATTGATAATGCTCAATGCCTCCATAAGTCTGCACTCCAAGGTAGTGACGATTTTCCTTAGCTCCATCTCAACCTGCGTACGACCCTACAAGTCATTTCGGATGCTCTCAATTTCTTCAAGAGTGTGTACCTCAAGAACTCTAATGGTGCATTCCACATTCCCCGAGCGTTGGCCAAAGATCTCTACGGTGTCCATCCCCGCATTCATTTTCATCACCCACTCTTTACCGGGTGAGACATCCTTGGGCATGACCTCCACTTCATCCTCGATCGCCTCAGTGGCAAATGATTCTTGGTATATAAGCCCTTTATTTGACACAACCTCGGGTGGCACCTCCTGGCTCTTGTTGGTGGCATTCCTCTTTTTGTTTTGGCCGCTCTTGCCAGCAGCATCCTGGATGATAGTGGCTTGGGTGTTGGCAGTATTAATTTCTCCATCGTTCCCCATTCCCTTAATTGAAATCTTCGTTGTGATACCACATTGTCACATCATTAGTTGTTAACTAAGTATACGTGTGCACTTGACAACTCGATCATGATCTTGCACAACTTGCTCACGTTCTTACTATGCCAAGTCAGCCTTACTACACTCAAGATCACTAAGAGAACGAAAGAAAGTACACAAGAGAATTATTAAGAGAAGCTTTGTGTTGGAGAGAACTTGATTGTTTTTGCTTGGTTGATGAATTACAAATAGATGCCCCCTATTTATACTAATCACCTAGGGGCTAATATGTAAATAATAATTATTTTACAAGTCCTTCCATATTTACAACTAAGTCCCTTCTTTAGAATATTCTACACAACCAGATTCTTGTAAGGACTTTCCTAACAATTCTATAAGGTTCTAGGGTCTTCCTAAGGAAACCTTCATATTTCTTTAGAACCTTCCTACAAATGCATAAATATCTAGAACATTTCCAAGGAAATTCTCCATAGTTCTAGAATATTTCACCAAGATCTTTTTTCTAACTTATGTAACCATCCCATATGGCAAAAATATATGCCAAGTGGCGCCTACGTGGCATCATGATGTGGCGAGTCATGACACATTACTAAACTATCATACCAGAAATCCAATGCCACATCAGTGAAATGTCAGTGATATACAATCAAACCTTTTCGTAATAGCCTTGTTCGTTCCTAATATTTTTGGATATTATAGTAAAATGTTGTTATAGAGAACATATATTTTTACGTTACAGAAGAGTTGATTTCTGAAAAGCTTGACTTTTATAATTAAATATTAATATATAAGAATACTATTATAGAAAGGTCTGATTGTACTAATAATATGTTTGCATCATTGTTACCCATCGTTTTATAATGTATTGTATTGTACCATATTGTACCGTATCATCTTAAAAATATAACATTTGGATAGATTGTATTATTTGCTGTTATTAAATAATATTTTGCTGTTCGGTATGACTGTATTGTACTGTACTGTAACTGATAAGTTTACTAAAATACCCTCAATTGTCTAAATATTAAATTTATCAAGAATTATGCATAAAAATAATTTGAGAAAATCTCTTTCTATCATCAAATATGTCTTATAAATAGATTAAGCAATTAAAGTCATACAAATTCTAACGAAATCGGTGGAACGAGTTAATATTATAAAGAAATAATAAGTACACTCCATTCCTAACTAGATAATAATAATAATAATAATAATAATAATAATAATAATAATAATAATAATAATAATAATAATAATAATAAAATGTTAAAGAACTATGATAAAGAAAAGAACGAGAAATGACAGAACAAAGATAATTAGAATTGGAGAAAAAATCAAATTAGGAGAAAAAACAAAAAAAGAAGGCAAAGTACCTTTTACGTTATAGTTCGAAGCGGCAAAAGTTCTGGAAAAAAAAGGGACGAAGATAAAGTTGGTTATCTGTTGGAGATTTAGAGTTTAAAAAAAAAAGGTAAAGGGTAAAATATAATTATGGAGTGATAAGTTAGGGCATAATTGGAAAGAAAAATAAGAAACAATTCTACCATACCAAATTGGTTGTATTAAAACATGAGACTTTTTATTGTTCCGAAACAACAAATTTAACAATACAATACAACCAATTAATAAACCAATCAAAATAAATATTATTCTAGGATAATAATATAACACAATACGATACAATAAGTAACAATGTTTCAAACAATCCATAAGTAACTGATTAAAGTACAGTACTTGGACTACTTCAAAAGAATAAGAAATTACAAATTTCCAATGCCAACTACTCATCTGTCCATGGGAATATTGAATAGGGATTAAATTATTTCTTTCAGATCAGTTTTTCAAAATTTGATCTTTTGGCTCCTTTTTATATTATGTACTCCCTCCGGTCCAAAATAAGTGATTTTTTGGTTTTTTTTTTTGTCCAAAATAAGTGATTTTTTTGGATTTCAAGAATGACTTACTGATGTTTTTTCTACATTGTCCTTGAAATAAATAGTATTGGAATATGTGTTAGGAGTGTTTATGTGAGCTAGTAAGGTTAAAATGGTCAATTCTATTACTAATTAATGCTAAAAGGTTACTTTCTTAATATGTGAGAAAACATCCAAAAAATCACTTATTTCGGACCGGAGAGAGTATTTTATAATCTCAAATTTGCTTTTATTGGCTTGTGTAAATTTATCAAAAATGATGTGACTGTTATAAATATATTATATTATGGATGTTCATACTCCGTTGTAAATAAGCTTCCTGAAGAAGCTTATCCGTATGTGACTCCGCCGTAAATATGTTTATCTATTTAGTACTCTATTGAAAATAAGCCTCCTGAAGAAGCTTATCATTTTGGTACCCGGTTATGGATAAACATTAACCCCGGTAGAAGATTATCCATACTGGGTATAATAAGTTTATCCTTTCAGTATCCGGTTATGGATAAACATTACCCTCGGTAGAAGATTATCCATATCGGATATAATAGCAGCTTACACACCAGCTTGTAGTAGCTTACACAGCAGCTTGGAGTAGCATCTTACACAACAGTTTGTAGTAGCTTACACAACAGCTTGCAGTAGCAGCTTACACAGCAGCTTCCTTTCTTCTATAAATAGAAGGGTTTTTATTTCATTACGTACATCAGTTTGAATTCGAATAATATATCAGCCTTACTATATAAAGAAGGTCTTAATCATTTGTAATCCTCTTACATTCACGCACATCAAAGCAATACAATACTCTTTTTCTCTCATACTAACTTGTTCATCAGTTTATTTCATAATTATACTCTCACTCGCTCAATTTGAAGGCGATTTAGCTTGAGGGCTGAAGTGCATTTCAATACTAGTTTGCTTTATTTTATTTTTATTTCTACTGCTAATAATATTTATCAATTGATATTAGATAAAATTACGTATTTTTAGAACCACTTATAAATTTAAATTATTATCCGGTTTAAGGGTAAACAAAAATATTACAGGTTGCTGAGAGAATAAATTTTACTTTAAACTCATTTTCAAAAAAAATAAATAAGTCAAAATTTAGTCCAGTTTGATAACCAAAACAATGATTTGAAAACATTCTTTTGGAGAAAGAGAAATAAAATTCCAAACATAACAACAATGCCGTTTTTAGCTTTAAGTTGTTCTCTTGGGAACATACATATCAAGGTATATATCCCCATTGAGTCATTGACCAAGTTGTTAAGAGCAAAATATTACTCTCTCGATTCAAGTGTCTTTTTTTTTTTTTTTGCTCTTATCACGGATATTAAGAAATTTTTTTTAGCATTAAATAATAATAAAATTAATCATATTAATTTTAATTTACTTATTGTAAATATAATGAACTACTCCTCGACTCTTTACTCGAAGGGCAAATTTATTATGAAAAAGTTATCTCCTTGATATCTGAAAAAATTAAATAGCGTAAACCTCTAAAAAAAAAAAGGACCTAAAAATCACTTTGCGTAGACAGGAAGGAGTAGTACATATTTTTGTTCCATTTTATGATATTCATTTAATCTTGTACCATTTCAAATTAATTGTTATAATTGATAAAAACTAATCAAGCAGATAATTATTTCCAAACATTATTTTTCAAATGTTTTTTGTAACATTAAAGTTTTAGCAAAATATAGAGGCACACAATTTTCGGAGTACGACAAGGTGCCGTAGATGAATTAGATCGATGTAATAATGTTTGGCACGATTTATATAATCAAATTGTTATAATTGGATAAATATTTAATTACGTACGTGCCTGGCATAGACTTCTAACATTTATTGGTTACAATTTACTTGTTTGAAATGTTCAAGTCAAAATTTATATAAAAATGATTATCACCTAAATAATCACCAGTAATTGATTAACTAGTCTACTAATCAATTATTGGAGTTATAATCCTCACCAACTAAGCTACAGATAGCAAGTTTATTATTTAAGTAACTAATTAGTTGGTTGATTCTTTTGTTTGATAATATAAGTAGGTAAATTAAACCATTTGTCACGTCCTTAGTTGTTAACTAAGTATACGTGCGGCATTTGACAACTCGCTCACGATCTTGCACAACTTGCTCACGTTCTTGCTATGCCAAGTCAGTCTTACTACACTCAAGATCGCTAAGAGAATGGAAGAAAGAACACAAGAGAATTATTAAGAGAAGCTTTGTGTTGGAGAGAACTTAATTGTTTTTGCTTGGTTGATGAATTACAAATGGATGTCCCCTATTTATACTAATCACCTAGGGGCTAATATGTAAATAATAATTGTTCTACAAGTCCTTCCATATTTATAACTAAGGGTGTGTTTGGTAGGAAGGAAAATATTTTCCATGGAAAATGATTTCCTAGAAAATGTTTTCATGGAAAATGAGTGGTTTTATCACTTATTTTCTCTTGTTTGGTTGGTAAGTGGAAAATATTTTCCGGAAAATATTTTTATTGTTTGGTTAGAGAGTAGAAAATAGTTTTTTTTAGAAATTTTTTTTTTTGCAACTCTCCTCACCCCTCCCCTCCCACCTCCCCCACCCTTCCCCAAGTCTCTAAAAATTGACACAATCTAAAGGAACTAGTGGTGATGCTTTACTTTTTAACGCAAAAACTGCATATTTTCGAACCTGTAAACTTTATAATTTTTAGACCCGTAAACTTCCAAACACATAAACCTCCAAACTCATAATTTTGGAACTTGTAAAATTTTAAGTCTTTAAATCGATAAATAATAAAATTAAAAACTGAAAAATATATATTAATTTTGGGGGGGGGGGGCAAGAGGGTGGGAGCGGGGCTGGGGGGAAATAAAACGAAAAAAAATAAAAATTTGAAATTTCAAAAAAACATTTGAGATAAAAAATACTTTTTTTTGTGGGGGGGAGTGGGGGGCTGGGTGGTGCAGAAAAATAAAAAGAAGAAATAATTGCAAAAAAAAAAATTGAGGTAAAAAAATAATTTTTGGGGGTGGGGGGTGGAGGTGGAGTTGGGTGGTGCAGAAAAATAAAAAAATCAAAATTTGAAATTGCAAAAAATAAATTTAAGGTAAAAAAATACATTTTTTTTCGGGGGAAGGGAGTAGGGGTAGGGGTGGGGGCTGCGTGGTGCAGAAAAATAAAAAAACAGAAATTTGAAATTGCAAAAAAAAAATTAAGGTAAAGAAATATATTTTTTTTTCGGTAGGTTTTGGTAGAAGGGTAGTAGGGTGGATGGAAAAACTAAAATTTAAAAAAAATAAAAATTGGGAGGGGCTGTGGTGGATTGGTGAGGGTGATAAAGGTTGAAAGGAGCCTTGGAAAATATTTTCCCTTCTTTTGATAAGGAAAACATTTTCCTCCAATTGGAGGAAAATGAATTGATAAGGAAAATATTTTTCAAAAGTTTAAGCCAACCAAACATGGGAAAATTGAAAAACATGTTCCAGATAATGTTTTCCTTCATACCAAACACACCCTAAGTCCCTTCTCTAGAATATTCTACACAACTAGATTCTTGCAATGACTTTCCTAAGAATTCTATAAGGTTCTAGGGTCTTCCTAAGGAAACCTCCATATTTCTCTAGAACCTTCCTACAAATGCATAAATATCTAGAATATTTCCAAGAAAATTCTCCATAGTTCTAGAATTGTGATGACCCGGCCCGTCATCATGTGAGTTATCACCCCGTTTTCCCCGTTATATGCTTGTTCATGTTTCAATATGTGTGTTTGGTGAGTTTGAGTCAATTCGGATCGAGTTTATTTGGAAATAAGACAAATAGTCTCTTAGGAGAAGGCATGGTTGGGAAAAGTCAACCAGATGTTGACTTGTGAGTTAGAGAGCTGGAAATCGAATTCTGATAATTCGGCCAGCTTCGGGAGGTCAATTGTGGCTTAGAAGAGCGATCGAATTGAATTTGGAGGTCCGGTGTAGTTTTAGGCTTGAATTGGCTAAGGTTGAATTTTGGCGAAATCCGAACGGTAGGTGAGATTTTGATCCAGGAGTCAGAATGGAATTCCGACAGTTGCAGTAGCTCCGTTAGGTGATTTTGGATATGCCTGCAAATTTTCTGGTCATTCGGACATCGTTTGGTCGGGTTTTTGATTGGATGTTGGTTTCGGAAGCTCTAGTTGAAACTTAGGATTGAATTCGCTTTGATTCGATGATTTTCGTGTTTAAGGGTGTATTTTTATTATTGGACATGTTCGTATCGTATTTTGGAGTAGGTTGGTGATTTTCATTGGGGTCCCGGGGGCCTCGGGATGAATCCGGGGGTCCAAACAGACCATTTTGTGTTAAATAGCACAACTGATTTGCTGCTATAAAATTGCAGGAAAATAACTCATCGCGATCGCGTAGTGCATCGGAGAGCTGAGGGTCTTTTGCTCTTCGCGATCGAGAGGTTCTGGGTGCGATCGCGTAAGGTTGGATCTGCAAGCAATGCGATCGCGGTGTAAGTGTCGCGATCGCGTAGAATTGTTTGGTTGGTCATCGCGATCGCGGCTGAGTCCACGCGATCGCGTAGAAGAAAAACAGGCCTGCCAAAAATTGTACATCGCGATCGCGTGCCAAAGGATGTGATCGCGTAGGGTAATGACGCCTGGCAGAAGGGTTTTAACAAGACATTTCATCCACGAACCCATTACACATTTCCTCCATTTTTGAGTTCTTAGAGAGCAAAGTGACGGGATTTGAAGCGGATTTCATCGGGTAAATGTTGGAGGTATGTTCTATGGTCTAAATACACGATTTTATCTTGAAATCTTCAATTATTTCACTGTAAATGAGAGGATTAATGGGGGATTTTTGCCCTAAGTTTGGGTTATGATAAATCAACGATTTGAATAGACAAACGGAGTCCGATTCTGATAAACTTTATATGTATGGACTCGTGTTGAGATAAGGATTCAGAAAATATAACTTTTGTAATTTTTCGAGAAGCGTACCAAAAGTCAGATTTTGATAACTTCGTGAGTTTTGGTGTAAATCGAGTTCTTTCGATTGGGTTATGTCTAATTAGCCTATATTGATGTATTCTTATTGATTTTGATCAGATTTGCCATTCGAGGAGATTGATTTGGGAGGCAAGCGCAAGGTAAGCTAGGATTTCCGCCGATTCGAGGTGAGTGGTGGTAGTAAATGATATACTGAGGGTTTGAAACCCCGTACTTGCACTATACATCGTTATGCTAAGATGAAACACGCGTCATGTGACGCGCGTGGTGGCATTGTGACTGGGGATTTGAACTTGGTCCTTCCCGATTGATAGTTTGCTATGTATTATGACTGAGATTGAGTTTATAACTGTGTAATTAGGCTAGTAGCCATGTTTGTGGCCTTGTGCCTATCTGTAGAGTATTAGGGAAGCCTGTAGAGCTAAGTGACCCTTTTATCATGCGGGATACATACACTCAGCCGTAATTATAGCTGTATAACATATCATGAGCCAATACTAGATGTGTACTTTGAGAGAGACTACTTGGGGTGAGACTCCCTGTTCTAGCTGTGTGGGCCTGAGAGGCAAATATATATTGGCTGAGATGGGGTTGAGGACCCGCTGCGAGGTATTGATATACATATCGGATTGGGCTGCACGCCACATCATTATACATATATATACATATATATTGGATCAGGCTGCACGCCGCAGCGTTATATATATTGGATCGGATATTTCGAATGGAAACTAATATTTATCATATAACCAATACTCTAACCAGAGGCAGAGCTAGGATTTTGAGGGTGTGGGTTCTAAAAAAAATGATAACACACTGCTTATATAGGGATTCGAACTCAGGTATCTCCCAGCGAACCCAAACCCCCTTACCATTGAACCCAGAACACTTTTGTTACTGGGTTCGACAAACGTATATATCTATAATTTAGTAAATTTTTCAATACAAATATAGGGTCTCCTGCACACCGTAGTGATGTATATGTGGATTGGACTGCACGCCGTAGTATCATAGCACTTCGGTTGAAGGAGCCCATCCGAAGTCTGTATACACCCCCTAGTGAGCGCCATCGACGTTAAATGGATCGGGCTACATGTCGTAGCGCTATATATATTGGATCGGACTACACGCCGCAACATTATATATATTGGTGTGGGCTGCACGATGCGACATATATATATATATATATATATATATATATATATATATATATATATATATATATATATATATATATATACATAAATAATTAGATCGGGCTGCACGCCGCAACAATATGAGTGAGGACTAGGTCGGTGTGGGATCGTTGTGAGATAGTTGTGGACTGGAATTGGACTTATCATTGTAGAGATGGCTTACCTGTGAGGTTACCCTTAGAACTGTTTAGTGATAGTATATGTGTTCTTACATTCAGTTATTATTTATTATTATTACTCACTCAGTTGAAATATACTCACCCTACTCCCCTGCACTTTCTGTGCAGATACAGGTGTTCAGGAGGGCAGTTGAGCTATCGCAACTTTTTCGTTACTATTATCCCGAGGAGACTTCGAGGTAGCTGCCGACGTCCGCAGAACCTGATCTCTTCCTCTTTATCATTTTGTCATTTCTATTCTGCCTATACATGATTTGTGTAGGATATTTCATCTGTAGAGGCTCAGACTTGTAACACCGCGATTGGTTGGGCTGTATTTTGTTTGTTTCTATTTCCGCACTTAATGTTTTGATATGAAAACAAGTTATTAACGTTAATTGATCAGTATTAATTAATAATTGGCTGGTAAAATGGAATAACATGGTCGGGCTTGCCTAGTAATGTATTGGGCGCCATCATGACCGGAGTTTGGGTCGTGACAAGTTGGTATCACAGCCTAGGTTAACAGGTCTCGCGAGTCATGAGCCGGTTTAGTAAAGTCTCGTGGATCGGTACGGGGATGCATGTGCTTATCCTCGGGAGGCTGCAAACCTTTTAGGAAACACTTCAAATTCTTGAAATTCTTATCGTGCGTACTTGATTCAGCTTGAGGTATGATTCTTGAAATTCCTTCTACACGTTGATACGCGCACTCGAGTGCTTAGTGATAAATTTGCCTTACGGCTTATGATTTCTCGATCGAGAGGCGATATATAATCTCTGTGAGTTCATGTTGGGCCAGTCTAGAGGACTTGAGGCCGGATCTTTGTCTATGGCTTGGGCACTAAGGTGCTAATTTTGCGAGCCGGTATTATGAAATTCATACGATCAGTATTATCCCTAATTGTGGAAATGGCAGTTCGATAATGGGTGAGCTATATGGTATTCGATTCTTATTGTGATCTGTTATGTAGCCCTAGCTATGGGTGTGATGAATATGTTCATGTTTCTTAGTGGAAAGGTAAAATGCATTACGTGTGGTAGTATGAGTTCAAACGCATGAAGACCGAATTGGCTGTGCTATGAGTATTGGGGTGAAAGGTATTTGATATATGTTATGATGTGAGCAGACGCAACGCATGTTCATGCACTAATTTTGATAATATAATTCATATAGTATTAAGATTTGTGCTGTTGAGATGCTTGTGATGTCTTGTCGAGTTGCGGATGTATTGTTAGGATGGTTTTGGTGATTCTATGGCAGGTGGATAGGCCAAATTACAAAGGAAACCCTGTCGAAAGTTTTGGAAAAATATGGGACTTAGAAAAGGTTTTGTCACCTAAAGAATGGCCTTAGCTGTTGTGTGTGAATGAATACAAGAATTGCAAAAGAGTTAAGATTTCTGATGATTCGAGTCTCCGTCGAAGCTTGTAAATGACTTGAGTTTAATCTCACTATAACATTGTGGCATCATTTGAGTAAGAATGCTATGAGTGGCTAAAAGTGCTTTGATGTATGGCTCCGAGCCAAGTTGGGGAGGTTGTTATTGATTAACTGATTGCACTGTTGTGTGCTATGTTGGTTCTGTCTCTAAGTATGTTGGGAAAATTCTGATAAAGGTTATGGTGCTTCATAGATGTGAAGAAATACTAGGATGTTTTGAACTGTTGTTGGTAAAGAATGTTCAGTGTATAGAAAATAAAGATAGCTAATTGTATCTGTATGTAATCATGTTCTGCGATGTCAGAGTTCTAACAAGGCACGAGTGGTTCTGTTCAATAAGACAGTTGAATTATAACCGAATAAGGGTGAATGACGCCTGAGAATAGTCTTGCGGTGTCCAAGATTTTGCTTGTAACGGTCAGGTGTCTTAAGATTATGTATGTGGCTAAAGACGGTGGTTTCGTTAGAAGAGATCAAGACTTGTGTTATATTATGTGAATGATTGGATTCTATGTATCCGTATTGGAAGGTAATGATAACAAATTCAGAATCGCATGAAGCTCTTCAAAACAAAGTATTGTAGAATGTGGTACTTCTGGGAAACATTGAGAGAGTATTCAGTGGCCTATGGGTCTTAGACCGTGTGGTCTTATGTACGAGTCTCGTGGGGTAACATGAGTTGAGGTATTGTGGTGCTACAAGTAAAGACTAATATTAAATTTAAGATGAATCAGAAAGGAAATTGGGTAAATGGAGCAACTTGTTAATAAACCAAAACGGTATGATAAGGATACGATTAACTCCTGATATGTGTTCGAAGTAATGAGTCTTGCATATATGGTGCAACAAAGCTCTTGAGTGCTGGAAGTTGCGTAGCTCGATGTGGGTAAAAGGACTCAGTCCTGGCAGTTAAACTTATGCAATGAATTGGAAGAAAGAGTTTGTGATGTGTTTTACCATGGTTTGAAAATGAGCATATTTCCTGTCGGTATGCGAAGCATGGAATGTGTAATGATTTTTCTTCTATATGGAATCATGAAGGTCCTTGACTAGTTGAGTGCGTCGATGTTTGCGTCATAGGAGAAGGATAGAAATTTCCATGTATCTTAGTGTAGTATGGTATATGCGATGTGTTATGTAAGTTGATAATGTCATGTTCAAGGTTTTGAGATCAGTTCATATTATATGGGAAGTCATAAAAATTCTCAAGTAGCATAGGCAGCTGCAGATAATCTGAGAATCAATCTTTCTGGTTATTAAGGAAAATAGTACTGCTATTCTAGTGATTTGGCAGAGTATATGGTCAAAAAGGGCAAGGTAATGTAAACTGATAATATCTAGTGGTATTGTGGTATCCTCTTGTTGGATTGACGGTGATGATTGAGTTGTTGATGGCATAGGGAAATTTCTGAATGGCTTTCGTGGTATGAATGGATGCTTGATGGGTGTTATGTATTTGTACGGTGGAGTGTGGAATCGGGCATAGTGATTCATGTGTTATTTATGTGTTGGAGACTAGAAGTTCTCGTAATCTGCCGCAACAGTGTAATGTGGAAAATAGAGTTTCCTATATGTTACCTTGTATACAATAATTCATAGCTTCTAAGGAATAGTCCGTATTGGGTACCGCTCGGGGAATAGCACATCGGTTGTGTCCTTTCAGGATTTGATAGCATATATTAATTGTATCACCGCAGGTGTGATTGATTGCTTGAGTTCAGACCTAAATATGTGTGTGGCTGACCATTTTGAGCGTGGTGACTTGAGGTGCTTCATGAGTAATAGTGTTTGGATAGAATCGTGAGTCGTGGCAAGGCCACGTGATGTTATGACGTTTCGGGTACTCTATGACATAAGGCGGGATCTCAGTTCTATGTTATGATGATACGGAGGAATTGAACTACGGCGCTTTTGTTGAGTCAGTTGATGTGATTTGAGTATGATCAGACATTTCTTATTGGAGCTTGTGTTGTGCTCGTCGCGGCTTAGGCCGGTGTTAAGGTGTCATATCACCAGTGCAGTGTATTACAATCGAAAGGACCGTTGGAGTCAATATTGAGTGTGAGCATATGTGATTTTAGCTGGTTAGAAAGGTAACATTCAGGTTTACCTCCGAGAACTGTGTGGTATCAGTCAAAAGTGGGATAAATTCATGAATGTTTGACTTGAGAGATGGATTCGGTATATCGCGTGTTTTGGTTGCCGTGGGTAGTATATTAATGTGTTGGAATAAGACTTTAGCTAATGAAGAAGGTTCTTCTGTTGGTATTTGGTTATTGCGGGCACTTGCTATGGGTAGATGTCATCACCTCGTGGATTTGGGTGGTGTAGCATATCATATGGTCTCACCGGGAGTGACGAGTATGGGTTATTATAGTTGGTTCGGGTGTATCCTAAGTATAGTCATGTGATTAGGATTTGGTATATGATTTCTGAAAATGCAATGTGGTTATGGTTAGGATGGGCTATGAAATTCCAGCTACAGTGTATATAAGAGTGATGTGAGATAGGGTGACGTGGGATCGCCCCAAATATATGCCTGGTAAGGTCATTCAGCTATTGGGTTGCTTCTAGTAAACCTCTTGGTCTGCTCGAGGATGAGCGTTTACTTAAGTTGAGGAGAATGTGATGACTCAGCTCGTCATCATGTGATTTATCACCTCGTTTTCCCCGTTATATGCCTGTTCATGTTTCAATATGTGTGTTTGGTGAGTTTGAGTCAATTCGGATCGAGTTTAGTTAGAAATGACAAATAGTCTCTTAAGAGAAGGCATGGTTGGGAAAAGTCAACCAGCTGTTGACTTGTGAGTTAGAGAGCTCGGAATCGAATTCTGATGATTCGATCAGCTACGGGAGGTCATTTGTGTCTTAGGAGAGCTATTAGAATTGAATTTGGAGGTTCGGTGTAGTTTGAGGCTTGAATTGGCTAAACGTTGAATTTTGGTGAAATCCGAATGGTAGGTGAGATTCTGATCCTGGAGTCGGAATGGAATTCTGACAGTTGCAGTAGCTCCGTTAGGTGATTTTGGATATGCATACAAATTTTCAGGTCACTCGGACATCGTTTGGTCGGGTTTTTGATTGGATGTTGGTTTCGAAAGTTCTAGTTGAAACTTAGGCTTGAATTCGCATTGATTCGATGATTTCCGTGTTTAAGAGTGTGTTTTTATGATTGGAACAAGTTTGTATCGTGTTTTGGAGTAGGTTGGTGGTTTTCGTTGGGGTCCCGGAGACCTCGGGGTGAATCCGGTGGTCCAAACGGACCATTTTGTGCTAAATAGCACAGCTGATTTGCTGCTATAAAATTGCAGGAAAATAACTCATCGCGATCGCGAAGATGGCCACGCGATCGCGTAGTGCATCGGAGAGCTGAGGGTCTTTTGCTCTTTGCGGTCGCGAGGTTCTGGGTGCGATCGCGTAAGGTTGGATCTGGAAGCAATGCGATCACGGTGTAAGTGTCGCGATCGTGTAGAATTGTTTGGTTGGTCATCACGATCGCGGCTGAGTCCACGCGATCGCGTAGAAGAAAAATAGGTATGCCAAAAATTGTATATCGCGATCGCGTGCCAAAGGCTGCGATCGCGTAGGGTAATGACGCCTGGCAGAAAGGTTTTAACAAGACATTTCATCCGCGAATCCATTACACATTTCCTCCATTTTTGAGTTCTTAGAGAGCAAAGTGACGGGATTTGAAGGGGATTTCATCGGTAAACATTGGAGGTAAGTGCTATGGTCTAAATACACGATTTTATCTTGGAATCTTCAATTATTTCATTGTAAATGGGAGGATTAATGGGGGATTTTTTCCCTAAGCCTGGGTTATGGTAAATTAACGATTTGAATGGGCAAAAAGAGTCCGATTTTGATAAATATTATATGTATGGACTCGTGTTAAGATAAGCATTCCGAAAATATAACTTTTGTAATTTTTCGAGAAGCGTACTGAAAGTCGAATTTTGACAACTTCGTGGGTTTTGGTGTAAATCGAGTTATTTCGATTGGGTTATGTCTAATTAGCCTATATTGATGTATTCTTATTGATTTTGATTAGATTTGGCATCCGGGGAGATTGATTTGCGAGGCAAGCACAAGGCGAGTTAGGATTTCCACCATTCGAGGTGAGTGGTGGTAGTAAATGATGTACTAAGGGTTTGAAACCCCGTACTTTCACTATACAGCGCTATGCTGGGATGAAACACGCGTCATGTGACGAGCGTGGTGGCATTGTGACTAGGGATTTGGACTTGGTCCTTCCCGATTGATAGTTTACTGTGTATTATGACCGAGATTGAGCTTATAACTGTGTAATTGGGCTTGTAGCAATATTTGGGGCCTTGTGCCGATCTGTAGAGTATTAGGGAAGCCTGTAGATCTAAGTGACCCTCATATTGTCACGACCCCAAATCTGGTCGTGATGGCGCCCAGCACATTGCTAAGCCAGCCTGACAATCAATAACAATAACGGAGCTCGAAGCTCTCTTTAGCCCATTTAAGCATATCAAATCACGAAGCAATAGCGATACATATAACGAAAACGGGGAACCAAGTCCCATAATACATCAAATCCCATAGACCGAAGGGTCAAGAGTCATGAGCCTCTACTGAACATGAGTGTATAAAGGTTTACAAGATACCAAGTGTGGAAAGAAAAGTCAATACAAAATCAAGAGACAGTAAGAAGGAATATCGGGTCCTGCGGACTCTGCAGCTACCTCGAATATCGACAAATGTCGCCTCGCACCGCTACTAGATCACTGTTGAGAGGTACCTGGATCTGCCGCGAGCCGCAATAGTATATGTGTATATATATATATATATATATATATATATATATATATATATATATATATATATATATATATATATATATATATATATATATATATTGGATCGGAATGCACGCCGCAGTAATATATGTATGGATCGGGCTGCACGTCGCAGATCGGGTTGGGCGCCGCAGCAGTATATCTATTATATTGGATCGGGCTGCACGCCACAACACTATATATATATATATATATATATATATATATATATATATATATATATATATATATATATATATATATACATATATATACACACACACATATATAATTGGATCGGGTTGCACGCCGCAGTAGTATGAGTGAGGACTAGGTCTGTGTGGCATCGTTGTGAGACAATTGTGGACTGGAAATGGGACTTATCGTTGTGGAGATGACTTCCCTGTGAGGTTACCCTTAGGGCTGTCTAGTGAGAGTACATGTGTTCTTACTTTAAGTTGTTATTTATTATTATTACTCACTGAGTTGAAATATACTCACCCCACTCCCCTGCACTTTTTGTATAGATCCATAGGTTCAAGAGGGCAGTTGAGCTATCGCAGCTGCTTTGTTACTATTATCCCGGGGAGACTTCGAGGTAGCTACCAACGTCCGCAGAACCTGATCTCTTCCTCTTTATCATTCTTCCTCTTTATCATTCTGTCATTTCTATTCTGCCTAGACATGATTTGTGTAGGATATTTCATCTGTAGAGGCTCAGGCTTGTGACACCGCGATTGGTTGGGCTGTATTTTGTTTGTTTCTATTTCCGCACTTAATGTTTTGAAACGAAAACAAGTTATTAACGTTAATTGATCAGTATTAATTAATAATTGGCTGGTAAAACGGAATATCATGGTCGGAATTGCCTAGCAATATGTTGGGCGCCATCATGATCGGGGTTTGGGTCGTGACAAGAATATTCCACCAAGATCTTTTCCCTAACTTATGTAACCATTCGATATGGCAAAAATATATGCCAAGTGGTGCCTATGTGGCATCATAATATGGCGGGTCATGACACTCCCCCCACCCAATTTTGTGCCACCCTCGGCATAAAGCATTGACACATATGTGCGTGCCTCGCTTTGGCATCGCCGTAGATCATTGTCCATTACCCATGATGTTCTATGAAGCGGTTCGCCTTTCCATTTCACAAGGCATTGGTCACCTATCTTCTTATGCCGTTTGTACATTGGACAGCTAGCAATAATGACCTCGATCCTCCTCCCATCTAATGCCTCCCTTTTCTTTTGGTCTGAATCTCCCCATGACTAAACAAAGTCGAGAAGCTTCTCAGCCATCGAGTCTATGCTTTCACTCTCTATTTGGCTGTCCTCCATGGTCCCATCCTTTCTAGCAAACTTGACCCCTCTGCTTGGTGCGTCATCTAAGTCTGATAGTGTGCCGTCATTTTGTAACTTACCATCCCCTTCAACTACGTCCGCGCAACTTTTCTTGCTACTACCATGTTCTATTTGCATGGCGCCAAGATAGGCTTCAGAATCCTCTACCTTCGGCTTAGATTCCAATCGCATCCCTCCAATGCAGGCGATCTCTTGTGTGTCACCCTTGTGTCTGTGAGCAAAACTCCCGATCATTGTTGCAAGCTTACCCAACTCTGGGCATTCACTTGCCCGATGTGATCCTTTACAAAAATAGCACCGCCCCTTAGGCACATACTCGCTATTGTTTTCCGACCCCTTGCAATTTCTCTTGGACACTTGTCCATTATAAGATAGCCCCTTGCCATTACCCTTGAATACACCGGCTATGCCTTTCCCATTGTCCTCGTCACGGTCTCCCTTACCCCTCTCGACTTTGCTTTCTTTGGATGTGGCAGACTCCATCTTGAAGTCAACAAGTGACTCGGCTACCGCTATGGCCTCGTCCACATTGGCTACTTGATGTCTTCTTAACTCCTTCTTTGCCCAATTTTGCAACCCATCCATAAAGTGAAAGAGTGAATCTTTCTTAGATAGTGACGAGATTTGCAGTATTAAGGTAGTGAACTTGTGCACATACTCCCGAATTGTGGCCGTATGTCGGAGGTCCCTTAGCTTCCGCCTAGCCTCATACACCACATTCACCAGGTAGAATTGCTTCTTCAACTCCTTCTTGAACTGCTCCCACGTCTCAATGTTTTATAGCCCCTTTTCCATGTTAGCACACTTTCGACGCCACCACAGTGCAGCAATCTCCGAGAGGTATAACGCAACAGCGTTGATCTTGGCCTCATCATCTCTCACCTTCCCATGCCTGAAGTAGTTCTCCAAGTGCCAAAGGAAGTTCTCTACTTCTTGTGAATCACGAACACCTTTGAACATTGGCAGTTTGGGAGCCTCGATCTTGGTCTCCCTTGTCATAACAATAGTACTGTTTTCCACGGTCACGCTAGCGTCAACATGCTCCTCGAGCGACTCTATCTTTTCCTTCATGGAATCGATAATTCTCAATGCCTCCATAAGTCTACACTCCAAGGTAGTAATGGTTTTCCTTAGCTCCATCTCAACCTGCGTACGACCCTGCAAGTCATTTCGGATGCTTTCAATTTCTTCAAGAGTGTGTCCCTCAAGAACTCTAAGGGTGCATTCCACCTTCCCCAAGCGTTGGCCAAAGATCTCCACGGTGTCCATCCCCGTGTTCATTTTCATCACCCACTCTTTACCGAGCGAGACATCCTTGGGCATGACCTCCACTTCATCCTCGCTCGCCTTAGTGGAAAATGATTCTTGGGATGTAAGCCCTTTATTTGACAGAACCTCGGGTGGCACCTCCTGGATCTTGTTGATGGCATTCCTCTTTTTGTTACGGCCGCTCTTGCCAGCAGCATCCTGGATGACATTGGCTTGGGTGTTGGCAACGTTAATTTCTCTGTCGTTCCCCATTCCCTTAGTTGAAACCTTTGCACTGATACCACATTGTCACGTCCTTAGTTGTTAACTAAGTATATGTGCGGCACTTGAAAACTCGCTCACAATCTTGCACAACTTGCTCACGTTCTTGCTATGCCAAGTCAGCCTTACTACACTCAAGATCGCCAAGAGAATGGAAGAAAGTACATAAGAGAATTATTAAGAGAAGCTTTGTGTTGGAGATAACTTGATAGTTTTTGCTTGATTGATGAATTACAAATGGATGCCCCCTATTTATACTAATCACCTAGGGGCTAATATGTAAATAATAATTATTCT
Organism: Nicotiana noctiflora; assembly: GCA_032618575.1. Lineage (NCBI taxonomy): Eukaryota > Viridiplantae > Streptophyta > Magnoliopsida > Solanales > Solanaceae > Nicotiana > Nicotiana noctiflora. The sequence goes on from JASVEL010007402.1 coordinate 199,881, forward strand.
ACAAGTCCTTCCATATTTACAACTAAGTCCCTTCTCTAGAATATTCTACACAACGAGATTCTTGTAAGGACTTTCCTAACAATTCTATAAGATTCTAGGGTCTTCCTAAGGAAACCTCCATATTTCTCTAGAACCTTCCTACAAATGCATAAATATCTAGAACATTTCCAAGGAAATTCTGCATAGTTCTAGAATATTCCACCAAGATCTTTTCCCTAACTTATGTAACCATCCCATATGGCAAAAATATATGCCAAGTGGCGCCTATGTGGCATCATGATGTGGCGGGTCATGACACATTACTAAACTATCATACCAGAAATCCAACGCCAGATCAGTGAAATGTCAGTGATATACAATCAAACCTTTTCGTAATAGCCTTGTTCGTTTCTAATATTTTTGGATGTTATAGTAAAATGTTTTTATAGAGAACATATATTTTAACATTACAGAAAAGTTGATTTCGGAAAATCTTGACTTTTATAATTAAATATTGATATATAAGAATACTATTATAGAAAGATCTGATTGTACTAATACTATGTTTGCATCATTGTTACACATCGTTTTATAATGTATTTGTATTGTATTGTACCATATAATATTTGGATAGATTGTATTGTTTGCTGTTATTAAATAACATTTGTTGTTCGGTTTGACTGTATTGTACTGTACTGAAGCTGATAAGTTTACTAAAATACCATCAATTGTCTAAATATTAAATTTATCAAGAATTATGCATAAAAAGAATTTGAGAAAATCTCTTTCTATCATCAAATATGTCTTATAAATAGATTAAGCAATTAAAGCCATACAAATTCTAACAAAATCGGTGGAACGAGTTAATATTATAAAAAATAATAAGTACACTCCATTCCTAACTAGATAATAATAATAATAATAATAATAATAATAATAATAATAATAATAATAATAATAATAATAATAATAATAAAATGTTAAAGAACTATGATTAAGAAAAGAACGAGAAATGACATAACAAAGATAATTAGAATTGGAGAAAAAATCAAATTAGGAGAAAAAACAAAAAAAGAAGGCAAAGTACCTTTTACGTTATAGTTTGAAGCGGCAAAAATTCTAAAAAAAAGGGGACGAAGATAAAGTTGGTTATCTGTTGGAAATTTAGAGTTTAAAAAAAAAAGGTAAAGGGTAAAATATAATTATAGAGTAATAAGTTAGGACATAATTGAAAAGAAAAATAAGAAACAATCATACCACACCAAATCGGTTGTTTTAAAACATAAAATTTTTTATTGTTCCGGAACAACAAATTTAACAATATAATACTATCAATTAATGAAATAATCAAAATAAATATTATTTTAGAATAATAATATAATACAATACGATTCAATGAGTAATAAGTTTCAAGCAATCCATAAGTAACTGATTAGAGTACAGTACTTGGTCTACTTCAAAAGAATAAGAAATTGCAAATTTCCAATGCCAACTACTCATCTATCCATGGGAATATTGAATAGGGATTAATTTATTTCTTTCAGATCAGTTTTTCAAAATTTGACCTTTTGGCTCCTTTTTATATTATGTATTTTATAATCTCAAATTTGCTTTTATCGGCTTGTGTAAATTTACCAAAATGATGTGACCTCCACCTATTAACTTAATTCAAGTAATACAACTGGACCCCACGTTGATATTATATGACCTCGTCCCATATCTCATCTCTTACCGTACAAAATATCAGTGACGACTCAGAGGATCTCGTGACCTAAGGCAACATTTTATTGAGAGGCTCATGTATGACCATAATTCATAGTTTTTACACACTATATGCTTTATGTTTTATAGGCTTTAATGTTAAAATAAACTTTTTTTGAGCGTAATGAAAACTATTTTATGTGTAGGTACATCGGAAATAAAAGTATAATTGAAAGGATACTTAAATGTCGAAAGGGCGCTCAAGAACGGTGAAAAGGAGAAGTCGGATAAAAGCGAGGTCGGCCAGACTTTATCCACGTGAGGCCAACTTAAAGTCAGGCCTAACCATGCTTTATCCAGGTGAGGCCAACTTAAAGCCAGGCCTAGGAAGGCTTTATCCAGATGAGGCCAGCTTAAAGCCAGTCCTAAGGCCAGGCTTAGTCCGAGTTGCGAAGGTTTCATTGTTTTCCGATTTAACTAGGAGTTGACCTACACGTTTAGGGCTTGTCCCAAACATATAAATAGATCCAAAATAGCCACTTTGGAGTTGTTTTAGAGAGATAAAGAGGGAGATCGAGTTTGGACACACTTTTTGACCTAGGAGACAAGCAACACACTAGGAGCAAAGTGGAGAATTCTTCTACGAGTTTTTCACTTCCTTCTTCTTATTTTTATTATTGATTATGAATTCTACTATTGTAGTTTTGCATACTATTATGAATAGCTAATTTGTTATCTAGGGTTTAGATGGAACCTTTTGGAGGAATATTTTTCTGTTACGTATATAGATTTGCTATAGTATTTTGTCTATCTGCTCAACTATGTTATTATTGTAGTTGGTTGAAGAGCTCTAATTCGACTGTGCCTATTTAGTGTGTATTACTCGGAAGACAGTACATATTTAGTTAGTTATTGAACAATATCATTTCTAACATATATGAGAGATCAATACTGTGATGACCCAACCCGTCATCATGTGAGTTATCACCCTGTTACCCCCGTTATATGCTTGTTGATGTTGTATTATGCATGTTGGGTAAGTTTGAGTCAATCCGGATTGAGTTTAGTTGGAAATGAGACAAATAGTCTCTTAGAAGAAGGAATAGTTGAGAAAGGTTAGCTGGATGTTGACATGTGAGTTAGAAAGCTCGGAATCGAATTCTAATGATTCAGTCAGCTCCGGGAGGTCATTTGTGAGCGAGGAGGGCGATCGAAAGTGAAATTTAAGGTCCGGTGTAGATTTAGGCTTGAATTGGCTAAAGTTAAATTTTGGCAATATTCGATCGATAGGTGAGATTTTGATCCGGGAGTCAGAATGGAATTCCGACAGTTGCAGTAGCTCCGTTAGGTGATTTTGGATGTGCCTGCAAAATTTCAGGTCATTCGGAGGTCGTTTGGTCGGGCTTTTGATCGAATGTCGGTTGCAGAAGTTTGAAGGGAAACTTAGGCTTGAATTGCTTGAATTCGATGTTATTTTGTGTTAAAGTAGGTGTTTTATCATTGGACCAAGTTAGTATGGTGTTATGGAGAATATTTGTGGCTTTCGTTGGGGTCCCGGGGTGGTTTCGGGAGGTTAAACGGGAGGATTTGGAGTTTGGGAGCTGATGTCATAAATTACAGCAGCATTTTCGCTCCTGCAGATTGGGGACCACATGAGCGGGACCGCAGGAGCGAAATTTCCATTGCAGATGCGAAAGGGGGATTGGCTAGGAGGTTCTGCAGAAGCGGATGATGCATCGCAGGAGCGGACTCGCTTCTGCGAGTCTGAGGTCGCAGAAGCGGAAGGCTGGCGTCTGGAGGAGTTCGCGGAAACGGAGGTGTGTCCGCAGGAGCTGTCTCGCAGGTGCGAGACCTGGGCCGCAGAAGCGGAACTGGGTAGTTTGGTATGGAACCGCAGGAGCGGACTATTGTCCGCAGAAGCGGACTCGCAGGAGCGAGTCAGGAGTCGCAGGAGCGGAAATCTGCCTGTGTTAAAAATAAAAGAAGAGTTAAAAATTTCATAAGTTGCAAAACATTAGGGCTCGGTATTGAGAGGCGAAATTGGGCGATTTGGTCAAGAAATTGCTGAGAGATCATCGGGTTATCATCGGAGGTGAGTTTTATGGTTCATTTACGCGTTTTTATCTCGAAATCTTCCTCTATTTCACTGTAATTGGATCAAATTGTGAGGAAATTTAGCCTAGGCCAGGGCTTTGGTAAAATACTGATTTGAGTGGGCAAATGGAGTCCGAATTTTGTAAATTTTATATGCCTAGACTCGTATCGAGATGAGAGTTCCGAATATGTACCTTTTGTAACTTTTTGAGATGCGCACCAAAAGTCGAGTTTTGACAACTTTGTGGGTTTTGATGCAATTTGGGTTATTTCGAATGGGTTGCGTGAATTTAGCATATATTGACGTATTATCATTGATTTTGAGCAGATTTGGCACCCGAGAAGATTGATTTGCGAGGAAAGCACAAGGAGGACTGAGGCTTCTACCGGTTCGAGGTGAGTGGTGGTAGTAAATAATGTACTGAGGGTTTGAAACCCCGTACTAGCACTTTACGGTGCTATGTTGAGATGAGATACGCGTCTTGTGACGGGCGTGGTGACATTGTGATTGGGGACTTAGACTTGGTCCATCCCGTCTTATAGTAGACTGTGTTTTATGACTTTTAATAAGATTATAACTGTGTAATTGAGCTAATAGCCATATTTGGGGCCTTGTGCCGATCTATAGAGCATTAGGGGACCTGTAGAGCTAGGTGACCCTTATGTCATGTTGGAAACTTACACTCAGTTGTAAAACTAGTTGAATAGCCTATTAAGAACCAGTACTAGATGTGTACTATGAGAGATATATTACTTAGGGTGGAAGCTCCCTGATTTAGCTGAGTGGGCCTGACAGGCTAATCCTATGCTAATTGAGACAGGGTCGAGGACCTGTTAGGAGGTATTATATTCATATATATTAATATTGGATCGGGTTTCATACCGCAGCAGTATATATATTGGATCGGGCTGCATGCCACAACAGTATATATATATTGGATTGGGATGCACGCCGCAACAGTATATATATTGGATCGGGCTGCACGCTGCAGCAGTATATATATTGGATCGGGCTGCACGCCGAAGCAGTATACCTATTGGATCGGGCTGCACGCCGCAGCAGTATACCTATTGGATCGGGCTGCACACCGCAGCAGCATATATATTGGATCGGGTTGCGCGCCGCAGCAGTATATATATTAGATCGGGCTGCACGCCGCAACATATATATATATATATATATATATATATATATTGGATCGGGCTACACGCCGCAGCATGTTACTTATTCAGATACTTATAGCTCTTAGACTCATGAATATATCTCCAAATATTGAGATGGATGCACTCCGTTGTGGTACAAGTGAGGATTTAGTCAGTGTGGGACCTCGATAGATGCGGACTAAAGATTAGAGTGCTTACTATAGTAATAACTTACCTGTGGGGGTATGCCTTAGAACTGTTTAGTGATGGCACAGGAGTTCTTACTTTCAGTTATTATTTATTATTATTACTCACTGAGTTGAAATATACTCACCCCACTCTCCTGCACTTTCTCTGCAGATCCATAGATGCTCGAGAGTAGTTGAGTCATTGAAGCTGCTGGTCAATATCTACTTTTGCGGAGACTACGAGGTAGCTACCGGCGTAAGTAGAACCTGTTTTCTCCTTCTTATTCATTTTGTCGTTGTCATCTTGTTTAGACTTGGTTGTATTAGGATATTTACTCTATAGAGGCTCAGATTCGTGATACCACGATATGGTTGGGACCGTATTTTGTATGCCTTTACTATTACATTGCCATTTTGATATGATCACTTGCTGTTTAAGTTTAACTTGATTAATTGAAATTAATAATTGGCTGGGTTAAGAGATGTTATGGTTGGGCTTGCCTAGCATTGTGTTGGGTGCCATCACGATCGGGGTTTGGGTCGTGACAAGTTGGTATCAGAGCCTACGTTAACAGGTCTCGCGAGTCATGAGCCAGTTGGTAGAGTCTCGTGGATCGGTACGGGGACGCCTGTACTTATCCTCGGGAGGCTGCAAACCTTTTAGGAAAGTTTCAATTCTTGGAATTCTTGTCGTGCGGTTACTTGTGACTTGAACTGAACTTTGACATTCTATTCTCTCGCAGATGGCGAGAACTCGAGCTTTTGGACGGGGAGGACGACCACCACTACCACCTGCTAGAGGCCGTGTACGCGGACGTGGTCATGGCAGAGGTCGGGTAGCTGATTCAATACCAGCTGACCCATAGCCCCCAGTTGCAGAGGTGCCAGCAGCACCAGTTCAGGCACCAGCTGTGCCCATTGTCATTCCGGGTCTACAGGAGACCCTGGCTCAGATACTAGCAGTTTGCACTGGCCTGGCACAGGCGGTTTCAGTTACTACTACGGCAGCTGCATCAGAGACCGGGGGTGGTCATCAGACACCCGCCGCACGCACTCCAGGGCTTGCAGACACCAGAGGCTCCTCCAGTTCAGCCTGTGGTTCCGGTTCAGCCAGCAGATCAGGTTCAGGGGACTGGGTCCAGCTATGACGGACGATGAGCAGCATCATCTTGAGAGGTTCACCAGGTTATCTCCTCCAGTGTTCACTGGTGCTCCGGGCGAGGACGCCCAAGGTTTTCTGGACAAGTGCCGTCGGATGCTTCGTATGGCAGGGATCTTGGACTCCAGTGGGGTATCTTTCACCACCTTTCAGTTTCAGGGGCCAGCTTTCGCTTGGTGGGAGTCTTATGAGCGCCGCAGGCCGGCAGGGGCAGCACCACTATCATGGCCAGAGTTCTCCACCATGTTCTTGGAGAAGTGGGTGCCTCGATCTCAGAGAGAGGAGATGCGTAGGCAGTTTGAGGGTCTCCGTCAGGGGGACATGACAGTGTCAGAGTATGAGATCAGGTTTACCGAGTTGTCTAGACATGCGCCGTGGTTGGTTCCTTCCGACAGAGAGAGGATTGGATGATTTGTGGACGTCCTCATTTACCCCATTCATATTCTGATGACTTGAGAGAGGGTTCTGAGTCGTACATTTGAGTAGGCTGTGGAGGCCTCGGGGTTCAGCTAGTTCTAGTGGCACTCAGAGCAGGGGCCAGAGTCAGCAGAGCCGAGGTTGCTCTTTCAGATCTTCGCAGTCGGGTCGCTCAGATCGTCGTGGGTGGTATTCTAGTCAGGGATATTGATTTTGGGATCGATTTGGTGCCAGGCACTCAGCCTATTTCTATTCCTCTATATCGGATGACACCAGCTGAGCTGAAGAAATTGAAGGAGCAGCTCCAGGAACTCCTAGACAAGGGGTTCATTCGGCCGAGTGTGTCTCCGTGGGGTGCACCGGTCGTGTTTGTTAAGAAATAGGATGGATCCATGAGGATGTGTATTGACTACAAGCAGCTGAACAAAGTTACAGTGAAGAATAAGTATCCTTTGCCTCATATTGATGATTTATTTGATCAGCTCCAGGCAGCTAGGGTGTTCTCGAAGATTGATCTTCGTTCAGGCTACCATCAGCTGAATATTAGAGAGTCCAACATTATGAAGACTGCATTCAGGACCAGATATGGTCACTACGAGTTCCTTTTTATGTCTTTTAGGCTGACCAACGCCCCAACAGCATTTATGCATATGATAAACAGTGTGTTCAGGCCCTATCTGGATTCATTTGTGATTGTGTTCATTGATGACATTCTAGTCTACTCTCGTAGCCAGGAGGAGCATGCTCGACACTTGAGTATTGTATTGCAGAGATTGAGGGAGGAGAAGCTGTATGCCAAGTTCTCTAAATGTGAGTTTTGGCTTGAGTCCATGGCATTCTTAGGGCACGTGGTGTCCCGTGATGGTATTCAGGTAGATCCGAGGAAGGTCGAGGCAGTGCAGAGTTGGCCCAGACCGACCTCAGTTACTGAGATCCGTAGCTTTCTGGGATTGGCAGGGTATTATTGCCGATTCGTTCAGGGGTTCTCTTCTATTGCTTCACCCTTGACTAGATTGACTGAGAAGGGTATTCCTTTCTTATGGTCCGAGGAGCGCGAGGAGAGCTTTCAGAAGCTCAAGACAACACTGACCACAGCACCGGTCATGATTCTGCCGTCAGCTTTAAATCCTTATACTGTGTATTGTGATGCCTCAGGAGTTGGCATTGGTTGTGTGTTGATGCAGGAGGGTAGGGTCATTGCTTATGCTTCTCGTCAGTTGAAACCCCATGAGAAGAACTACCCCGTTCATGATTTGGAGCTAGCAGCCATAGTTCACGCTTTGAAGATTTGAAGGCATTACCTGTATGGTGTCTCATGAGAGGTGTACACGGATCATCGCAGTCTTTAGCACTTATTCAGACAGAAAGACTTTAATTTGAGATAGCGAAGGAGGTTGTAGTTGCTTAAGGATTATGACATCACTATCTTGTATTATCCGGGGAAGGCCAATATTGTGGCCGATGCTTTGAGTCGGAAGGCGGTTAGTATGGGCAGCCTAGCTTTCATCCCAGTTGGGGAGAGGCCATTTGCTTATAATGTTCAGGCCCTAGCCATTCGGCTAGTGAGGTTGGATATTTCGGAGCCGAGTTGAGTGTTGGCTTGTGTTGTTTCTCGATCTTCCTTATATGATCGCATCGGGGAGCGACAATATGATGACCCACATTTGCTTGTCCTTAAGGACAGAGTGTAGCATAATGATGCTAGAGATGTGACTATCGACAGTGATGGTGTTCTGAGGATGTAGGGCCGTATATGCGTGCCCAATGTAGATGGTTTGCGGGAGTTGATACTTGAGAAGGCACACAGTTCGCGGTACTCTATTCACCCAGGTGCCGCAAAGATGTACCAAGACTTGAGACAGCACTACTGGTGGAGGAGAATGAAGATGGATATTGTTTGGCATGTAGCCAAGTGCCTTAATTGCCAGCAGGTCAAGTATGAGCATCGGAGACCGGGCGGTGTTCTTCAGCGTATGGTCATTCCCGAGTGGAAATGGGAGAGGATCACCATGGATTTTGTTACTGGGCTTCCTCGGACAGCGAGGAAGTTTGATTCTGTATGGGTGATTGTTGATCGGCTGACTAAGTCCGCACATTTCATCCCAGCTAGTACTACTTACTCATCGGAGCGGTTGGCAGCGATCTTTATTCGGGAGATTGTCAGGTTGCATGGGGTCCCAGTGTCTATTATATCTGACAGAGGCACTCAGTTCACTTCTCAGTTTTGGAGAGCATTTCAGCGAGAGATGGGTACGCGGGTTGAGTTGAGCACCGCATTTCACCCCCAGACAGACGGGCAGTCTGAGTGCACCATTCAGATCCTGGAGGATATGTTGCGAGCATGTGTGAGAGACTTTGGTGGTTCGTGGGATGAGTTCCTTCCACTTGCTGAGTTTGCCTACAACAACAGTTATCAGTCGAGTATTCAGATGGCCCCGTACGAGGCATTGTATGGCAGACGGTGTAGATCTCCGGTAGGATGGTTTGAGCCTGGTGAGGATATATTGAAAAGGACTGAGTTAATTCAGGATGCTTTGGATAGTGTGAAGTTGATTCAGGAGAGGCTTCGCACAGCAGAATCACTCCAAAAGAGTTATGCAGACTGTAGAGTTTGAGAGTTGTCTTTCATGGTTGGTGATAGAGTATTGTTAAAGGTTTCACCCATGAATGGTGTTATGCGGTTTGGGAAGAAGGGGAAATTGAGTCCCAGGTTCATTGGTCCTTTTGAGATACTCAAGAGGATTGGAGAGGTGGCATATGAGTTGGCCTTGCCACCCAGCTTGTCCAGTGTTCATCCAGTATTCCATGTGTCTAAGCTCCGGAAGTATGTCGGGTATCCATCTCATGTATTGGACTTCAGTACTATTCAGCTTGATGGTGATCTATCTTATGATGTGGAGCTAGTGGCTATTCTGGGTAGACAGGTTCGAAAGTTGAGGTCCAAGGACATTGCTTCAGTCAAGGTGCAGTGGAGAGGTCGGCCCGTGGAGGAGGCTACTTGGGAGGTCGAGCAGGAGATGCGGAGCAGATATCCCCACCTATTTAAGTCTCTAGGTATGTTTCTTGACCCACTCGAGGACGAGCGTTTTCTTAAGCTGGGGAGAATGTGATGACCTGGCCCGTCATCATGTGAGTTATCACCCTGTTACCCCCGTTATATGCTTGTTGATGTTGTATTATGCATGTTGGGTTAGTTTGAGTCAATCCGTATTGAGTTTAGTTGAAAATGAGACAAATAGTCTCTTAGAAGAAGGAATTGTTGATACAAGTCAGCTGGATGTTAGCTCGGAATCGAATACTGATGATTCGGTCAGCTCCAGGAGGTCATTTCTGAGCTAGGAGGGTGATCAGAAGTGAAATTTGAGGTCCGGTGTAGATTTAGGCTTGAATTGGCTAAAGTTGAATTTTGGCAATATCCGATCGATAGGTGAGATTTTGATTCGGGAGTCGGAATGGAATTCCGACAGTTGCAGTAGCTCCATAAGGTGATCTTGGATGTGCCTGCAAAATTTTATGTCATTCAGAGGTTGATTGGTCGGGTTTTTGATCGAATGTTAGTTGCGGAAGTTTGAAGGGAAACTGAGGCTTGAATTGCTTGAATTCGATCTTATTTCGTGTTAAAGTAGGTGTTTTATCTTTGGAGCAAGTTCGTATGGTGTTATGGAGAATGTTTGTGGCTTTCCTTGGGGTCCCGGGGGACCCGGGTTGGTTTCGGGAGGTTAAACGGGAGGATTTGGAGTTTGGGAGTTGATGTCATGAATTGCAGCAGCGTTTTCGCTCATGCGGATTGGGGACAGCAGGAGCGGGATCGCAGAAGCGGAATTTTTATCGCAGATTCGAAAGGGGGTTTGGCCAGGAGGTTCCGCAGAAGCGGATGATGCATCGCAGGAGCGGACTCGCTTCTGCGAGTCTGAGGTCGCAGAAGCGGAAGGCTGGCGTCTGGGGGAGATCGCGGAAGCGGAGGTGTGTCCGCAGTAGCGGTCTCACAGGTGCGAGACCTGGGCCGCAGAAGCGGAACTAGGCTGCTTGGTGTGGTCTCGCAGAAGAGACCATTTAGTCGCAGAGGCAGCATCACAGAGGTGGATTTTTGCCTGCAGAAGCGGAAATCGTGCCTGTGTTAAAAATAACAGAAGAGTTAAAAATTTCATAAGTTGCAAAACATTAGGGCTCGGTATTAAGAGGCGAAATTGGGCGATTTGGTCGAGAAATTGCTGGGAGATCATCGGGTTATCATCGGAGGTGATTTTTATGGTTCATTTACGCGTTTTTATCACGAAATCTTCCTCTATTTAACTGAAATTGGATCAAATTGTGAGGAAATTTAGCGTAGGCGAGGGCTTTGGTAAAATACTGATTTGAGTGGGCAAATGGAGTCCGAATTTGGTAAATTTTATATGCCTAGACTCGTATCGAGATGAGGGTTCCGAATATGTAACTTTTGTAACTTTTCGAGAAGCGCACCAAAAGTCGGGTTTTGACAACTTTGTGGGTTTTGATGCAATTTGGGTTATTTCGAATGGGTTGCATCCATTTAGCATATATTGACATATTATCATTGATTTTGAGAAGATTTGGCACCCGAAGAGATTGATTTGCGAGGCAAGCGCAAGGCGGACTGAGGCTTCTACCGGTTCGAGGTGAGTGGTAGTAGTAAATAATGTACTGAGGGTTTGAAACCCCATACTAGCACTTTACGGTGCTATGTTGAGATGAGATACGCGTCTTGTGACGGGCATGGTGACATTGTGATTGGGGATTTGGACTTGGTCCATTCCGTCTTATCGTAGACTGTGTTTTATGACTGTTAATGAGATTATATCTGTGTAATTGGGCTAATAGCCGTGTTTGGGGCCTTATGCCGATCTGTAGAGCATTAGGGGACCTGTAGAGCTCGGTGAACCTTATGTCGTGTTGGAAACTTACACTCAGCCGTAAAACTAGTTGAATAGCCTATTAAGAGCCAGTACTAGATGTGTATTGTGAGAGATATATTACTTAGAGTGGAAGCTCCCTGATTTAGCAGAGTGGGCCTGAAAGGCTAATCCTATGCTAATTGAGACAGGGTCGAGGACCTGTTAGGAGGTATTATATTCATATATAGTATATATTGGATCGGGCTGCACGCCGCAGCAGTATATATATATTGGATCGGGCCGCACGCCGCAGCAGTATATATATTGGATCGGGCCGCACGTCGCAGCAGTATATCTATTGGATCGGGCTGCACGCCGCATCAGTATATATGTTGGATCGGACTGCACGCCGCAGTATTATTGCGATTGGGTTGTAGGAGCCCCTTCAGAGTATATATATATATATATATATATATATATATATATGTATATTTTATCGGGCTGCACGCCGCAACATGTTACTTATTCAGATACTTATACCTCTTAGACTCATGAATATGTCTCGAAATATTGAGATGGATGCACTCCGTTGTGGTACGAGTGAGGATTTAGTCAGCGTGGGACCTCGCTGAGAAAGATGCGGACTAGAGATCAGAGTGCTTACTATAGTAATGACTTACCTGTGGGGGTTTGCCTTAGAACTGTTTAGTGATAGCACAAGAGTTCTTACTTTCAGTTATTATTTATTATTATTACACACTGAGTTGAAATATACTCACCCCACTGCCCTGCACTTCCTGTGCAGATCCACGGGTGCCCGAGAGCAGTTGAGTCATTGTAGCTGCTTGTCAATATCTACTTTTGCGGAGACTACGAGGCAGCTGCCGGCGTCCGCAGAACCTGTTCTCTCCTTCTTATTCATTTGGTTGTTGTCATCTTGTTTAGACTTGGTTGTATTAGGATGTTTACTCTGTAGAGGCTCAGATTCGTGACACCACGATATGGTTGGGACCGTATTTTGTATGCCTTTACTATTACGTTGCCATTTTGATATGATCACTTGCTGTTTAAGTTTAACTTGATTAATTGGAATTAATAATTGGCTGGGTTAAGAGATGTTATGGTCGGGCTTGCCTAGCATTGTGTTGGGCGCCATCACGACCGAGGTTTGGGTCGTGACAAATACGGAGGGTTTAAAGGTGGGATTAGGGATAACGAAACCGTGGGTGCGATCTGAGTGAGCCGTACTTAACGCCAACTTTCATAATTTGGGAGAATATATCTGGCGAATTATGGTAATTACTCGGGACAAAGTGATGACAGTTAGAGCGCTATTGATCGGTAAAGAATACTTAAGCAAATTTATGAAAAACGTAGCGGGAAGGATTCCGACAATTGAGAAAATCACAACTCTAGACCTCTTTAATCTTGTCTCTAACCCTTAGTCTCCCTATTTCTTAATCTACTAATTTTATTTGTTAGTTAATTAGATACAAGATCTTAATATTTGTAACATATAAATTGTTCGAGCTTGTCTTCTTGGTGATACCGAATAACTGTAGTTAAGCCTTAGTTCTTTGTGGGATTCGACTCCGGACTTATAAACATGATTATATTTGCAACAACCGCTTAATACTTTTTATAAGGCGTAGTTGGGCGTGATAAAATTTTGGTGCTCTTTCCGGGTAACTAACAGTGTAGTTGTAGCTGTATATATTGCTAGGTTTCAAGTTTGAACTTTTTTTGTATTTTATTTTTTTATTTCTTGTTATTATAACTGTTAATTTGAGAAACATGACATCTTGGAATTATGAGAATTTAGGTATAGATAATTCTACTATTGGTCCTTATACATATTATGAAGAAAACCAACCGTATCAAAATTATCAAAATGTTCACGAGAGAAAGTTATGTGCACCAATTCAATCTTATTTGTGGAATGTATATGATGCGTGTGGTGGAAAAAAATGGTCACTTTTATGGTTGTGCTTATATTTTTTAATTTCCCCAACCCCTTACTATGATGGTTCTACCTTTTCTTGTGAAGTTAACAGGAAAAAAGAACACGGGGATGCAGACTAGAAGGAGATCAAGGATATGTTAAAGTGCATTCTGGAACAAAATAATGAAAAACAATTATAGATTGAAAGGCAAGAAGAAACTATTCGCAACTTGGAGGCTCAAGTGAGTGAAGTGGTTGAAGGTTTTAATGCTCAGATAGCCAATTTGGGGGATATAAACCAAGAAAAACGTGAATTCGAGGTGCTAATTGAGGAGGTCATAGTAGAACATCAACAACCTAGCTAACTACAATTTGAGGATGTTGATATTATAGAAGTGAGACTAGAGTCAACCAAGGACATTGATGTAATAATTTTTTTTGACTCTAGTATCATTGATGTTGAGGATAGGGAAAGTCCTGAAGTTCGTGTGTGAGCATATTGGTCCTTACTCTAAATATTTTTTTACATTGTGCTTGGATAAAGATATGAATATAGAATCATCCGATCTAATTGAGAAGTCAAGGAATGAGGAACAAGGTTCCTACATTTTGAAAATTTTCTTGCCAGAAAGACAATACTACATACCTATCTAAAAGCCAAGAAGCGTAGAGTAGTACAATGGTTGCTTGGGCATATTAGATTTGTTCCTCCATCTCGGAGCATAGTCGAAAAGTTGATTGAAAATTGGGGGCCCAATTCGTAAGTCCATAGTGGAGGCAAAAAGTGACTGCATCGTGCCACGACATTAAATCAAGCGCTTGTCGGGAGGCAGCCCAGCATTATTGTGTTTTTTAATTTATTTTTTATTATTTTTTAATTATTTTGTTTTTGTATCGATTTTTAATTTTCTAGGAGCATGGAAAGCAAAGCTATTGGAAGGATGAAACAACAAACTAGATGGTTGGAACTAAGTGTGAGGTACCCACACGAAGGACCAAGCCTGGGAGAAGTCTGAGTACCCCTTGAGCTGCTAGTGCTTCGGCCTTTGGCCTACCAAGGATTTTCTTTATCCTCTTATTAGTTATGGTATGCAGCGAGGACAACACACAATTTGATGTGTGGGGTGAGGAGATTGTCAGGGTGAGTTATTATGCTATTTTAGTTGTGTTAGTTTAATTAATTTAAAAAAAAAGATTTTCTTTGTATGTAGTATAGTAATCCCCCTTAATTTTTATTTGTGCCGCGATTCTTTTCCAAGGATTTTATCTGGACCGGGTGTAGTTAGTTTTATTTTTTTAGAATTTGGAACTAGTGTGAGATGAATTGGATTGAACAAATATTTCTTGATTTTGTTATGCCTTGAGAATAACGAGTATTTTGGTTGTAACGCTTATGCTCAATTTTTGACTCTTGTAGAAGTACCTTAAATTGTATGATTTTAAACTTGCTTAGCCTCTTTTACTAGAGTGTCTTGATAAAAAACCGATCCTGAATGAGTTATGTGCAGTGTGTGTAAGGTTTTGTGTTATTCAGTACGTGCAGTTAATGTCTAGAATTTGCGTTGTGTGTTTGCAAAGTGAACTAGTAGTTTTATTCAGTCTTGGAAGTGACATAGACTTTTCTTTGTTGAGCCATATACATATTTTACCCGCCTAATTGTTATGTAATATAGTTAACCCCTTTGAGCCTGTAATCTTGTTTCTTTTACAACCACATTACAAGTTTTACCCATTTGATTGAATTAACCATCTATTTGAACCTTGTCACCTCTCATGAGCACTTGAATTGTTATGAACTTTGTTAAATTAAAGTATGGGGTGGTTGGTTTGTATTTTGAGTGGAACTAATAAAATAAGGAGAAGGGTGCACTGTTTTGAAAAAGTAAGAGCCACTTGAATTGAAAAATAAAAAATAAAAAAGGTAGTTGTATTGTTGTGAAAAAAACAATTCCTTACTATGTGATGACTCTTGATGTAAGTATGCTTAAAGAAGTATGAGGTAATATTAATTGATGTGAAGGTGAAGTTTTGGTTTGACATAAGTATGTGCTTGAATTTTAAATTACATGTATTAAAGTGCTTAGGGAGGCGTAGTCACTTTTATATCCAAATGTATCCTACCCGGCCCGTAGCCTACGCTACAACCAAATAAAGTCCTACTTGATCCTAGACTGAATGAGCTCGATTAGTAGAGTAGTACACTACAGACAAGCCTATGTTGCATCTTTTGTGGCATATGAATGTTATTTTTGAGAGGGAGTGAATTCTTTATATCTTGAGTTCCTAATTGTTCTTAAATTTATTGTGTGTGTGGATTTACACTCTTTTGCAATATGAGGGCACTTGATTCTTGAAGGAAAGGTAATGTCGTTGACCTCTATAATTAAAGTAAGTGAGTGAGTGGTGAATAATGCATGATACTTGTGAGTCAAATCTTGAGGTGGAGATGTTACACCCTTGCGCTTAGTCTATTTTAAAGATACTTGGTGTGATGAGCTAGGATAATTGATTAAAAAAGTCGTGTCTATAAGTGTAGTTTGATTGCTCGAGGGCGAGCAATGTTTAAGTGTGGGGCATTGATGTGTGGCTATAATACATGGTTTTTACACCATGGAGGCTCAAGTGAGTCATATGGTTGAAGCTTTTAATGCTCAACAAGCTATTTTTGGGGATATGAGCCAAGAAGAGCTTGAATTCGAGGTGCTAATTTAAGAGGTCATAGTAGAACATCAAAAACCTAGCCAACTACAATTTGAGGATGTTGATGTTGTAAAAGTTAGACAAGAGTAAGCCAAGGACATTGAGGTTTTAAATTTTGTTGACTCTAGTATCATTGATGTTGATGATGCTGAATGTCCTAAAGTTCATGTGTGTGAGCACATTGGTCCTCACTTTAAACATTTTTCTACATTGCGCTTGGATGACATTATGGAAATACAGTCATCCGAGCCGATTGAGAAGTCAAGGAAAGAGGAACAAGGTGCCTACATTTTGGAAATTTTCTTGCCAGAAATATAAGACTACATACCTCATCTAAAAGCCAAGAAGTGTAGGATAGTACAATGGTTTCTTGGGCTAATTAGATTGGTTCCTCCACCCTTGGAGCATACCCGAAAACTTGATGTCAAATTGGGGGTCCAATTCATAAGTTCAAAGTGGAGGAAAAAAGTGATTCGCGTCGTGCATCGACGTCAAACCAAGCGCTTGTTGGGAGGCAACCCAGCTTTACTGCTTTGTTTTTTATTTTTTATTTTTTTTAATTGTATTATTTTTGTAGTGTCAATTTTCTAGGAGCATGGAAAGCAAAGCTATTGGAAGGATGCAACAACAAACTAGATGGTTGGAAGTAAGTGTGAGGTACCCGCACGAACGACCGGGCCTGGAAGAAGTCTGAGTACCCCGTGAGCTGCTAGTGTTTCGGCTTTTGGCTAATTAGGAAGTTTCTTTTATCCTTATATTAGTTATGGTGTACATTGAGAACAACACACATTTTTAAGTGTGAAGTGAAGAGATTGTCTTGGTGACTTTCTATGCTATTTAAGTCGTGTTAGTTTAATTAATTTTTTCCTTGAGGGATTTAAGTCAAAAAAAAGATTTTATTTGTAGGTAGTGTAGTAATTCCTCCTTGGTTTTTCTTTGTGTTGCGGTTCTTTTCCAAGTTTTTTATAAAGCGGGTGTAGTTAGTTTTTTGTTGGAGTTGGAGCCAGTGCGAGATGAATTGAATTGAACCAATATCTCTTGACTTTGTTATGCCTTGAGAATAACGAGCATTTTTGTTGTGACGCTTAGGCTCAGTTTTTGACTTTTGTAAAAGTACCTTAAATTGTATGATCTTAAATTTGCTTAACTGCTTTGACTAGAGTGTCTTACTAAAAACCGATCCTAAGGTTTTGTGTTATTCTGTGCGTGCAGTTGATGTCTATAACTTGCTCTGTGTATTTGCAAAGCGAAATAGTAGGTTTGTTCAATCTTGGAAGTGACATAGGCGTTTCTTTGTTGAGTCAAATATATATTTTACCCGTATAATTGTTATATCATGTAGTTAACCCCTTTGAGCATGTAATCCTATTGAATTAACCATCAATTTGAACCTTGTCACCTCTCATGAGCACTTGAATTGTATGAACTTTATAAAATTAAAGTGTGGGGTGGTTGGTTTGAATTTTGAGTTGAACTAATACAATAAGGAGAAAGGTGCACTATTTTAAAAAAGTAACAGCCACTTGAATTTAAAAGAAAAATGAAAAAAATAGTTGTATTATTGTGGAAAAAAATTCCTTGCTAAGTGATGACTCTTGATGCTAGTGTGCTTAAAGAAGTATGGGGTAATATACATTAATGTGAAGGTGAAGTTTTGCTTTGACATAAGGATGGGCTTGAATGTTAAAGTACATGTATTAAAGTTCTTAGGGATGTGTAGTCTCTTTTATATCCAAATGTATCCTACCCGACCCGTAGCCTACATTACAACCAAATAAAGTCCTACTTGATCCTAGACTGAATGAGCTCGATTAGTAGAGTAGTACATTGGCAAGCCTATGATGCATCTTTTGTGGCATATGAATGTTATTTCCGAGAGGGAATGAACTCTTTCTATCTTGAGTTCCTAAATGTTTTTAAATTTCTTTTATGTGTGGAACTACTCTCCTTTGTATTATGAGGGCACTTGATCCATGAAGGAAAGGTAATGTCATTGACCTCTATGATTAGAGTAATTTATTGAGTGGTGAATAATGCATGGTACTTGCGAGTCAAATATTGAGGCGGAGATGTTACACCCTTGTGCTTAGTCTGTTTTAAATATTCTTGGTGTGATGAACTAGGAGAATTGATTGAAAAGGCCATGTCTATAAGTGTAGTTTGATTTCTCTAGGATGAGCAATGTTTAAGTGTGGGGCATCGATGTGTGGATATAATTCATGTTTTATGTACATTATATGCTTTACGTTTTACATGCTTTAATGTTAAAATACACTTTCTTTGAGCGTAATGGAGGCTATTTTAAGTGTAGGTGCATCAGAAATGAAAGTAGAGCTAAATGGATGCTTAAATGTCGAAAGGGCACTCGAGAATGGTGAAAAAGAGAAGCCAGGCAAAAGCCATCTCGACCAGGCTATATCCAGGAGAGGCCAGCTTAAAGCAAGGCTTAGGTAGGCTTTATCCTCGCGAGGCCATCTTAAAGCCAGGCCTATACAGGCTTTATCCTCGCAAGGCCATCTTAAAGCCAGGCCTAAGGCCTGGCCCAGTCCGAGTTTTGAATGTTTTTATTGTTCCAGGCTTGACTAGGAGTTAACCTAAACGTTTAGGTCTTATCCCAAACATATAAATAGAACCAAAATCGCCATTTTGGAGTTATTTTAGAAAGACGAAGAGGGAGATTGAGTTTGGACACACTTTTTGATCTAAGGAGGCAAGAACACACTTGGAGCAAGACGGAGAATTCTTCGACGAGTTTTTCACTTCCTTTTTCCTATTTCCATTGTTGGTTATGTATTCTACTATTGTAGTTTTGCGTACTTTTATGATAGTTAATTTCTTATCTAGGGTTTTGATGGAACCTTTTGGAGGATGATTTTCCTGATACGCATATAGATTTATTGTAGTATTTTCTCTATTTGTTCAACTACGTTATTATTGTGGTTGGTGTCACACCCCAATTCGAGGGACATGACCGGCGCCTGACCGGATAGCCCCCTTCAAGCGGACCTGGGTGCCTTTCTATCCACGCGTTACCCCTGGGTTGTTTATTACTCATAAACCAAAGATCTTACCAATTATAATTGATTTCAAAATTTTCAAATATAACCACACTATTATCATTACTTACAAGTTACAATTTACAATGTCCGACATATACATACATATACATAGGCCATAGTCCCACAGTTTACTGTCTACAGAGCCTCTAGGATTACAAAGGAGGATACAATATTTGTCGATAACAAGGCTCCGGCTATACCTTACAAAATCAAAATCAAGTCTAATGCAGAAGTGGCATGAGCCACACATGGCCCCAGGGAAGAAAAGGGGCTCACCAAAACGGGCAGTGGAAGATGAAGGATGCTACTGTCGATGAGCTGAAGTACCTGCTACTGATCCACCTACAATCATAACACGAAAGCGTCCCTGGCAAACGGGACGTCAGTGTCACACCTCTTTTTTACGCTTACCCGCGAGGGCGCGATATATATAAGAGAGTTTTCCAATTAAAGGACAACCAAAACGGGATTCATTTATTGAGAGATTCGGAGTCACCACTTGGGAGATTTATGGTGTCCCAAGTCACCGGTTTGAAACCCGAATTGAGGAAAGGTTTGACTCTATTCAACGGTCCGCGAACCAGAAATCTGGATAAGGAATTCTGTTAACCCGGGAGAAGGTGTTAGGAATTCCCGAATTCCGTGGTTCTAGCACGGTCGCTTAACTGTCATATTCGGCTTATTTATCTGATTTTTACAGTTATATACTTAATGCAAATTAATATCCCTTTACCGCTTTTATTATTATTATTATTATTTACGAAAGAGAATGTTGCCTAAAAATATGTTTCGAATCACGTCACATGAAATGCACCCGGATCCTCGACACATTCTTATTCAACATTTTGGGATTTGGATTTGGGCCGCATGAAATGCACGCCCGTATTTAAGAAGATAAAATTATTAAAATCGCGCCTAAAAGCAACTACGTGTTATTAACTTTGCGAGGGCCATAAAATTTGCTAAATGGCACGCCTCGAATTCTAACTAATACTTTGCGGAACATATACAAGCACTTATTTATGGGTCTTACACAACACCTATTATCTTAGTCAAATTTACAAATGAAGTCAAATAAATCAATTAACTTTTATTTTTCAAACATCTTCAACTTAAAAAGAGTAACTTAAACCAAATGCCTCAAAACGCTAAAACCAAACAATGACCGTAAGAACAATAAATTGCAACTAAATGAAAGATCACTCAACATAGAAAAAAAAACAAATAAATAAATAAACATGTACTGAAATTAGCAATATGCAAGCCAAAAGAAGAAAAAAAAAACAAACAAACAATTACATATACTTATCATCCACATAGAGAGAGCACAACAATATACATGGAAAAATGAAAGGAGAATATAACATCATAAATAATCAGTGAAATGGAAGTACCAACCTGTAGCAACAATATTCCTTCAATATATTGAATTAATCTTCAACCAAACGTGCAACAGCAATGAATTCCGAAAATCAAGAATTTGACTCAAGAGAATGGCAGCGAAGGACCACGAACCGGAAATTTTCGGCTACCTCGAGGGAGCTCAAGCGCGTATAGGAAACCTCGACACGACAAACCTCGACCTCGACCAGATTTGATAAGGACGAGGACGAGCTGTATGTGGTGTTACAAGATGGGCTGGTTCGCAGCGGAAGAGGCAGCGTTAATAGAGGTTTGGCGTCGGGTAGCTTGTTGGTTTTAGGGGGCGTTTGGTTGGTCGTTCATGGCCATGATTGACGGGATGAAGCTGGTGGCGGGCAACAGCGATGGAACTGGACAGCTGGTTGTTTAGACATAAATGGCGAATGTGCGAATGTCAACTAGAGGGGTGGTTTGGACGTCGACAGGCGCTGTTTGGTTGTAACTGTGTGGTCTGCTTGGTGAGTGATATGGTGGTCGAAGCTGCTGGTCGGCGATGGGAGGAAGACGACTGGAGGATGCTCGTTTGGGTGAGGGTCGTTTTGGTCGACGGCTGGAGCTCTTTTCTCTTTGGTTTTATTTTCTTGTTCCGAAAATGAATACCCTCCCTCTCTGCCGTTGTTCTCTTCTTCTTTTAAGAAGAAGATGAACAGTCCCTTTCTTACAAAAATCATTTCAAAAACATGTCTCTCACTTCACGTGAGAGACCACCCCCTTTTTTTTGTCTTTTTATTTTTGTCTTTTTCCTTTTGTATTTTTCTTTTGTCTTTTTTCTTCTTATTCCCCATCCCCATTATGTGTTGTCCCCCTTAGTGTAGTGGACTCGGTTTATTACGGGCTAGGTCCGAAAATTATAAAACCGGGTAGTTTGAACCCGAATATTATTCTTCGCCCGGAACCGAAAATGGTGTTATTTAATTAATCCTAGGTAATCAAAATAACTATAATACTTATAATAAAAATAAAACTATTTTTTATATTTTTCAAGTTTAAAATAACTACAAAATATTTGTGAAACTATTTTTTATTATTTTCGTTTTTATAAAAAGATAAAAATATAAAGTACTATTTTTGTATTTTTCAAGTTTAAAATGACTACGAAACATTAATAAAACCATATTTTTGTTATTTTTCATTTTGAGGTAAAAATAAAGTAAAAGAGTCAAATTTAGCTAAAATAGCTATATTAAAACTAAACTAAATATTTTACGCTAAAAATATAGAAAATCTCGGGAGGGTCAAAAATCACGTGTTTACACTTAGTATAGGTTCATTTCACTATTTATCACTTGTTTGCAAAATTTGATGCAAAACAGAGTTGATTTGACGCGACCCTTATTCGGAGGGACTAAACTAAAAGAAGAGGAATGTGACCGAGCCCTTGTATCTGAGCTGCCTACATATCCTTGGCTATAAAGGAATCAAGCCACGTGTAGTTCGAAAGTGAGTGAGGAAGGGGTATACCGAGGTGGAGAGCCAGTCGAGGTGTCGTTCCGTCGAGGTTCCGTTCCATCGAAGTTCCGGTCCGTGGTCCTGCTATTACATCAAAAATCAAAACATGAGAAAGACTAACTAAGCCTATCAGCTACTAGTTACAAGATTCCTATCTATAAGTCTTCCGAAGCTTGATCTTGAGTATTGGTTGGTGCTTCATGCGGACTCTAAATTTGAACCTTGATACTTGCTAGTTGTAGGTGCTGTTTTCGGATCAAGACCAGGTATGCAGTGCTTGTGACCTCGGCCATGTCTTGAGCACATCACATCTTTCATCAACTTCTGCACTTGGATTAACTCCTTGCCTTTTTTTTCATTGTGACTATCTTCTGTTGATCATCTCGGACCGTTGACTCGCATTCTGGTCGCAAGCTTCTTTGTTGCTAACTTGCATTGCACTCCGAAGTGATTTCCCTTACTTGTGATCTTCGAGCTATTCTCCTTCGAAGTCTGAATCTATCTTTTCTGATCCTTGTTGCCTTCCTTTCGATTATGAACTTGGATTCACGCCGGGGATTTCCGTTATACTCTACCGCTTTCCTCAACCAACTTCAAAAATAAATCGCCACTCCATTCTTCAGGCGGGCTCCCTGACTTCAATTACAACTTCAAAATAAATCGCTACTCCATTCTTCAGGCGGGCTCCCTGACTTCAACTACAACTTCAAAATAAATCGCCACTCCATTCTTCAGGCGGGCTCCCCGACTTCAACTACAACTTCAAAATAAATCGCCACTCCATTCTTCAGGCGGGCTCCCCGACTTCAACTACAACTTCAAAATAAATCGCCACTCCATTCTTCAGGCGGGCTCCCCGACTTCGACCGATCTTGATTGCCGAACTCCGACCATTGGTCCCTTCCTTGCGATCTTCGACTTGTTTTCCGTCGAAGTCTGAATCTATCTTTCTGATTCCATGTTGCCTTCCCTCTGCTTATGAACTTGGATTTATGCCGGGGATTTCTGTTACGCTCAACCGCTTCAAAATAAATCGTCACTCCATTCTTCAAGCGGGCTCCCCGACTTCAACTACTACTTCAAAATAAAATCGCCACTCCATTCTCCAGGCGGGCTCCCTGACTTCAACTACTACTTCAAAATAAAATCGCCACTCCATTCTCCGGGCGGGCTCCCTGACTTCAACTACAACTTCAAAACTAAATCGCCACTCCATTCTCCAGGCGGGCTCCCCGACTTCAACTACAACTTCAAAACTAAATCGCCACTCCATTCTCCAGGCGGGCTCCCTGACTTCAACTACTACTTCAAAATAAAATCGCCACTCCATTCTTCAGGCGGGCTCCCTGAATTCTACTACAACTTCAAAATAAATCGCCACTCCATTCTTCAGGCGGGCTCCCTGACTTCTACTACAACTTCGAAATAAATCGCCACTCCATTCTTCAGGCGGGCTCCCTGACTTCTACTACAACTTCAAAATAAATCGCCACTCCATTCTCCAGGCGGGCTCCCGGACTTCAACTACTACTTCAAAATAAAATCGCCACTCCATTCTCCAGGCGGGCTCCCTAACTTCAATTACAACTTCAAAACTAAATCGCCACTCCATTCTCTAGGCGGGCTCCCTGACTTCAACTACAACTTCAAAACTAAATCGCCACTCCATTCTCCAGGCTGCCGCTTTCCTTAACCAACTTCAAATATAAATCGTCGCTCCATTCTTCAGGCGGGCTCCCTGACTTCAACTACAACTTCAAAATAAATCGCCACTCCATTCTCCAGGCGGGCTCCCTGACTTCAACTATTGCTTCAAAAATAAAATCGCCACTCCATTCTCCAGGCGGGCTCCCTGACTTCAACTACTACTTCAAAATAAAATCGCCACTCCATTCTTCAGGCGGGCTCCCTGACTTCAACTACTACTTCAAAATAAAATCGCCACTCCATTCTCCAGGCGGGCTCCCTGACTTCAACTACTACTTCAAAATAAAATCGCCACTCCATTCTCCAAGCGGGCTCCCTGACTTCAACTACTACTTCAAAATAAAATCGCCACTCCATTCTCCAGGCGGGCTCCCTGACTTCAACTACTACTTCAAAATAAAATGCCCACTCCATTCTCCAGGCGGGCTCCCTGACTTTAATTACAACTTCAAAACTAAAATCGCCACTCCATTCTCCAGGCGGGCTCCCTGACTTCAACTATAACTCACTAATTTCATCCTATCCTGATCACCTTCCTTTGCCTTTTGTACCATTTTCTTCTGAATTATCTTGTCTTGGAATTGCTTTCCCCCCTGGGTCGTATTACTTTTATTTTGGCTGCTGGGGATATCTTTGGAACTTGTTACTCACTTGTGGGGATGATGCTGCTGAGGAAGTCTTCTTTGTTTCCTTCACCCCTCATTCTCTCTCGGACTCGCCGGAGGTTGAAATGTTATGGACTGGGGATTATCCTGGCGAGGGACCCCTTTTCCTCTTCCTTCTTCCCATTCTTCCTCTGGGACTCAGGTGCTTGAATTTGCGCCGGGAACTCTTGTTGTAACCCTCTGCTTTTTGGTGGGCTACTGGTTTCAAGACCTGCAATGTAAAGACTGAAGACTTGCCTTTTGTTATACAGGTAGGCGCCTGCTTTTAGTAGCAACTTTTGAATTAAAAATGCATGTTGGCAATAATTTACAAAATATGCATAGGACAATATAAGATAAAACATACGTAAAATATCCTATTCGAGGGCGGATGGTCCCGTCGTATCCTATTTGAGGGCGGATACTCCCATCGTATTCTATTCGAGGGCGAATACTCCCATCGTATTCTATTCGAGGGCGAATACTCCCAATGTATCCTATTCGAGGGCGAATACTCCCAATGTATCCTATTCGAGGGCGAATACTCCCATTGCATCCTATTCGAGGGCGAATCCCATTGTATCTTATTCGAGGGCGAATACTCCCATTGCATCCTATTCAAGGGCGAATACTCCCATTGTATCCTATTCGAGGGCGAATACTCCCATTGTATCCTATTCGAGGGCGAATACTCCCATCGTATCCTATTCGAGGGCGGATACTCCCATTGTATCCTATTCGAGGGCGAATACTCCCATTGTATCAATGTATGAAAGTGAACAAACCTGAGACGTCCAGTTCGAAGGTGGACAAACCTGAAACATCCTATTTGAGGGTGGACAAACATGACATGTCATCTTGAATTGCCTTCCTCGTTTCTCCGAGAAAATTTTCAACAACGGCAGAAAATTTTCTCCCCCAGTATTGGTGTTCTTCCTTGTGGCATGACTTTCTGCTATCAATAGCACTTTCCTTCCCTGTTTCAAATCAAAGAAAATTTGTTAGTTCAAAACATTGTGAGCGGTTGTGCCGCTCATGTAGTGGTTTTTTCCTTTTCTCCTTTCCCTCGCTCGGGGTTCCCAAAACTTGTTGGGGAATGATTTCATTTGCTGGAGATGATATTCCTGTTGGGGATGTGTTTTTCCATTTATCCCTTCCCGTTCTCAACTTGCTGGGGGTTATTTTGTTGAAGATGGGATTTCCTTTCTTCCTTTACCACTCTGTGTTGTCCGACCACCTCGGAACTTGTTGTAGATAACATTGTTGGTGGATTTTCATTTCCTCAAAATTTGGTGTTTCACTCTTCTTGAAGGTTGTTGAGGATGACACTGGTTCGAAGACCATTTCTCTTAAGACTTTCCTTCTTCCCCAAGTGGGGATTGACTTCCAGAAAATTTTCAAACTGAAAAGAAAATTTTCTGCCCCAGTTTAATAATCTTCTTTGCACCATACTTCTCTGCCGTCAATGGCATTTCCTTGCCTTGCATAATAATTGGAAAATTGGTGGCAAGTTTTGAAGTCATTTCTCACTATGTTTTGACTAGACCGACTTTGATGGAGAATTTTGACAAAAGGAGAAAGATAAAAAGAAACAACAAATAGAAGACAAGGGAGGACTGACTCTCTAACCAGAAACAACTATAAAAACTTATCAAACGCGGATACCAACTCTACTGGTCATGACATGCACATATGGCCTATCCTCCGTCGTTAATTTCCTTTCACGATTTTTGTCTTGTGATTTCCATCTGATTATCACCTTTATTTGACTTGTAGTGCCCGAAGGGTTTTCACTTTCAAGCCTCTCTCATTTTTATTTTCTCTCAGCTTTCGTCGCCTTATGGTGCCTGTGAAGGTTTTTACCGGTAAGACTCTCTCGTTTGTATTACTTTTAGCTGGGGATTGGGGTGTCACTGCCAAGACTCTCTCGTATTTCCTTTCTGCTGAGAATCAGAATCTTTTCTGCTGAGAATCAGCGTGTTATATTATGATAGGACTCTATCCCTCGCCTGACGCGGCATCTTTTGAAGACTGATCGGAAGGTCTTTCTTTGGACCGTAATGTGGGATTTGGATAGGGCTAGAAAGAAAGGGTATTGAAGGCTCAAAACAAAATCAATTTTGGGTTCAAAATTTACAACCTTCGGACCTAAATTTATTTACAATAAACACAATTTTTCTTTGCCCCGGTTTTTTACTTGGGGATTTTTTATTTCTTTATTTACACTATGACCGAGCTGTGAAGCGCCTACGTATCCTCTTTAAGGAATCAGGTCAAACGTAGTTCCCAATTCCTTCTTTTCATTTTTTTTTTCATCATTTTTTCATTTTCTTTTCTTTTCTTTTTCGTTCCTTTTTGGTTGTTTTTGTTTTTTTCTCTTTTTCTTTCTTTATCTTCCCCATTTGTGTTTCTAATTTTGGTACCGATTCCGAAGGAGGGGTATGAAAGAAATCAAAATAAGGCTCGAAGGGTTAACGAAGGATAAAGTGTTTGGGTAGCAGAACAAAATGCCTTCGTCATTCCAATCTTCAAACCATGCCAAGTACAAACAACATATTCACGACATCTTCTGGTTGTGCTAGGAGTGATAACCATATCGTCCATTCACCTTTTTCATCCGTCATTTTAAAGTATTGCGGGACGACACTTCCATTTCAGTATCACGAGCGAACCCCATGTGAGCATGGCCATTTTGCCCTTAAGGCTTTCTTTGTATTTTACCCGCCCCAAATTTCACGTGACTCGGGTTCCAAATAATCTCAAATCATTATTTCTTTTAAAATGCCATGATTATCTTCCAATTCCTTCATGATTAACTTTTAAGATCAGGCCACAATTATGCGTGCATGTCATGTCACTAGTGTTGACAGAAAAATGACTATAAAGAAGAAAGACTTAAATCAAAGAAAAATGACTCGAAATAATGGCAAACAAGAGAGTTGCATTAGACGAACTAGAAATGAATTAATACAACAAAACAAACACAATAAACTGGGGTACACCCTTGGAACAAACCTACACAATACTAAATGAGGTATTACGACCAATAGAAAACTGGACAAAATAGAACGACAAAAGGGTTTGAGTTACATGACAATATCCTCATTACAACCCTGAAATAATCTGGACGACAGAAATGACAACAAAATAAGCCACCAAAAACTCCATTCTGGTTGACCAAGAAATGGAGAGTCTTCCCGATTACCAAGCACGATATTTTGGCCACTGAGCTTCGCATCAATATTACCAAGGCCACTTATTTGCTTCGACATTTTCAGCTTTAGTCAATACATCCCCACAAAGCGTCCATCATGGCGTGCGGGTAAAGGACTCTATGCGATATTCTTGGTGTCACTATCTTGGATCATAATCAGGTTTTCCTGGATCTTCTGTTTCCGGTTCACCACAAACTAACCACCTCCACTCTCAACAATTCAAAATAAAATATGGTAGAAATGGAATCAGTCAGTCCTTATCCATATTTTTTGCTTACTTCTTTTTCTTTTTCTTTTTTTTTTCTTTTTTTTTCTCTTTTTTTTCATTTTTTTTCATTTTTTTTATATACATATACAGTTGTGGTCGAATCTTATGGAGATTGCCTACGTATCATGACCCCGCATGAATCAGACCGAGCGTAGTTCTTGCAAATTAATGCAAGAAATAAAGAAATGTTTATTTGATTTTTTTTTATTTCTTTTTTTTTCTTTGAAGGAAAATTATAGAAGCCGACTCCAACTACAAACTTGTGTAGGAGATTTCTACAAGAAAAAGAATATTTTTTAGTGTCAATTATGACTATTTCTACAAAATTGGCCACATAATGGCTTATTTGACAAAATGACTATTTTTGCAAAGTTTACTTAAGAAAGATAAACTTGAGATATTTTTTTATCTTGTGGCTCATGGGGCATCGTTCGGCATCACCATAAACCAACACAAGACTATTTTTCATAAATTGGCCATGTAATGGCTTATTTAGACAAAGTGGCTCTTTTTGCAAAATTTTATTTAAGAAGATGCAAATTCAAAATTTTTTTATCCTGGGGCCTATGGAGCATCGTTCAGCACCGACACAGGCCAACACAAGACTGAGGAAGTTAAAATGCAAAAATGTGGCTATTTAAGCAAAACTCCGGCCATGTAATGGCTTATTTGATAAAGTGGTTATTTTTGTAAAGTTGAGTGATGACTCAAAACTTGATTTTTTGCGGATACATCCTTTCGCATTTCCGCGAGGGAATATTTCCAGGCTGTGTCCAAAATTATTTACAAATGACTCAAAGTGGCTATTTTTGCAAAAATGGCCTTCCGACGTCCTTTTAAGGGACATTCGGCTTATTTTAAGCAAGAATAGCATTACCCGACTTATTTATAACAAAAATAAAAATTTTGACATTTTTGGTTATTTTTGCAAAAAGGGTGTGAACCCGGACTTGATTTTGCGGCTATGACCTTGCAACATTTCCACAAGGAATATTTCAAGGTCGTGCCCGCAAATTATTAAAAATGATTCAAAGTGGCTATTTTTGCAAAAAAAATAAAAACAGCCTTCCGGTGTCCCTTCGAAACATTCGGCTATTTTCAAAAACAGCGTCACTTCGATTTATTGACAAAATTAAACACACACATTTTTTTTGATTTTTTAAAGGGGTGGTTGGACCCGATGAGGGTTGCCTACGTATCCCACCTAATGGGGAGAATCAAACCAGCGTAGTTCGGTCAAACAAACTACATCTTTAAAGGAAACAAACTATTTATTATTTTTTCGCACATTTTTTTTTAAGCTTAAAACAAAATTTTTTTCTTTTTTTTTTAGTAAAAAAAACAACCTATTTTGAAATCACATATTTTTTATTTTCCAACAAACGTTTTTTTCCTTTTTAAGTAAAAAAAACAAACTATTTTGAAACTATTTTTTTTTTATCAAACATTTTTTATTTTACAACAAACGTTTTTTTTTTCTTTTTAAGTAAGTAAAAAAACAAACTATTTTGAGACTATTTTTTCATTTTCCTCAATATAAAGAAAAACGGTTAGCCTGCAAGTCTGAAGCAAATATATGCATAAAACAAACAGGATGCAGCAGGATGGTCTTTTTCATTTCAGGTCACCTGTCCTAGACGGACCCAACCCCTGTGTTGAGTCCCTAAGTCAAATGCAACATGATGCAAATAAACGTTCCTACTAGGGATCCGGCATGAAGCTTTGTTATTCTAGGTTTAAAAACCTGGGTTTATTGTTCTAGACTTGGCTTACCCGAGCGGACAACTCGAGCCGAGGAGGAGGCAGCAACCCGGGAATACAGAAGCTTCACCGGTTTTGCAACTTATCCAAACCTCGTTCTAAGGTGGGAATTAGACACTATACGGAAAAGAAGTCACACGAAGTGCACCCTTCTTCATGATTTAGAAGACTCAGAGAGAGGAGATTGGTTTCGGCACAATTTATATGTACAGTTCAAAAAATATCAAAGCGATAAAAATATCATTTTGCACATTAATACAAACATATAATAAAATCGGATAATAAATAAGCCAAATACAACAATTATTCCAAGCTCGAATTCTTAAACCCTGAACCAGTGGTTCTGGTATCGTCCCCAGTGGAGTCGCCAGAGCTGTCACACCTCTTTTTTACGCTTACCCGCGAGGGCGCGATATATATAAGAGAGTTTTTCCAATTAAAGGACAACCAAAACGGGATTCATTTATTGAGAGATTCGGAGTCGCCACTTGGGAGATTTATGGTGTCCCAAGTCACCGGTTTGAAACCCGAATTGAGGAAAGGTTTGACTCTATTCAACGGTCCGCGAACCAGAAATCCGGATAAGGAATTCTGTTAACCCGGGAGAAGGTGTTAGGCATTCCCGAATTCCGTGGTTCTAGCACGGTTGCTTAACTGTCATATTCGGCTTATTTATCTGATTTTTACAGTTATATACTTAATGCAAATTAATATCCCTTTACCGCTTTTATTATTATTATTATTTACGAAAGAGAATGTTGCCTAAAAATATGTTTCGAATCACGTCACATGAAATGCACCCGGATCCTCGACACATTCTTATTCAACATTTTGGGATTTGGATTTGGGCCGCATGAAATGCACGCCCGTATTTAAGAAGATAAAATTATTAAAATCGCGCCTAAAAGCAACTACGTGTTATTAACTTTGCGAGGGCCATAAAATTTGCTAAATGGCATGCCTCGAATTCTAACTAATACTTTGCGGAACATATACAAGCACTTATTTATGGGTCTTACACAACACCTATTATCTTAGTCAAATTTACAAATGAAGTCAAATAAATCAATTAACTTTTATTTTTCAAACATCTTCAACTTAAAAAGAGTAACTTAAACCAAATGCCTCAAAACGCTAAAACCAAACAATGACCGTAAGAACAATAAATTGCAACTAAATGAAAGATCACTCAACATAGAAAAAAAAACAAATAAATAAATAAACATGTACTGAAATTAGCAATATGCAAGCCAAAAGAAGAAAAAAAAAACAAACAAACAATTACATATACTTATCATCCACATAGAGAGAGCACAACAATATACATGGAAAAATGAAAGGAGAATATAACATCATAAATAATCAGTGAAATGGAAGTACCAACCTGTAGCAACAATATTCCTTCAATATATTGAATTAATCATCAACCAAACATGCAACAGCAATGAATTCCGAAAATCAAGAATTTGACTCAAGAGAATGGCAGCGAAGGACCACGAACCGGAAATTTTCGGCTACCTCGAGGGAGCTCAAGCGCGTATAGGAAACCTCGACACGACAAACCTCGACCTCGACCAGATTTGATAAGGACGAGGACGAGCTGTATGTGGTGTTACAAGATGGGCTGGTTCGCAGCGGAAGAGGCAGCGTTAATAGAGGTTTGGCGTCGGGTAGCTTGTTGGTTTTAGGGGGCGTTTGGTTGGTCGTTCATGGCCATGATTGACGGGATGAAGCTGGTGGCGGGCAACAGCGATGGGACTGGACAGCTGGTTGTTTAGACATAAATGGCGAATGTGCGAATGTCAACTAGAGGGGTGGTTTGGACGTCGACAGGCGCTGTTTGGTTGTAACTGTGTGGTCTGCTTGGTGAGTGATATGGTGGTCGAAGCTGCTGGTCGGCGATGGGAGGAAGACGACTGGAGGATGCTCGTTTGGGTGAGGGTCGTTTTGGTCGACGGCTGGAGCTCTTTTCTCTTTGGTTTTATTTTCTTGTTCCGAAAATGAATACCCTCCCTCTCTGCCGTTGTTCTCTTCTTCTTTTAAGAAGAAGATGAACAGTCCCTTTCTTACAAAAATCATTCAAAAAACATGTCTCTCACTTCACGTGAGAGACCACCCTTTTTTTTTGTCTTTTTATTTTTGTCTTTTTCCTTTTGTATTTTTCTTTTGTCTTTTTTCTTCTTATTCCCCATCCCCATTATGTGTTGTCCCCCTTAGTGTAGTGGACTCGGTTTATTACGGGCTAGGTCCGAAAATTATAAAACCGGGTAGTTTGAACCCGAATATTATTCTTCGCCCGGAACCGAAAATGGTGTTATTTAATTAATCCTAGGTAATCAAAATAACTATAATACTTATAATAAAAATAAAACTATTTTTTTATATTTTTCAAGTTTAAAATAACTACAAAATATTTGTGAAACTATTTTTTATTATTTTTGTTTTTATAAAAAGATAAAAATATAAAGTACTATTTTTGTATTTTTCAAGTTTAAAATGACTACGAAACATTAATAAAACCATATTTTTGTTATTTTTCATTTTTGAGGTAAAAATAAAGTAAAAGAGTCAAATTTAGCTAAAATAGCTATATTAAAACTAAACTAAATATTTTACGCTAAAAATATAGAAAATCTCGGGGAGGGTCAAAAATCACGTGTTTACAGTCAGTACACTAGAATTGTACTGGTATATATGGAAAAACTTTGTCCCAAGTAAACTCAAGCCATTAAACAAGTAAATCACGATGATAAGACAACTAGTGAAGTACACCCAAAATTAATGAAGCCAGCCAACCATATTTCCACATTTACCTCGTTTCAAGTAGTTCTCAGCCCAAAGCACAATTGAAGATAAACAAGGAAGGCAACAACCAAACAAATACGGAAAAGCACAATCAAGTCAAACAAAGGGGCAATCAGTGCCCCACGGGTTGCAAACTCTCCTGCTGTCTCCTTTCACAATTTCACATAAATGATTTATATCAATTTCAATGGCGATTTCGATCGCTTTCCATTCTTATTACCTCGGCCACCCTTATCACCCCAACCCACACCTTATTACTTCGTGTTGCAGCACGCAACCCGATCCCACCATACAGTTTCAATCACAACAATCACAAACAGCAAACAAGGCACTACACAAGATCACAATAAGTGCAAATAAGCAATTTACCAATTGGTTCATGTTCTCAAATACTTTTCAAACCAATATCACAATTCAAGTGTTTAATTTCTTTCCCACAAGAAACCATATATGCCATCACAACAATTATTCTCAATTATTTACCAATTTCAATTCCCTTTTTATCTTTCGGTTCATATTCCATACCACACCACACATAGTTCAACATCAATTAGATACCCAAAACAAAATCAACAAATTACACACAATCTCTCAAATTAACACATGCCAAACGAATTGCACACATAAGGGCGATTACACAAGAATCAAAGTTAGCCATACATACCTGGAATCGAATTTACTTCTTTCAATCTCTTACTTAAGCTCACCCAAGTTATCCTAAGTCGCCAACTTCCTTTTATGCAAACTCTTACTTCTACCCACTTCTTTTTTACTAAAATTCAAGTTCAATAACATGAATGAGTATCACATTCTATTTCCAAAAGCTATTGTATACAATTCTTTCTTTACCTTTGAAAAACTGATAAATTAGACGAAAATAACTAGGATTTTTACCTCTTAGAGATTTGGGAAGATGAATTTTTGCCTTAGGATCTTCCGGACCAAACGATTGGAACAATCTTTGAAGATAATTGGACTTCTCTCTCTAGAACCCCTCTTTCCTCTCTCTAATTTTGCTAAGAAGATATAATAAAAATGAAGGTTGAGGGTGTTTTATTAAAGAATGGGTCGGGTCAAATTTTATAAAAAATCTGGGCCGAGTCAATTCTGCGATCGATCACAGATTCAACATGCGCTCCGCAGAATTGCCTAAAAATTGCACATGTTCTATTACGATATGCGATCAGAATGCGGTCCGCATTCGTGTTCTGCAGTCGTAGATTGCACCGCAGATTTGACATTTAAAAATTCTCGAGAAATTATGCGGTGGATCTGCGGTCCACATTTTCATTCTGCGATCGCATATTTGACCGCATTTTTAACACCATTTCTTGAAAACATTCTGTTAAGCTTTGCGGTAGGAATGTGGTCCGCATCGCAGATCTACGATCGTATTCCTGACCGCAAAATCGACATTTTCTGGAAAATTTTATTCTTTCGATTTTTGGAGCTTAAATCACTACCAAGGGTCCGAACCGCTACGCATTCCTAACACATTATTCAGACCATGACACCACAACTACTAGGTTTTAAGCACAAAAATTTTACGGGGCCTTACATCCTCTCCCCCTTAAAATCATTCATTCTCAAATGAGGATTTTACGGGGCCTTACGGTTGGTTGAAGAGCTCTCAATCGACTGTGCCAATTTAGTGTGTATTACTCGGGAGAGAGTACATATTTAGGTAGTTGTTGAACAACATCACTCTTAACATATATGAGGGATCAATATGGAGGGTTTAAATGTGGAATTATGGATAACAAAACCTTGGGTGCGATCCGAGTGAGCCGTACTTAATGCCAACTAACATAATTCGGGAAAATATGTCCAGTAAATTGTTATAATTACTCGGGAGAGAGTTACGATAGTTAGAGCGATCATGATCAGTAGAGAATACTTAAGCGAATTTATAGAAAATGTAGCGGGAGAATTCCAACAATTGGAGAAATTATAACTCTAGGCCTCCTTAATCTTGTCTCTAACCCTTAGTCTCCCTAGTTGTTAATCTACTAATTTAATTTGTTAGTTAATTAGATACAAGAATCTTAGTATTTATATCATAGCAATTGTTCGAGCTTGTCTTCTTGGCGATAATGAACAATTTTAGCTAAGCCTTAGTTCTCTGTTGGATTCGACTCTGGACTTGTAAACCAGATTATATTTGCAACGACCACTTAGTCCTTTTTATAAGGCGTAGTTGGGCAGATAAATTTTTGACACTGTTACCGGGGAGCTAACAATGTAGTTATAGCTATATATATTGCTAGGTTTCAAGTTTGAACTTTTATTTTATTTTGTTTTTATTTTTTTAATTTCTTGTCATTATAACAGTTGATTTGAGAAACATGACATCTTGAAATTATGAGAATTTAGGTTTAGATAAATCTACTATTGGTCCTTATACATATTGGGAAGAAACCAACGGTATCAAAATTATTAAAATATTCCTGAGAGCGAGTTATATGCACCAACTCAATCTTATTTGTGGAATGTGTGTGGTGGAAAAAAAGGGTCACTTTTATGGTTATGCTTATATTTCTTATCTTCTCCCAACCTCTTATTATGATGGATTTACCTTTTCTTGTGAAGTTAACATGAACAAAGAACATGGAGATGCAGACTTGAAGGAGATCAAGGATATGTTAAAGTGTCTTCTGAAAAAAATAATGGAAAACAATTGCAGATAGAAAGACAAAAGGAAACTATTCGCAACTTGGAGGCTAAAGTGAGTCAAGTGGTTGAAGCTTTTAATGCTTAGCAAGCCATTTTTGGGGATGTGAGCCAAGAAGAGCGTGAATTCAAGGTGCTAATTCAGGAGGTCAGAGTAGAACATCAACAACCTAGCCAACTACAATTTAAGGATATCGATGTTATAAAAGTGAGATTAGAGTCATCCAAGGACATTGAGGTAATAAATTTTATTGACTCTAGTATCAATGATGTTGAGGATGCTGAAAGTCCTGAAGTTCATGTGTGTGAGCACATTGGTCCTCACACCAAACTATTTTCTATATTATGCTTGGATGAAGTTATAGAAATCACCCGAGCCGATTGAGAAGTCAAGGAATGATGAATGAGGTGCATACATTTTGGAATTTTTCTTGCCAGAAAGATAAGGCTACATACCTTATCTAAAAGCCAAGACGTGTTAAATAGTACAACGGTTGCTTGGACTAATTATATTTGTTCCTCTTGCCTTGGAGCATACCCGAAAACTTGATGCCGAATTGGGGGTCCAATTCATAAGTTCAAAGTGGAGGCAAAAAGTTATTTGCGTCATGCGGTGTTAAACCATGCACTTGTTGGGAGGCAACCCAGCTTTATTGCTTTCTTTTTTATTTTATTTTTTTATTGTTATTTTTTAATTATCTTATTTTTGTAGTGTCAATTTTAAATTTTATAGGAGCATGGAAAGCAAAACTATTGGAAGGATGCAACAACGAACTACATGCTTGGAATTAAGTGTGAGGTACCCACACGAACGACCAGGCTTGGGAGAAGTCTGTGTACCCCATGAGCTGCTAGTATTTTGGCCTTTAGCCTATTAGGGAGTTTTTTTATCCTCTTATTAGTTATGATGTGCATTGGGGACAACACACAATTTTAAGTCCGTGGTGAAAAGATTATCATGGTGACTTTCTGTGCTGTTTTAGTCGTGTTAGTTTAAATTTTTTTTTCTTGATGGATTTAAGTATTAAAAAAAAGGTTTTCTTTGTAGGTAGTGTAGCAGTTCCCTTTTGGTTTTTCTTTGTGCCGTGGTTCTTTTCTTACGGTTTTGTTTGAACCGGATGTAGTTAATTTTTTTAGGAGTTGGAGCCAGTGTGAGATGAATTGAATTGAACCAATATCTCTTAACTTTGTTATGCCTTGAGATAGCGAGTATTTTGATGGTGATGCTTAGTCTTAGTTTTTGACTATTGTAGAAGTACCTTGAATTGTATGATCTTAAATTTGCATAGCTGATTTGACTGGAGTGTCTTGACAAAAACCGATCATGAATGAGTTATGTGCCATGTGTGTGTAAGATTTTATGTTATTCTGTGCATGCAGTTGATGTCTAGAACTTGCGTCGTGTGCTTTCAAAGCGAAATAGTAGTTTTGTTCAGTCTTGAAAGTGATATAGGCATTTCTTTGTTGAGCCATATATATATTTTACCTGCCTAATTATTATGTAATGTAGTTAACCCCTTTGAGCCTGTAGTCATGTTTCTTTGGAAACTACATTACAAGACTTACCCATTTGATTGAATTAACCATCTATTTGAATCTTGTCACCTCTTATGAGCACTTGAACTGTTATGAAATTTGTAAAAGTGAAAGTGTGGGGTGGTTGGTTTGTCTTTTGAGTGGAACTAATGAAATACATAGAAAGGTGCACTATTTTGAAAAAGTAAGAGCCACTTGAATCAAAAAAAATAGTTGTATTGTTGTGTAAAAAAAATTCCTTGCTAACCGATGACTCTTGATGTAAGCGTGCTTAAAGAAGTTTGAGGTAATATATATTGATGTGAAGGTGAAGTTTTGGTTTGACATAAGTATGAGCTAGAATGTTAAATTACATGTATTAAAGTGCTTAGGGAGGCGTAGTCACTTTTATATCTAATGTATCCTACCCGATCCGTAGCATACGTTACAACCAAATAAGGTTCTACTTGATCCTAGACTAAATGAGC
The DNA here is from genome assembly GCA_032618575.1 of Nicotiana noctiflora. Taxonomy (NCBI): domain Eukaryota; kingdom Viridiplantae; phylum Streptophyta; class Magnoliopsida; order Solanales; family Solanaceae; genus Nicotiana; species Nicotiana noctiflora. The sequence goes on from JASVEL010007402.1 coordinate 237,060, forward strand.
TCGATTAGTAGAGTAATACACTACGGACAAGCCTATGGTGCATCTTTTGTGGCATATGAATGTTATTTCTAAGAGGGAGTGAATTCTTTCTATCTTGAGTTCCTAATTGTTCTTAAATTTATTGTGTGTGTGGATCTATTCACTTTTGTATTGTGAGGGCACTTGAATCATGAATAAAATTTAATGCCATTGACCTCTTTGATTAGAGTAAGTGAGTGAGTGGTGAATAATGCATGGTATTTGCGAGTCAAATCTTGAGGTAGAAGTGTTACACCCTCGTGCTTAGTCTATTTTAAAGATTCTTGGTGTGATGAGTTAGGATAATGTTTTAAAAAGTCATGAGTGTAGTTTGATTTCTCGAGTTCAAGCAATGTTTAAGTGTGGGGCATTGATGTGTGTCTATAATTCATGATTTTTTCACATTATGCTTTACGTTTTATATGTTTTAATATTAAAATACTGTTCGTCTGAGCATAATGGAGGCTATTTTATATGTAGGTGCATCGAAAATAAAAGTAGATCTAAATGGATGCTTAAATGTCGAAAGGGCGCTCAAAAACGGTGAAAAGGAGAATCCGGGTAAAAGCCAACTCGACCAGGCTTTATCCAGGTGAGGCCAACTTAAAGCAAAGCCTAGCTAGGCATTATCCAGGTGAGGCCAGCTTAAAGCCGGGCCTAGGCAGGATTTATCCAGGCGATGCTAGGCTTAAGGTCCAGTCCGAGTTTGAAGGTTCTTATTATTCTTGGTTTGACTAGGAGCGGACCTACACATTTAAGGCTTGTCTCAAACATATAAATAGACCCAAAATTGCCACTTTGGAGTTATTTTTGTGAGACGAAGAGGGAGATCATGTTTGGACACACTTTTCGACCTAAGGATGCACGAACACACTAGGAGCAAGGCGGAGAATTCTTCTACGAGTTTTTCACTTTCTTCTTCCTATTCCCATTATTGATTATGAATTCTACTATTGTAATTTTGCATACTATTATAAATAGCTAATTTTGTATCTAGGGTTTTGATGGAACCTTTTGGAGGATGATTTTTCTGTTGCGTATATAGATTTGCTGTATTATTTTTTCTATTGTTCAACTACATTTTTATTGTGGTTGGTTGAAAAACTATCAATCGACTATACCTATTTAATATGTATTTTTCGGAAGATAGTGCATATTTAGGTAGTTGTTGAGCAACATCACTCCTAATGTATACGAGGGATTAATACGGAAGGTTTAAAGGTGAGATTAGGGATAACGAAATCTTGGTGCAATTTGAGTGAGTTGTACTTAATGCTAGCTAACGTAATTCAGGAGAATATGTCTAGTAAATTATGATAATTACTCAGGAGAGAGTTACGACAGTTAGAACGCTCATGTTTGGTAGAGATTACTTAAGCAAATTTATAGAAAATTTAGGGGCAAAGATTCCGACTATTGGAGAAATCATAACTCTTGACTTCCTTAATCTTGTCTCTAACCCTTAGTATTCCTAGTTGTTAGTCTACTAATTTAATTTGTTAGTTAATTAGATAGAATAATCTTAATATTTAGAACATAGGAATTGTTCGAGCTTGTCTTCTTGGTGATATTGATCAATTGTAGCTAAATCTTTGTTCTCTGTGGGATTCGACTTTGGACTTGTAAATCGAATTATATTTATAGCGACCGCTTAGTCCTTCTTATAAGGCGTAGTTGGGCGTGATTAGAGGCCTTTAAATATATTTATAAAATTTTTACACTATCAAAAAATTTGCTTTCTTAATAATAAATTAATCATTTAAGGCAAGGATAGCGAATTCAAAAAAAAAAAAAAACTAGAAAGAAGAGCATAAAGAATAAAGTGGTTATCGAATATTGAGGTCCAGAACTCGACATAAAATTTTTGATTAGGCTATCATCATGAATAAGAAAATGAAATGAACGTACATAACGTAACAATTTAAGTTATGAATATTGACATGGTCAAAACTATTTACACCTTCTAATTAATTTAAACGATAATTATAGTTTATACTATTAAGTAGCACTCATCGATGAATATCTAAAATAAATTGTAATCTAATATAATACGTGCTACAAAAAATCGGTGTATGAATGCTTTTAGGCTCATGCAGTTTGAGAGAAATGTTTAAAAGAAATTCATTATTTTGTCGATGTATATAACTTATTTCCTATATAAAAAGGATAAAGCTAATATTAAAGAATATGAAAATATACTAATTAATAAGTAAAGAAAATTATCATAATTTATGAACTTATTGGTAATTGGTATAAAATAACTTCAGTTAAATAATAAAATAATATTTTAATACTTTTATAATAATAATAATAAAAAAGTTTATAGTAAATTTGAGACCTTCAAATTTCGGGAGCCTAAGGCATAGCCTTAGAGCCACCCTTGGAAAACAGACATGGTAGAGAAACTTTCTCCTTAAATAAATTATGCAAAGTGTGAATATGAATTAGTGGGATAATAAATTTAGAATATCAGATGATTAAATTAAAAGAAAAAAAACCTTACTATAGCCTCTTAATTACCCATTAATGATTTTGTAATGTGTAATAATTAACAAATTTGGTTAGTCTCTTTATGAGGGACGGCTATGTTTCTTTATTTCAAACCTTTCGTTTTGTAGACTCTTAACGCCCAAGGAGAATTTGGAAACGTTCTCTGTACTGTCGCGTTTGGCCAAGAAATCTCTTTCTAAATTATTAGAACAAAAGCTGCATACACATCTTGTGCAAAATCGGGGGAATCCAAACAACACGTGCAAGCAAAATCTCTCTACGTTTTATGTTGTACTATTGACTTTTTTTAAAAAGGAAAATCAACTTAAATAATCGTCTATTCAACTATTAAATTAATAATAATAACCGGCATCTATATAAATTCAATCAGTTAGTTATATAAACATCTTATTATTTTTCATTTAGAAAACATGAAGTATATTTTTAATTGCTTTAAAAAATAATTACCTATATATATATATATATATACATATATATATATATATACATATATATATATATATATATATATATATATATATATCCGACTAGTTTTGTATTTTGTCTTTTGCCCATTTATATGTCGTCTTCATGCTAATAATTACTGAAATAAAAAATCAAATACCATTATTTAAACTGAAATGTAAAATTGTCAAAGTCCTACCCAAAAGTTTGTACAATCTTATTTAATGAATCCTGTCTCCAAAATTAAATTATTACTACTGTCCATCCGTTTTAATTTAAATGATATAATTTAATTTTGTATAAAGTTTAAGTAAAAAAACTTTTGAAATATGTAATCTTAAAAGATTAAGAGACAAAAGTTTTATGAAGTTATGACATGTGGATATGATTAAATAAAAAATAAATAAAATAAAAAGTTTAAAGTCAAATAAATATAAATATAAAACTATGTTATTTTTCTTAAAACAAACTAATTAAAATATCTCATTAAATTGAATCATAGGTCTGTGCTTCGAGTAAGTTCTTCACGAGCTCACCAAACCCCACCGTCTCTCCTTATCTCCACCTAACCCATCTACCATTTCAACTCGCCGTTAAACTTAACGCCGTTATCTCTCCACCTAACTCCACCTTTATTTCTTTCTTTTTCCCTCTATAAATCCTCACACTTAGACACAGTTTCTCCTCAACCGTACCAAAACACCCATTTCTCCCCAAAAAAATTCATTTCTCTCGTCGAAAATGGATCTTCTCTTACTAGAGAAGACCTTAATAGGTCTTTTCTTTGCCATTTTAATCGCTTTAATTGTCTCTAAACTTCGTTCAAAGCGTTTTAAGCTTCCTCCAGGACCAATTCCAGTACCTGTTTTTGGTAATTGGCTTCAAGTTGGTGATGATTTAAACCACAGAAATCTTACTGATTATGCCAAAAAATTTGGTGATCTATTCTTATTAAGAATGGGTCAACGTAATTTAGTTGTTGTGTCATCTCCTGAATTAGCTAAAGAAGTTTTACACACACAAGGTGTTGAATTTGGTTCAAGAACAAGAAATGTTGTGTTTGATATTTTTACTGGGAAAGGTCAAGATATGGTTTTTACTGTGTATGGTGAACATTGGAGAAAAATGAGGAGAATTATGACTGTACCATTTTTTACTAATAAAGTTGTGCAACAGTATAGAGCGGGGTGGGAGTATGAGGTGGCAAGTGTAATTGAGGATGTGAAGAAAAATCCTGAATCTGCTACTAATGGGATTGTATTAAGGAGGAGATTACAGTTAATGATGTATAATAATATGTTTAGGATTATGTTTGATCGGAGATTTGAGAGTGAAGATGATCCTTTGTTTCTTAAGCTTAAGGCTTTGAATGGTGAAAGGAGTAGATTAGCTCAGAGTTTTGAGTATAATTATGGTGATTTTATTCCCATTTTGAGGCCTTTCTTGAGAGGTTATTTGAAGATCTGTAAAGAAGTTAAGGAGAAGAGGCTGCAGCTTTTCAAAGATTACTTTGTTGATGAAAGAAAGTAAGTTTACTTTTTCTCCTTTTTGATTAATTCTCAGTTTTCCTCACTTTATAATTTAAAGTTCTAATCTTTATGCCTTCTCCTTAGAATAAATAGTCGCCCATCTAATTTCTTAAACTAAAAATAGTGGGGTGAATTCATAATATATGCATAATTCATGTATAATATCTGTATAACCGTATATATTTAATGCACAATCTATATATACCGGCTTGAAAAAGTTGGGTTGTTTGTTGTTAGAGCCATGAATCTATTGAAAATAACCTCCTACCTGTCCATGTCCACGTGAGATTTTACTTTTTTGTTGTTGTTTTTGTATATATGTGTGTACATACTAGAAAAAGCAAATAGTGAATTTGGCCCGCTATTTGTGCAACAATCTCTTTATCATTTGGTTTTACACATCTGATAAATACTCCTGTCCAAAATAAGTAATTTTTTGGCCTTTTTTTTGTGATCTAAAATAAGTGGTTTTTTTGGATTTCAAGAATGATTTAACAATATTTTTTCTACATTGTCCTTGGAGTAAATGATTGTTGCGTGACATAGTAAGGTTAAAATGGTCAATTTAATTATTAATTAATGCTAAAAGGTAACTTTTTTAATACGAAAACATAAAAAAAAAAAAAAAAATCACGGAGGAGTAAGGTCTGTTTGCTGGTAAAGATGTTTGGGATTTTGGGAATCACAGACTTTCATTCTTAATTGCTTTGAAATCTGGTGCAGTTGGATTTCCAGAATAGTACTGCCTCTGATTTTTCTAGTTGTCCTTTAAAGTATTGGATCTAAAATCATTTAATAGCATTAACTATGAAGGGTATTTGACTGAATCTGGCATCAGGATGAATTTGGGAAAAATAATTAATGTCTTCTGATTTTCTAAATCTAACAGTTATTTTGGACCTATTTGTTTGGTTAAATCAATAAAAAATAAAAACGATTGGAGGGAGTAGTTCCTTTAGTCTAACTATTTTAGTCGTTTTGGCGAACTGAATTGCTTCGAATATTTTTGATGTTTTATAAAAAATAAGAATTTATCTATTGAGTACCTTTTTTTCTTCTTGTATTAATTAGTGAAGTGTTATTTAAGTGATTTTTGAAAGAGTAGGTTAGCCCTATTTTCTTGTAAATAATAATACTATTAAATTGCTTTATTAAAAGGTTTGTGTAAGTATGAATTTGGAAAAATAATAATTGATGTCTGCTGGCTTTCCTAAAGTGACAAGTTTTTAAAACCAAATTTGTTTGATTCAAGCAATAATCAGAAGGTGTGGAGAAACTGATGAAGTACTTCCTCTTGTCTAAGCTAGCGATTGGTCATATATTTTAAATTTATTTTGAAAAGTCTGATTTGGGTGAAGTTTGGTTTGAAGATGAAAATGTGTTTTGGACATACGTTTTCAAAACATATTTTCCAATTTTATTTTGAAAAAGACATGCTCTGATTTTGAAATTTAAAATTTTTGATTTGGGATTTGGCCAAAATATGAACAAATTTATGGCCAAACATGAGTTTTGAAAATGAATCTCAAATTTATTTTGGCAAAACTTATGGTCAAACGGGGCTTAAATATACGTCGTTTTGGCAAACTTTTTATATTCTCTTTACCATATGAACGACATATATTATATAGAAGGGAGGTAATAACTAACTATTTATATTCTCTTTACCATATGGTAAGAATCTGAATTTCTCAACTCTGTATGGTTGAGGAGTAATTGAAGTGCTGTGAGGTAGCTTTTGAAATGAAGGTTTGTAACATTTTTTATTGCTTTGCTCAGGAAGCTTTCAAATACCAAAAGCTCGGACAGCAATGCTCTAAAATGTGCGATTGATCACATTCTTGAGGCTCAACAGAAGGGAGAGATCAATGAGGACAACGTTCTTTACATTGTTGAAAACATCAATGTTGCTGGTTAGTTTTATGAAAACCAATTTAAGAGTACATGGTTTATATGCTTAATGACTTCATTCGGAATAACAGCAACAACACTTTTAATTATGGTGACATCCAAGTAGAATAGCTAGTTGCTCACATTAATAATATCAACAACAACAAACCCAGTGTATTCACACAAGTGGAGTTTGGGGAGAAGGGTAGTGTGTACGCTGACCTTATCCCTATCCCTACCTCGGCTTAATGTAGTTTTGTTGCAACGCCCTTTTGGTGCTTTAAACTTAAGAGTCTCTTATCCTACCTTTGTTTTGTAATTTATGTTTGTTTCATAGGCTTTTGGCAATTTGATGATTAAGCTAATATGAATACCTATTATTATGAGCAGCAATTGAAACAACATTATGGTCAATTGAGTGGGGTATCGCCGAGCTAGTCAACCACCCTCACATCCAAAAGAAACTGCGCGACGAGATTGACACAGTTCTTGGACCTGGAGTGCAAGTGACTGAACCAGACACCCACAAGCTTCCATACCTTCAGGCTGTTATCAAGGAGGCACTTCGTCTCCGAATGGCAATTCCTCTATTAGTCCCACACATGAACCTTCACGATGCAAAGCTTGGCGGGTTTGACATTCCAGCAGAGAGCAAAATCTTGGTTAACGCTTGGTGGCTAGCTAACAACCCGGCACACTGGAAGAAACCCGAAGAGTTCAGACCCGAGAGGTTCTTAGAAGAGGAGAAGCATGTTGAGGCAAATGGCAATGACTTCAGATATCTTCCTTTTGGCGTTGGCAGGAGGAGTTGCCCTGGAATTATACTTGCATTGCCAATTCTTGGCATCACTTTGGGACGTTTGGTTCAGAACTTTGAGCTGTTGCCTCCTCCAGGCCAGTCGAAGCTCGACACCACAGAGAAAGGTGGACAGTTCAGTCTCCACATTTTGAAGCATTCCACCATTGTGTTGAAACCGAGGTCTTGCTGAACTTTGTGATTTAATCAATTAAGGGGTTGAAGAAATTTTATAATTATGATTGTATTTGATTAAAACCGTTGAAGTTTGACAGAAAACATTCTTCTTTTAATGTTATAGAAAGTCTTGTTGGACTAGTTTCATTGTAAGATCGACCTATCTGATTTTTTTTATGCACAATGGTAATCTGGCTTTCAAAACAATTGACGAGTTCGACTTTTGATCCTAGTGCAGTCAAACTTCTTTATAAATGTATTGGTAGAAATTCGACCCCATTATGACAAATTTATAGTAAATACAATGTTGTTGACTTTTGACTTATGATAGCTGTTCTTAAGGTAAATAAATGGACGTCTCCGTGACTAAAAGAGGGGCCTATTCCTGACCAGCTTAAAATGCAATACCAAGAGAGAACCTCTCAAAGGGCGTATTCCTGACCAGCTGAAAAAGCAATATCGAGAGAGAACCTCTCAAAGGGGTGCTTCTTCTTCTATACAACTCTGAATACATTAAAAATAGAAAGATATGCTCCATAAATATAGCAATAAACAAGATCAATGTAAGATCCTAAACCTCTTCAAAGAGTGGCGGGTCAAGCTAACTTGATGAATAAAACCATGTGTATATTGTTCCATAAATGATTGCTTCTATGTCTAAGTTTGTCTTCTAATTCAGAGATTAACTACGATGGGCTATGATTTACCCCTCCAATTATTCGATTGATTTGCTTGGAAAGTATTCGATAATTTTTTGCCAAACAATTAAGCGCCATCTGTGGGGATTTTCTAGCAAAATCACATAGTTTCTCCCTGGAATCGAAGCCAAAGGAAGGTAAAAAAAAAAAGAGTAAGCAATCCAACTCAAACGGACCAAAGGAAGCACATCGAGCGCATAATACTCAAATACATCAAAGGAAACAGAGATCCGAAAACAACCAGACAAGAAGAAGAACTTTCCCCCTCTCCCTCAGAATGAAAGTATGAGGCATTTCCTTCACCCCTAATGCGGTGTCAGACCGGAAACCGGCATAGGGCTATCTCAAATTAGAATTGGGACTCAGGCCAAACGCATTCGCTATCAAAATATATCAGGTTCAACCTCAGTCGAACTGGGACTTAGGCTAAGTGACTTCGCCATTAAATTTATCAGGTTCAACCTCAATCGAACTAGAACTCAGGCCAAGCGTCTTCGCCATCAAAATATATCAGGTTCGACCTCAGTCAAACCGGGACTCAAGCTAAGTGTCTTCACCATCAAATTTATTAGGTTCGACCTCAGTCGAACTAGAACTCATGCGAAGCGCCTTCGCCATCGAAATATATCAGGTTTGACCTAAGTCGAACTGGGGCTCAAACCAAGCGCCTTCGCCATCAAAATATATCAGGTTTGACCTCAATCGAACCGGGACTCAGGCCAAACGCCTTCACCATCAAAATATATCAGTTTCGACCTCAGTCGAACTGGGACTCAGGCTAAGTGACTTCGCCATTAAATGTATTAGGTTCGACCTCAATCGAACTAGAACTCAAGCTAAATGCCTTCGGCGTCAAATGCATCAGGTTCGACCTCAGTCGAACCGGAACTCAGGCCAAGCTCCATCGCCATCAAAATATATCAGGTTTGACCTTAGTTGAACCGGGACTCAGGCTAAGTGCCTTCGCCATCAAAATTTATTAGGTTCGACCTTAGTTGAACTAGAACTCAAGCTAAATGCCTTCGCGATCAAATACATCAAGTTCGATCTTAGTTGAACCGAAACTCAGGCCAAGCGCCTTCGCCATCAAAATATATCATGTTCGATCTTAGTCAAACTGGGACTCAGGACAAGCACCTTCGCCATCAAAATATATCAGGTTCGACCTCAGTCGAATCGAGACTCAAGCTAAGTGCCTTCCCCTTCAAATACATCAGGTTCGACCTCAGTCGAACCGGAACTCAGGCTAAGCGCTTTCGCTCTCAAAATATATGATGTTCGACCTCAATCGAACCGGAACTCAGACCAAATACCTTCGCCATCTAAATATATCAGGTTCGACCTCAGTCGAACCGGGACTCAGGCTAAGTGCCTTCGCCATCAAATACATCAGGTTTGACCTCAGTCGAACCGAGACATAGGTTAAGCGCCTTCGCTATGAAAATATATGAGGTTCGACCTCGGTCGAAACGGGACTTAGAATAAGCTCCTTCGCTATCAAAATATATCAGATTCTACCTCAGTCGAATCGAGACTCAGGCTAAGTGCCTTCGCCACTAAATGCATCAGGTTCAACCTTAGTCGAACCGGGACTCGGGCCAAGCGCCTTCGCCATCATAATATATCAGATTCGACCTGAATCGAACTGGGACTCAAGCTAAGTGCCTTCACCACCAAATGCATCAGGTTCGACCTCAGTCGAAACGGTACTCAGGCTAAGCGCCTTCACCATCAAAATATATCAGGTTCGACCACTGTCGAACCAGGACTCAATCCAAGCGCCTTCACCATCAAAATATATCAGGTTGGACCTCAATCAAACCAGGACTCAGGCTAAGTGCCTTCACCATCAAATACATCAGGTTCGACCTCAGTCGAACCAAGACTCAGGCTAAGCGCCTTCGCCATCATAATATATCAGGTTCGACCTCAGTCGAACTAGAACTCAGGTTAAGTGCCTTCGCCATCAAATACATCAGGTTTGACCTCAGTCGAACTGGGACTCAGTCTAAGCGCCTTCGGCATCAAAATATATCAGGTTCGACCTCAATCGAACTAGAACTCAGGCTAAGTGCCTTCGCCATCAAATACATCAGGTTTGACATCAGTCGAATTGGGACTCAGGCTAAGCGCCTTCGCCATCAAAATATGTCAGGTTCAACCTCAGTCAAACCAAGACTCAAGCCAAGCGCCTTGGCCATCAAAATATCAGGTTCGACCTTAGTCGAATCGAGACTCAGGCTAAGTGCCTTCGTGATCAAATACATCAGGTTCGACCTCAATCGAACCGGGACTCAGGCCAATCGCGTTTGTAATCAAAATATATCAGTACATGATGATCGCCCCTCCCCGTTCATGTCAAGCCAAAGAGCCATCACTACCAATCCAAAACGGACACGGCGGCCTTAATCGAGTTCAAGGGCTGGTCGTACCTCCAAACATATTCAAAAAAGAAAAGGAGAGGAACAAAAGACAAAGTAAAACACGAGACAAACGATGGAAAAAAGAGTACAACTGTATACAGAGTTAAGAGCGCGGGTACTCCCTGCTTACACCCGGCCCCGACCGATCAATACTAGAAAGAAAAATACAAAAAAACAACAAGAAATAACCGAAAGCCAACCGACGAACGGGATAGAAAAACAATCCACAAATATCGATAACAACTTTTTTCTTTACTTAGCGCCACTACCGCCGTCACCATCGTCGCCATTCGTGCTGTCGTCAGCTTCAGGTGTCGCCACTTCATAACAACACTCGGTATGAGCTTCACGAGCCTTCTGGCATGCCACCTCGAAGACGACCTCGATCATAATACCCGCCTCCAACAAGTTCTTGCAAACATCGCGTTGAGCTTCGGCATAGACCCATAGTTCATGAACTTGGTGGGAAATGGCAGTATGTGATGAACCAACTTGGCTCTGCAGTCACCGATTCTCCTCCTCCAAAATCGCAATCCGGTCCAACACAACCTAGGTCTCCTGCTCAAGAACAGCAATCCGTTCCTCGAGCCCCCCCTCTCTAAGGGCCTCTATCTCCCTCTCCGACTCAAGCCGACACTCATGCATGCAAATCGATGCCTCCAACGCCTCGACCCTCAACGAGGCAGCCCTTTCCAGAAATTTTAAGGCAGCAACCTCGCCTTCCAGCACCACTAGTTTCCTGCTCCATTCCGCAGCCGCCTTCACTGCCTTGACCCGATTCTGCTCCGCCTCCAACTCCCTCTCCCCCAACCTGCCCTGCAAGTGCGCACACTCAGCTGCAATACCTTTTCCCACCTCAAGCTCCTCATCCTTCCGACGAATCTGCTCTTTGTAAACGCGTGATTTTTGACTCTACCCGAGATTTTTTATATTTTTAACGTAAAAGATTTAGTTTAGTTTTAATATAGTTATTTTAGCTAATTTTGACTCTTTTACTTTATTTTTACCTTAAAATAAAAAATAACAAAAAAATATAGTTTTATTAATGTTTCGTAGTCATTTTAAACTTGAAAAATACAAAAATATTACTTTATATTATTAGCTTTATTAAAAACGAAAATTATGAAAATAAATAAATAAATAGTTTCATCAACATTTTGGGGTTACTTTAATCTCGAAAAAATATATAAAAAATAGTTTTGTTTTAATTATGAGTCTTATAGTTATTTTGCTTACGTAGGATTAATTAATAACACCGTGTTCTCATTCTCGATTCCGGGCAAAGAATAATATTCGGGTTCAAATTACCCGATTTTATAATTTTCGGACCTAGCCCATAATAATCCGAGCCCACCACACGTGGGGGACACGGACGGAGCACGAGACGAAGCCCATGACCTTTGAAACCCACGTGGAGACCCATGATTTTTGGTCTCTCACGTGGGAATCTTTAGAATGTGGACAAATGATGGGCTAACTGATTTTAAAAAGGGAGATTTGCACTAGGCTTCTTCATAAATGAACTGAAGAAGACAGAGAACGATGGACGGATTCTGCTCCATGAAACAAGTGAGGCAACTTTCGAAAAATACCCCAAAACCCCCTTAGGATCATCTTCTACACACCAACAACACACAAGACAAACACACTCAAAAACAGATGGGTGGCTGGAAGACCCAAAAGGAAAAAATTCCATCTTCTTCATAGAAAAATTCCATGACTTCTTAACAGAACAAAAATTCTTCAAGGTCCAATGGATTTGGAGATGAAATCAGACTTTTATTTAGACTTTTAAGTTGGTTTGAAATCTCAAAAATTAGTAGTATATCTTGCGTCCTCTACTTCCTCGCATCGATTTCCAATCTCGAATGGAGCTCAATCACAGTGAGTTTGCCACTCGAATAGGGTTTTCCGGCGTGTTCTTTGGTTGACGGGTTTGTTCGAGGCTTCCGATCCAAGTCCCTGTTTCATTAGTGTACACTTTGCTGGAACTGTAATTAAATTTGTTTGGAGTTTCCTGTAAAAAAGGGTCCGTTCCTGGAGTTTGTCTGAGTGTATTTCTTCTTTGTTGGTCCGGTGGTGACTGTTCGAGGTCGAAGTTCGCGGTTCCGATCTGGAATTCACCGTTCTCATTTGCTCGTGTTGGTTCTCGCTCTGCTGTGCTCGACTTGGATATGTTTTCTCATTAATTGGAAAATTCTGTGAGGTTCACTCTCTTCTTAATTGTTGTTTTCATTGCACTTCTTTCAACATGTTTCTATTTGATTTGTATATCATATTTTGGTTGCCTACTTTTGTTTTATCCAATTTGAATGAGTAGAGATGGTTGACGGATAATTCTGTCCATTTTTGGCTCATGGAATTTGGAAAGTTGGTTCGTATGTTGTGGGCTTAGGGAAGATTATTTTGATTGCTTCATTGTTGGTCTGAAATCTGTTTAAGTAGTTTATTAACCCATGTTTTTTTCGATTTTGAAATTCTGATTTAATACCGAGCAAATTAGTGAATTTTTTTATGGTGAAATTTGTCATGGATTGTTTAAATGCTGATTTGGAGCTTTTTGTCACATGCGTTTTACCAAGTTCTATAGAATCCGGCAAATTATTCTTAGTTTAGATTTATTTGGATGTGATGCTGAGTTTCAGTATTGTCTTGTTAACTTCACAGTTGCAATCTAGTAGTAGCAATTGTTATTTTTAAATTGCGTTGGTTTATTGAGCCGTGCTAGATTAGGTGAAGGAATTAAATTAGTTGTAATTGACTTGATTTAGATTAGAAGATGCAAAATAAAAGTGGTTTGTGTGGCTTAGTTTGGAGTTGAACCATCTAATTCTTAGAGTAATATTAACTCCTTAGAATTCGAGGCGTGCCATTTAGCAAATTTCATGGCCCTCGCAAAGTACAAACGCGAAATTACTTTAGGCGCGTTAGTTAATAATAATACCTTCCTAATCACGGGCGCGCATTTATGTGACCCAAATCTTACTCTCGGCGAAACTGGAACGCATTTAAGTCACAGGCGTACTGGTTGCGGTGTGACTCGAAATGTGTTTTCGTGACGTCGCAATTCTTCTAAAATTGAAAAGCGGAACATAATAGCACATAGTTAAAATATATAAAGAAATCAGATAAAAGCAAAAATTGCAGTGAGCGACCGTGCTAAAACCACGGAATCCGGGAGTGCCTAACACCTTCTCCCGGGTTAACAGAATTCCTTATCCAGGTTTCTAATTTCGTAGACTATATTACAGAGTCTTAAATTTCCTCGGTTCGGGATCAAACCGGTGACTTGGGACACCATTATTTTCCCAAGTGGCGACTCTGAATTAAACAAATAAATCCCGTTTCGATTGTCCTTTAATTGGAAAAACTCCCTTGCGCTCCCGCGGGCGCGTAAAAAGGAGGTGTGACAGCTCTGGCGACTCTGCTGGGGAAAATACCAAGAACTTCGGTTCAGGGTTTAAGAATTCGAGATCAGTTAAATTGTTGTTTTCGTCTATATCTGATTTTATTACATGTTTAATTAATGTGCTACATGTCTACCGCTTTGATACTAGTTGCATCGTATATACAAACTGCTATATGTTTACCGCTTTGATATTGCGTGAACTGTATATAAAAACTGTGCCGAAAACCCGTCTCTTCTTACCCTCGGGGATGTGCTTACTGGTTGAGACTCCCCTTTCTGTTAGTGTCAATACCAAAAATAAGAAAAGAGGCAGGATAAGTTACAAAGCCGGACGATCTCGCGGGTCCCCGGTACGTAGCCCCCTCCTCAATCCGAGTTGTCCGCTCGGGTACACGGTCTAGTACCATTGAAAACATCAGGATATTGAGCCTAGATTTAGGACGTTTATTTGCATCATATCTGACTTAGGGGACTCAACACAGGGGTTGGGTCCGTCTAGGACAAGTGACCCGGAAAATTAAAGACCGAGCATGTTATATGTTGCATTTATTTGTTCTAGATTATTATTGGCTAAATTCCTGAAAAACAAAAAGAGAGAAATTTTAGATATCGAAATATTGACGAATTGTTTGAGAAGAAAATTCGAAAAAATAGGTAGAACAATTTTTGTTGAAATAATTGGTCTAATAATCTGACCGAACTACGCAGGTTTGATTCTCACCACTAGGTGAGATACGTAGGCAACCCTCATCGGGTTCAACCACCCCTTTAAAAAATCAAAAAATGTGTGTGTTTAATTTTGTCAATAAATCGAAGTGACGCTGTTTTTGAAAATAGCCGAATGTTCCGAAAGGACACCGGAAGGTTATTTTTTGCAAAAATAGCCACTTTGAATCATTTTTAATAATTTGCGAGCACAACCTTGAAATATTCCTTGTGGAAATATTGCAAGGCCATAGCCGCAAAATCAAGACCGGGTTCACACCCTTTTTGCAAAAATAACCAAAAATGTCAAAATTTTTGTTTCTGTTATAAATAAGTCGGGTAATGCTATTCTTGCTTGAAATAAGCCGAATGTCCCTTAAAAGGACGCCGAAAGGCTGTTTTTGCAAGAATAGCCACTTCGAGTCGTTTGTAAATAATTTTGGACACAACCTTGAAATGTTCCCTCGCGAAAATGTTGAAAGGTTGTATCCGCGAAAATTAAGTTTTGAGTCATCACTCAACTTTACAAAAAATAACCACTTTATCAAATAAGCCATTACACGGCCGGTCTTTGCATAAATAGCCACTTTTGGCATTTGAACTTCTTCAGTCTTGTATTGGACTGTGTCGGTGCTGAACGATGCCCCACAGGCCCCATGACAAAAATTTTGAAATAAAGTTTTGCATAAAAAGCCACCTTCTCTAAATAAGCCATTACATGGCCAATTTGTAAAAAATAGTCACAATTGACATCAAAAATTCGCCATCTTTTGTTGGCCTATGGCGATGCCGAACGATGCCCCATAGGCCTCAGGATAACAATTTTTGATTTTGCGTCCTCTGAAATAAAATTTTGCAAAAATAGCCACTTTGTCTAAATAAGCCATTACGTGGCCATTTTATGAAAAATATAGTTTTGCGTTGGTTTATGGTGATGCCGAACGATGCCCCATGAGCCACGGGATAAAAAAAAAAAAAAATTCAAGTTTATCTTTTTTAATTAAATTTCGCAAAAAATAGTCATTTTGTCAATTAAGCCATTATATGGTCAATTTTGTAAAAAATAGTCAATTGATATTAAAAACTTCTTAGTCTTGTGTTGGTTTATGGCAATGCCGAACGATGCTCCCATGAGCCACAGGATGAAAAATTTTCAAGTTTATCTTTCTTAAATAAATTTTGCAAAAATAGTCATTTTGTCAATTAAGCCATTATGTGGCTGATTTTGTAGAAATAGTCATAATTGACACCAAAAATTTTTCTTGTTTTTGTAGAGTCGGCTTATATAATTTTCCTTCAAAGAAAAATCAAAAAATAATAATAAAAATCAAATAAATATCTCTTTATTTCTTGTATTAATTTGCAAGAACTACGTTCGGTCTGATTCATGCGGGGTCATGATACGTAGGCAATCTCCATAAGATTCGACCACAACTGTATATAAAAAAAAAAAAAAAAAACAAGAGAGGTTTTCAAGGATAATGGAAAAAGAAAAGTTGGAATGATGCATGTAGCGAATACATATATGGTTAACTGACTAGGTGCATTACATCCAATGTGTGGTAACATATCTATTAAACTCTGTGAACTTACAAGTTTGTTGCAATTTCAGAAAGTTTAGCGGTTGGCTTGACAGAATATTCCGGCCAATCACCATTACCATACTAGATCAAAAGGGCCAATTCTAGCAAGCATGTCTAGTTCCGGCAAAAGTCTCGATGGAGAGAAAACAGAGATACAGATAATGAAAGATGAGGTGGACCGGTTGAGACAACAAATAACCGAGATGCACCTAGCCTGGGCTAGGGGACAGTCACCACCAAACCTTCCAACTCTTACACCAGCTCCAGAGCGTCCGCCTATTGATCCCTCGACAAGTGCACCGATCTATCCATATTATCAAGGGGAAAACCCTTATACATCCCAGGTTCCACCAGCTAGACAAAATACTCCTCCTCCGGTCACCCCTGTTTTCGTGGCACCTCCACCTGCTACTTTACAGAAGTCGTCCGGTGAACCGGTTTTTCAAATACATGACAATCATTGTTATGATCCTGAGCCTACCTTTAAGGCTCCTGAACCGCACTCACACACCCCTCACTGGGATAACCCGGCAGAACCGGAAAAGCACTTCAAAAGTTTGGAGCATGAGGAAGTTATCCGGAAAGTCAAAAGCCTGGAGCAATCCTTCAGGAATATGCATGGTTTAGGCAACCAAGTCAGCGTTGCTTACAAAGATCTGTGCCCATTTCCAGATGTCCAGTTGCCCGCTGGGTTCAAAATGCCCAAGTTTGATATATACGAGGGGCATGGTGACCCAGTAGCCCATCTCCGAGGTTTCTGCAGCAAAATGCGAGGAGCCGGAGGGCGAGATGAAATTCGATAGCTTACTTCGGTCAGAGTTTGGGAGAGTCCGCATTAGAATGGTACACCAGGCAGGATCCCAGCAGATGGTTTACATGGGATGACCTGGCCCAAGCATTCATCGGCCAGTTTCAATATAATCTTGAAATAATCCCCGATCGCTTATCATTGCTCAAGCTAGAGAAGAAACCCGCTGAAAGCTTCAGAGAATTTGGGTTCCGCTGGAGGGAACAGGCAGCAAGGGTGGATCCCCCGATGAGAGAGAACGAAATGGTAGACTACTTCTTGCAGACATTGGAGCCAACCTACTTTAGTCACCTGGTGACATCGGTTGGTAAATCTTTCAATGAGGTGGTCAAAATGGGCGGAATGATAGAAGAGGGACTTAAGTCCAATAAGATATTGAGCTATTCCGCGTTGAAAGCAACAACTCAAGCTATTCGGAATGGCACAGGGGTTGCATTCGGGAAGAAGAGAAAAGAAGAAGTTGCAACAGTAGAGGAGGGTACTTGGTCCAGATCGAAAGGTCCTTCACCTCACTACCAAGCCAAACCCTACTACCCAAATCACCCTAATCACCCTCCCCGAAACACATATCCACCACCAAGGGCTTACAATAACCCTCCAGAACCAGGTTTCCGAGGGAATCATGCATTCAAAAAGGAAAATACACAAAGAACATTCACTGAGTTGGGAGAAACTTATACTGCTCTGTTCCACAAATTGAAGCAGATAGGTTTGTTGAGTCCTGTTGAGACAAGAGTGCCAAATCCCCTACCCCCAAATGTGGATCGCTCAGTAAGCTGTGAGTATTGTTCAGGAGCTCCCGGACATGATACCGAGAAATGTTGGAAACTGAAACATGCAGTGCAAAATCTTATTGACACCAATAAGATCGAGGTTCAGACACCAGAGGCGCCCAACATTAATCAGAATCCATTGCCAGCTCACCCTTAAGATCTTGAGCTATTCTTCGGTGGTTTGTTTTGCTGTCTTTTCTTTTGTCCGAGTTGTTTTCGGGGTTGTGACCCGGATCTTGTTTTGAAGTGAAACCCCCTTGTCTTTCCATTTTGGTCATTGCAGTTTGCTTAGTCGTTTCAAGTTTCGTTTAAGTCTTGTATTCTGGTTTGCTTGATTGTATTTGAACCACTTCTCCGTTTAGTGAAACTTTTGGTCTTTTATTACCCAGTTCGTCTTTTTGTTTAGTTTTTCTATCTTTAAATTTGTCATTTGTTCGAACGCCGACTCTAATGACATGGCATCGCACATAATTTTGGCCTAATATTAAGGATAAATCATGAAGCAATTCAAAGATAATCAGGTCATTTTAAAAAGAAATAAAAATGATTTGAGATTATTTGGAGCCCGAATCATGTGAGACTAGGGCAGGTAAAACATGAAGAAACCCTTAAAGGAAAATTGGCTATGCTAAGACGGGGTTCGCTCGTGATATTGAAATGAAAGTGTCATCCAGTGATATTTTAAAATGACAGATGAAAAGGCGAATGGGCGATATGGTTATCACTCCTAGCACAACCAAAAGATGTCCCAAATGTGTTGTTTGTACTTGGCATGTTTTGAAGATTGGAATGACGAAGGCATTTTGTTCTGCTACCCAAACACTTTATCCTTCGTTAACCCTTCGAGCCTTATTTTGATTTCTTTCATACCCCTCCTTCGGAGTTAGTTGCAAAGACTAGAAACACAGGTTTGAAAGACAAGAGAAAAAGGGAAGAAAAGAAAACAACAAAAGGAGATAAAGAAAAGAAAAGAAAAAGAAAATGTGTGAAAAAAAGAAATTTGAAAAAGAGGAATTGGGAACTACGTTTGACCTGATTCCTTAAAGAGGATACGTAGGCGCTTCACAGCTCGGTCATAGTGTAAATAAAGAAATAAGAATCCCCAAGTAAAAAAAAATCGGGGCAAAGAAAAATTGTGTTTATTGTAAATAAATTTAGGTCCGAAGGTTGTAAATTTTGAACCCAAAATTGATTTTGTTTTGAGCCTTCAATACCCTTTTTTTTTCTAACCCTGTCCAAATCCCACATTACGGTCCAGAAAGACCTTCTGATCAGTCTTCAAAAGATGCCGCGTCAGACGAGGGATAGAATCCTATCATAATATAATACGCTGATTCTCAGCAGAAAAGACGCTGATTCTCAGCAGAAAGGAAATACGAGAAAGCCTTGGCAGTGACACCCCAATCCCCAGCTAAAAGTGATACAAATGAAAGAGTCTTACCGGTGAAAAACCTTCACAGTCACCATAAGACGACGAAAGCTGAGAGAAAATCGAAATGAGAGAGGCTTGAAAGTGAAAACCCTTCGGGCACTACAAGTCGAATAAAGGTGATAATCAGATGGAAATCACGAGACAGAAATCGTGAAAGGCAATTAACGACGAAGGATAGGCCATATGTGCATGTCATGACCAGTAGAGTTGGTATTCGCGTTTGATAAGTTTTATAGATATTTCTTGCTAGAGAGTCATTTTCTTTTGTCTTCTATTTTGTTTCTTTTTATCTTTCTCATTTTTATCAAAAATTCCCCATCAAAGTCTGTCTGGTCAGAACAAGTGAGAAATGACTTCAAAACTTGCCACCAACTTTCCAATTATTATGCAAAGCAAGGAAATGCCATTGACGGCAGAGAAGTAGGGTGCGAAGAAGATTATTAAACCTGGGGCAGAAAATTTTCTTTTCAGTTTGAAAATTTTCCGGAAGTCAATACCCACTTGGGGAAGAAGGAAAGTCTTAAGGGAAATGGTCTTCGAACCAGTGTCATTCTCAACAGCCTTCAAGAAGAGTGAAACGTCAATTTTGAGGAAATGTACCAGCAGTGTTATCTTCAGCAAGTTCCGAGGTGGTCGGACAACACAGAGTGGTAAAGGAAGAAAGGAAATCTCATCTTCAACAAAATAACCCCCATCAAGTTGAGAAACACAGAACGGGGAAGGGATAAATGGAAAAACCCATCCCCAGTAGGAATATCATCTCCAACAAATGAAATCATTCCCCAACAAGTTTTGGGAATCCCGAGCGAGGAAAATGGGAAAAGGAAAAACCACCCCACAGGAGCGGCACAACCGCTCACAATGTTTTGAACTAACAATTTTTCTATGATTTGAAACAGGGAAAGAAAGTGCTATTGATAGCAGAAAGTCATGCCACAAGGAAGAACACCAATACTGGGGCAGAAAATTTTCTGCCGTTGTTGAAAATTTTCTCGGAGAAACGAGGAAGGCAATTCAAGAGGACATGTCAGGTTTGTCCACCCTCGAATAGGATACAATGGGAGTATTCGCCCTTGAATAGGATACAATGGGAGTATTCGCCCTCGAATAGGATACAATGGGAGTATTCGCCCTCGAATAGGATACAATGGGAGTATTCGCCCTCGAATAGGATACAATGGGAGTATTCGCCCTCGAATAGGATACAATGGGAGTATTCGCCCTCGAATAGGATACAATGGGAGTATTCTCCCTCGAATAGGATACAATGGGAGTATTCGCCCTCGAATAGGATACAATGGGAGTATTCGCCCTCGAATAGGATACAATGGGAGTATTCGCCCTCGAATAGGATACAATGGGAGTATTCGCCCTCGAATAGGATACAATGGGAGTATTCGCCCTCGAATAGGATACAATGGGAGTATTCGCCCTCAAATAGGATACAATGGGAGTATTCTCCCTCGAATAGGATACAATGGGAGTATTCGCCCTCGAATAGGATACGATGGGACTATCCGCCCTCGAATAGGATATTTTACGTTTGTTTTATTTTACATTGTCCTTTGCATATTTCATAAATTATTGCCAACATGCATTTTAAATTCAAAAGTTGCTACTAAAAGAAGGCGCCTACCTGTATAACAAAAGGCAAGTCTTCAGTCTTTACATTGCAGGCCTTGAAACCAGTAACCCACCATAAAGCAGAGGGTTACAACAAGAGATCCCAGCGCAAATTCAAGCGCATGAGTCAAAGGAAATGAGGTAATGAAGGAAACTTTTCCCAGCATCATTATCCTCAGCAGGCAAGTAAACGGTTCTAAAGATATCCCCAGCAGTCAGGAGGGAACGCAACACGACCCAGGAAGAAAGCAGTTCCGAAACAAGGTAATTTAGGAGAAATGATGGTTCAAGAGTCAATGCAGCAAGAATAAAATGGTACAAGAAGCAATGGAGTGGCGATTTGTTTTGAAGTTATAGTTGAAGTCAGGGAGCCCGCCTGGAGAATGGAGTGGCGATTTTATTTTGAAGTAGTAGTTGAAGTCAGGGAGCCCACCTGGAGAATGGAGTGGCGATTTTATTTTGAAGTAGTAGTTGAAGTCAGGGAGCCCGCCTGGAGAATGGAGTGGCGATTTTATTTTGAAGTAGTAGTTGAAGTCAGGGAGCCCGCCTGGAGAATGGAGTGGCGATTTTATTTTGAAGTAGTAGTTGAAGTCAGGGAGCCCGCCTGGAGAATGGAGTGGCGATTTAGTTTTGAAGTTATAGTTGAAATCAGGGAGCCCGCCTGGAGAATGGAGTGGCGATTTAGTTCTGAAGTTGTAGTTGAAGTCAGGGAGCCCGCCTGAAGAATGGAGCGGCGATTTATTTTGAATTTGGTTGAGGAAAGCGGTAGAGTGTAACGGAAATCCCCAGCATAAATCAGAAGGAAGGCAACAAGGATCAGAAAAGATAGATTCAGACTTCGAAGGAGAATAGCTCGAAGATCACAAGTAAGGGAAATCACTTCGGAGTGCAATGCAAGTTAGCAACAAAAGAAGCTTGCGACCAGAATGCGAGTCAACGGTCCGAGATGATCAACAGAAGATAGTCACAATGAAAAAAAAGGCAAGGAGTTAATCCAAGTGCAGAAGTTGATGAAAGATGTGATGTGCTCAAGACATGGCCGAGGTCACAAGCACTGCATACCTGGTCTTGATCCGAAAAACAGCACCTGCAACTAGCAAGTATCAAGGTTCAAATTTAGAGTCCGCATGAAGCACCAACCAATACTCAAGATCAAGCTTTAGAAGACTTATAGATAGGAATCTTGTAACTAGTAGCTGATAGGCTTAGTTAGTCTTTCTCATGTTTTGATTTTTGATGTAATAGCAGGACCACGGACCGGAACTTCGATGGAACAGAACCTCGACGGAACGACACCTCGACTGGCTCTCCACCTCGGTATACCCCTTCCTCACTCACTTTCGAACTACACGTGGCCTGATTCCTTTATAGCCAAGGATATGTAGGCAGCTCAGATACAAGGGCTCGGTCACATTCCTCTAGTTTAGTCCCTCCGAATAAGGGTCGGGTCAAAAACACTTGTCTAGTCGTTCTTTGTCTGAAAACTCTTTGTGTTTCCAGTCAAAGAGGGGCAGCTGTAAACGCGTGATTTTTGACCCTACCCGAGATTTTTTATATTTTTAACGTAAAAGATTTAGTTTAGTTTTAATATAGTTATTTTAGCTAATTTTGACTCTTTTACTTTATTTTTACCTTAAAATAAAAAATAACAAAAAAATATAGTTTTATTAATGTTTCGTAGTCATTTTAAACTTGAAAAATACAAAAATATTACTTTATATTATTAGCTTTATTAAAAACGAAAATTATGAAAATAAATAAATAGTTTCATCAACATTTTGGGGTTACTTTAATCTCGAAAAAATATATAAAAAATAGTTTTGTTTTAATTATGAGTCTTATAGTTATTTTGCTTACGTAGGATTAATTAATAACACCGTGTTCTCATTCTCGATTCCGGGCAAAGAATAATATTCGGGTTCAAATTACCCGATTTTATAATTTTCGGACCTAGCCCATAATAATCCGAGCCCACCACACGTGGGGGACACGGACGGAGCACGAGACGAAGCCCATGACCCTTGAAACCCACGTGGAGACCCATGATTTTTGGTCTCTCACGTGGGAATCTTTAGAATGTGGACAAATGATGGGCTGACTGATTTTAAAAAGGGAGATTTGCACTAGGCTTCTTCATAAATGAACTGAAGAAGACAGAGAACGATGGACGGATTCTGCTCCATGAAACAAGTGAGGCAACTTTCGAAAAATACCCCAAAACCCCCTTAGGATCATCTTCTACACACCAACAACACACAAGACAAACACACTCAAAAACAGATGGGCGGCTGGAAGACCCAAAAGGAAAAAATTCCATCTTCTTCATAGAAAAATTCCATGACTTCTTAACAGAACAAAAATTCTTCAAGGTCCAATGGATTTGGAGATGAAATCAGACTTTTATTTAGACTTTTAAGTTGGTTTGAAATCTCAAAAATTAGTAGTATATCTTGCGTCCTCTACTTCCTCGCATCGATTTCCAATCTCGAATGGAGCTCAATCACAGTGAGTTTGCCACTCGAATCGGGTTTTCCGGCGTGTTCTTTGGTTGATGGGTTTGTTCGAGGCTTCCGATCCAAGTCCCTGTTTCATTAGTGTACACTTTGCTGGAACTGTAATTAAATTTGTTTGGAGTTTCCTGTAAAAAAGGGTCCGTTCCTGGAGTTTGTCTGAGTGTATTTCTTCTTTGTTGGTCCGGTGGTGACTGTTCGAGGTTGAAGTTCGCGGTTCCGATCTGGAATTCACCGTTCTCATTTGCTCGTGTTGGTTCTCGCTCTGCTGTGCTCGACTTGGATATGTTTTCTCATTAATTGGAAAATTCTGTGAGGTTCACTCTCTTCTTAATTGTTGTTTTCATTGCACTTCTTTCAACATGTTTCTATTTGATTTGTATATCATATTTTGGTTGCCTACTTTTGTTTTATCCAATTTGAATGAGTAGAGATGGTTGACGGATAATTCTGTCCATTTTTGGCTCATGGAATTTGGAAAGTTGGTCCGTATGTTGTGGGCTTAGGGAAGATTATTTTGATTGCTTCATTGTTGGTCTGAAATCTGTTTAAGTAGTTTATTAACCCATGTTTTTTTCGATTTTGAAATTCTGATTTAATACCGAGCAAATTAGTGAATTTTTTTATGGTGAAATTTGTCATGGATTGTTTAAATGCTGATTTGGAGCTTTTTGTCACATGCGTTTTACCAAGTTCTATAGAATCCGGCAAATTATTCTTAGTTTAGATTTATTTGGATGTGATGCTGAGTTTCAGTATTGTCTTGTTAACTTCACAGTTGCAATCTAGTAGTAGCAATTGTTATTTTTAAATTGCGTTGGTTTATTGAGCCGTGCTAGATTAGGTGAAGGAATTAAATTAGTTGTAATTGACTTGATTTACATTAGAGGATGCAAAATAAAAGTGGTTTGTGTGGCTTAGTTTGGAGTTGAACCATCTAATTCTTAGAGTAATATTAACTCCTTAGAATTCGAGGCGTGCCATTTAGCAAATTTCATGGCCCTCGCAAAGTACAAACGCGAAATTACTTTAGGCGCGTTAGTTAATAATAATACCTTCCTAATCACGGGCGCGCATTTATGTGACCCAAATCTTACTCTCGGCGAAACTGGAACGCATTTAAGTCACAGGCGTACTGGTTGCGGTGTGACTCGAAATGTGTTTTCGTGACGTCGCAATTCTTCTAAAATTGAAAAGCGGAACATAATAGCACATAGTTAAAATATATAAAGAAATCAGATAAAAGCAAAAATTGCAGTGAGCGACCGTGCTAAAACCACGGAATCCGGGAGTGCCTAACACCTTCTCCCGGGTTAACAGAATTCCTTATCCAGGTTTCTAATTTCGTAGACTATATTACAGAGTCATAAATTTCCTCGGTTCGGGATCAAACCGGTGACTTGGAACACCATTATTTTCCCAAGTGGCGACTCTGAATTAAACAAATAAATCCCGTTTCGATTGTCCTTTAATTGGAAAAACTCCCTTGCGCTCCCGCGGGCGCGTAAAAAGGAGGTGTGACACTCTTCAAGAGCACGTTTACTGCCAAACACCTGTAACAGCTGCTGGTCCCGCTTCGCCAACTCCTCACCCAAAGCCCGATTATAGGAATCATTTCATAAATTCTCGTGCATTCCTTGGCACCGATCAGGATAATGACGATATTTCCCCAGTATCTATAGAAAGATCCTCGAGTGAACCCTGGCTCTACAGATATTCTCCATCTCTAACAAGTCAGTCTGCAAAACAAAGGGAGTAAAGCTAAGGCAAATGCTAAAAAAAAGAGGGAGAGAAAAAACTAGGAATGTACTACGTACCCTTAGGCTCATCACGGCCACTTAGTCCATCACTTCAAAATACGAAATGCTCCTCAAAGATACGTTTTCGGTCTCTGAACACAAGCTATTTCCTTCAGTTAATAAGTTCAAATTCGTGGGAACCTCAATAAAATGGGCCGACCCCCCTGCCTGCACCGTAGAACTCGTAATAACCTCCTCGAACATACGAACATTGTCGGGGTCCAAATCGGACTTAGACTCATACTTGTCCTCCACCACGTCCTTTCCCCTCTCCGCTACCATTGATGTAGAGCAACCCGCCATGGCCAAGAATGGTACATCAGAGGCCCCGATGGCGGCCCGTAAGGATCGACCCTCTGCTTCGACAACAGGAACTTCAGACGGGATCGTCAAGACAACAACATTCTCTTGGCTATAGATAACGGGGGATACTCCTACTAACTCCCTCTCCTCAACAGCAAGCGCCACAGCTGCACCACACTCTGAATCCGTCGGGGGAGAATCCAAGTTAATCACCGATGGAGGAGCCTCCACAAATTCCACTCGCCGTTTCTACAAAGGCCTTTTCTCCTCCTCATTTGAAGGCGAGCCCGTCCGAGAACGGACAAGCCCAGACGGTCTCTCATCTTGTGGAACAACCCGCGTTGGGGACGCGACCGCCGACAATTCAACCGATGTGGCCCTCGGTACTGAATGTGGCATAAATGCAGCAGCTAGCCTAGCAATTGCACCCATCCGACGAATATCCAATTGAGGAGATTTGACACGACGTGTTCT
The DNA here is from genome assembly GCA_032618575.1 of Nicotiana noctiflora. Lineage (NCBI taxonomy): Eukaryota > Viridiplantae > Streptophyta > Magnoliopsida > Solanales > Solanaceae > Nicotiana > Nicotiana noctiflora. Next base: position 262,965 of record JASVEL010007402.1, read on the forward strand.
CTCTAGATACAATGAACAAATGAATCAATAAGCGTAGTCAAAACAAAACAAAATGAAATGGAGAAAGGGCCGATATTCCACCTGTCACGGGCCTGCGACCATGTCTCTCCCAAGCCGCCAGGTGCAAATGCCCGTAGTACGAGAAAGCAATGCCTCGACCCAGTCTCGTATTCCCTTCAAAGGAGGCGGCGATAACTTTTCAGCTACAAAATATTAAGATAAATCAATAACCATGAGTACAGACCAAAAGGAAAGTTGAAATAGGGCAGATGCCCAGTCAAGAACGAGGTCTTACGTGCGAAGTTCCAAACTTCTGGGAACTTGTTTGGGTCCGCCACTAGGTGTTTAGTCTGAATATAGAAAAAGTTCTCAAAGGAATGATGAATGACCTTGTCGTCCAGCTAAACCATCAAGCCCCTCGATCCTTATGGGTGTGCATGTATCATGGTGCCGCAGATTTTTTGGGGAGCGAAGAGACTGAGCACATGCCTCTAAGTGACCTACATACCAGCTTGCTCCGTATACTTGATGAACATGAGAAACAGCTTGTAGAGGTAAGGAGAAAGTTGGGCCAGGCATACCTCGTAATAGCGGCAGAAGTCTACTACCAGTATCGGGAGCGGGAGTTGTACCCCACCTAGAAAGGATAAGCATAGAATGAGCAATACCCTCGACTGTCAATCTGAACCCTATCCTCAGTCTTTTTAAGAACGATCTCGACATAACGTGGGATACGCCATCGCTCCTGCATTTGGTCTATCCCCACTTCCTTCATTAGAGAAGCAATGCCCCCTGTTCTACGCTGCCTGGTGCACTGAAATCCATCACCTGATTTCTTGGTCGAGGTAGAATTTCATCGACTGAAGGAATTTATTCACCTTCCACAAACTCTAACCTTTCATTTGCTTGAGCGAGATTTTCGACCACCGGAGAATTAGCTGGATGATTGCCACGAGAGGAAGTGCCTGCCATAATTGATTCACGGGTGAGAGAAAAAAGAACTTTGATGAGGGAAACAAAGAATCAATGATGATAATGATCGAAAAAATAGGGAAAATGCAATTTGACAGAAGAAAAGGCTTCTCGTGTACTCTTTTAGAAGGCAATGAATATGTAAAGAACAAAATGACACATCTTCTCTAGTTATAAATAATAGATTTTGCCTGCACGAAACCCAATGATCGCTATTAATACATGACTGGGCACAAAACGACTCAGTTTCATGAAAATGCGCGCCATTACAAATGACCGCGCGAGATGACGCTTCAATCGCCAACCAACGGTTTAGTTTCGAAACTTTATTTCAGTGTGCCCTTCCCGATCACGTTGCTCTATCTTTCTGCCGAAGTCGACCCGGGCACGACCTCAACGAATGGAGGGACTAACCATATTGGTGGAAATTCGACCCAATCACGATCAATTTATAGTAAATGGTCAACGCTGTTGATTTTTGACTTATGAAAGTTTTCCTTAAGGTAAATAAAGGGACGTCTCCATGACCAAAAGAGGGGCCCATTCGACCAGCTGATAAAGCTTGAAGATATAAATACCAAGAGAGAGAACCTCTCAAATGGGGGCTTCTTCTTTTACACAACTTTGCATACACTAGAAATAGAAAGATATGCACTATATGTGGAGCAATAAACAAGATCAATGCAAGATCCTGAACCTCTTCAAGGAGAGGCAGGTCAAGCTACCTTGATAAATAAAACCCTGTTTATATCGTTCCATAATTGGTTACTTCTATGTCTCAAGTTTGTCTTCTAATTCAGTGATTAACTACGATTGGCTATGATTTACTCCTTGATTTATTTCGATTGATTTGATTGGAAAGTATTCAATTATTTTCCACCAAAAAATAACAACCTCATTTGTTTCAATTTTTTTGATTGTTGTAGCAAAGTGTTGTTATAAAGAATATGTATTGTGATTTAACATGAAGATTGATTTCTTAAAAAACTTGGCTTTTATAGGGAACAACAACAACAATAATAACTACCCAGTGTAGTCCCACAAAGTGAGGTTTGGGGACGGTAATACGTACACTGGCCCTACCCGAAAGGGCAAAGAGGCTATTTCCAATCAACCCTTGGCTCAGGAGAAAGAGAAGAAAAAGAAGAGGAAAAAGAAAATATTAGTGACTCCAGCAGAAATAGCATAAATAGTTAACTAAACATAAAACCATAAATTACAATGCATAGAATAACATCTACCAGTAACTACCATAAGGGGGAACGATACAATACGCAAGACATCTACGGAGGGCCCTACCAAACCCCGTCTAGCCCCGAGAATGAAGTACGAAAGCTCTAGAAGCTCTATCCTACAACCCAAATACTAGACCTCCAGACTTTCCTATCAAGGGCCATGTCCTTGAAAATCCGCTTTGCCATGTCCTGCCTAATCACCTCTCCCCTACACTTCTTAGGCTTCCCTCTACCTCGCCTTATGCCAACCACCGCCAGCCGCTCACAACTCCTCACCGGGACATTAGAAATTCTCCTCCATACATACCCGAACCACCTGAGACTCGCTTCCTGTATTTTATCATCTACTGGGGCTACCCCTACTTTCTCCCGAATAACTTCATTATTAATCTTATCTAACCTTGTGTACCCGCACATCCACTTGAGCATCCTCATCTCTGCAACCTTCATTCTATGGACGTGAGAGTTCTTAACCGGCTAATACTCCGCCCATACAACATGGCAGGTCTAACCACATCTCTATAAAACTTCCCCTTAAGTTTCAGTAGCACTTTCTTATCACACAAGACTCCTGATGCAAGCCTCCATTTCGTCCACCCCGCCCCTATACGGTGAGTGACATCCTCGTCGATCTCTCCATCCCCCTGAATCACCGACCCAATATATTTGAAATTATCCCTCTTGGGGATGACTTGAGCTCCAAGCTTCACGTCCCTGCCTACTTCACTCGACTCGGTGCTAAACTTGCACTCCAGGTATTCAGTCTTAGACCTACTTAGTTTGAAACCCTTAGACTCGAGAGTATGTCTCCAGACCTCTAGCCTCTCGTTAACACCGACCCTCATCTTGTCTATCGAGACTTTGCCATCAGCAAATAGCATACGCCAAGGCATATCCCCTTGGATATGGCGTTTCAGTGCATCCATCACCTAGGAAAATAAGAAAGGGCTAAGCGCGGATCCTTGATGAAGACCCATAACCAACGGAAAGTGGTCTGGGTCGCCACCCACAATCCTAACCTTAGACTTAGCTCCATCGTACAGGTCTTTGATCGCTCTGATGTAGGCTTCCGGCACGCTCTTCGCCTCCAGGCACCTCTATAGCACCTCTCTTAGGACCTTGTCATACGCCTTCTCCAAGTCAATAAATACCATGTGAAGGTCCTTCTTCTTATCATTGCATTGTTCCACCAATATCCTTACAATGTGGATAGATTCTATAGTGGAGCGCCCTGGCATGAAACCGAACTAGTTCACAGATATGGATGTCACCCCCTCACCCTCGCCTCAACTACCCGCTCCCATACTTTCATGGTGTGACTAAGTAATTTGATGCCCCTATAGTTGTTATAATACTGGATATCCCCTTTGTTCTTATACAAGGGTATGACTGTACTCCACCTCCACTCCTCCGACATCCTCTTTGTCCTGAAGATCACATTGAATAACCTAGTCAGCCACTTCACACCTGACCTACCCTCATATTTCCTTAACACCACCAGGATCTCGCCAGGACCGATCGCTCAACCCCGACTCATCCCACGACTTCCTCCACCCTAATGCGCCTGCAGTACCCAAGGTCTCTACGACGCTCTGGCTGCCCCAGCTCTCCTAACTCTATGTCTCGATCCCCCTCCTTGTTAAGCAGGTCTCGGAAGTACGACTACCACCTCTGTTGGACTTAAGACTCACCCATCAGAACTCTACCATCCTCGTCCTTGATGCACCTATCTTTGTCTAGATCCCGAGCCTTCCTCTTCCTCACTTTAGCCAACCAGAATAACTTTCTCTCCCCGCCTTTCTCCTCTAATTCCTCGTACATACGACCAAACCCCACATTTATGGCTTTCGTGAACGCCAACTTCGCTTTCCTCCTCGCCACCTTGTAGCTCTCCCTGTTCATTCTCTAAAGCGATGTTGTTATAGAGATGTATATCGAAATGGAAATCTTAATGACCAAAATGAACTCATTTTTCCCGTACGAACATGATTAATCGCATTTTATTGGGGCGAAAATAATCTTTTTCACTGAATTTCTGGACCACCTACAAATTTCTGATAGAAGCCTTAAATTAAGGAAAGCGTAGGGAGGAGGGAGGCACAAAATATTAGATAGAAATAAGTTTATCAAAATTTTTTACACCATTAAAATACTCACTTAATTAGTACAAATATACTCCCCCGGTCCAAAATAAGTAATTTTTTGGCTTTTTTTTATGGTCCGAAATAAGTAATTTTTTCAGATTTTAAGAATGAATTAATTATTTTTTTCTACTTTGTCCTTGGAGTAAATAGTATTGGGATATGTGTTAGGTGTGTTTATGTAAGATAGTAAAGGTTAATATGATCAATTTCATTGATAATTAATGCTAAAAGAGGAATTTCTTAATTTCTGTGAAAATATCCAAAATATCACATATTTTGGACCGGAGGGAATATAATCTACAATCTACTAAATCAAATGGGCAGCAGCTATAAAATTTCAAACTCAAATCGATAAAATTTAAATTATGAGTTAGAAAAAGCAGGCATATGAAATAGGTTGAATCAGGAGGGTCCGTGTTCGCGATGTCATAACCTCATTTCACCTAATTCTCCATTTGACCTGGCTTTTGTAATGTGACGACCCAAAGGGTCATCACATATTTTATTAATCATTTCGAGCTTCGAGGCCTTGAAAAACCTCATTCTATGTTGCCTCGATTTACGTGCACGATCCGAGCATGTAGCCGGAAAGATTTTGTGATAGAAAATATGAATTCTATGAGAAATTTGGATAAAAATGATATTAATATTGATATGGTTGACTTCGGTCAACATTTTTGGTAAACGGATCCGGACCCGAGATTGGATGGTCCCGAAAGGTCCGTAGGAAAATATGGGACTTGGACATGCGTCCGGAGTCGAATTCCGAGGCCTAGAGCCCAAGTTATGAATTTTTCTGTGAAATTATTTTTGATGTAATTATTAAAGGAAAATGAATTAATTGACCTTGGTATCGGGCTCGTATTTTGGTTCCGACGCCCGGTACAAGTCTTAAATATTATATATGTGCTTTCTGCAAAGTTTGGTGACATTCGGATGTCGTTTGACATGTTTTGGACCTTGAGTTCCAAGTTTGAAGGTTTTGAAAACCAAAAGTATGAAAATCACGAACTTGAGGCTTGATTTGACGAAAACGATGTGTTATTGGCGATGTGATCGCACGAACAAGTTCATAATGTGTTTTTGATGTTGTGTACATGTTTGGTTTGGAGCCCGGGGGGCTCGGGTAAAGATTTGATAGGCCGTTGGATTAAATTCTGAATTTTTACACTGCTGGTTTTTCACCCAGCTGTTGGCTTCGCAATTGTGAAGCATTTCTCGCAATTGCGAAGGTGGCAGATCAAGGCAGGGTTCGCAAATGCGAACCCTGATCGCAAATGCGAAGTCCCCTCATGCCCAGCCTTGTTCGCAAATGCGAACATCCCCATGTCCTGCTTATGTTCGCAAATGCGAACCATAGTTCGCAAATGTGAACATTCCCATATCCAGCCTTGTTCGCAAATGTGAACAATAGTTCGCAAATGCGAACAATAGTTCGCAAATGCGAACATTCCCCTATCCTGCCTGTGTTCGCAAATGCGAACAATAGTTCGCAAATGCGAACTCCCCAATATTCTGCCTGTGTTCGCAAATGCGAACAAAAGTTCGCAAATGCGAACTTCCCAGCCTTAGCTTATTTTTCAAACTCCTAAAATTGGTCGGGGTTCGCAATTGCGAACCCATGTTCGCAAATGCGAACACAGAGACCTGTAAATCACGATTTCCAGCTTCATTCTTCACATTTCATAACCCAAAAATACCCATTTGCGATTCTTCACGGACTTCCTCTTCTTCAAAATAATTGTAAGTCACTTTTTACTTAATTCTTTCAATTCCTAACATCATTAAACATGTTTTTCAATAGAAATCAAAGGTTTTCATGGTAGAATTTCTTGTTTTTGGTAGAATATAGGGTTTTTCATAAATTGGGAAATTGGACCTCGAATTGAGGTCCGATTTTGAAACAAATCATATACTTGAACTCGTGGGGGATGGGTAACCGGATTTTGGTCCGAACCCCGAGTTCCGACCATGTGGGCCCGGGGTCGAAATTCACTATTCCGGGCAGAATGTTGTAAAAGTTGTAATTGGCCTTATGAATTAGTTTGTTGAGTAGTATTGATGATATTAAATCAATTGTGTATAGATACGATTGGATTGGAGCCAAATTTGAAAGGAAAAGGCATTGCCACGAATTGAATTGTTCATAAACATTCGAGGTAAGTGTTTGTTCTATCCTAGCTTGAGGGAATAGGATTATGTGCTATGTGTTAAGTGATCGAGTGCGGTGTATGGGCTGTGGTGACGAGCATCCATACACTGGCGTCTAGTATGACCGTGAGTCGTTGTTAATGCTTATTGCGAGACATATTTGCAGATAAATTATTGAACCTTTGCCAGGTTGTAGCATTGTTATTGTTCTCCTTTGTCGGGACTTGTTGTGAAGATGATTATTGATTGCCCTTGTTGGGACGGTTTATGAATTACTGTTTCATTCTTTGCCCTTAACTGTGATTGTTATTTGGGTGAGGAAGAGTGATAATGCACGAAAGGTGATGCCGTGCCATGTTTTATTATTTATGCACGAAGGTTAATGACGTGCCTTGTTATTGATTATACACGAAGGTTAATGCCGTGCCATGTTTTATTATTTATGCACGAAGGTTAATGTCGTGCCATGTTTTATTGATTATGCACGAAGGATCATGCCGTGCCTTGTTATTGAACCATGTACGAAGGATCATGCCGTACTATGGATGTGAGGATGATAGTAAAAGCACGAAGGGTGATGCCGTGTACTTTATTTGCTTATTTGGTGAGGATGAGAGTAAAAGCACGAAGGGTGATGCCGTGCAACTACTTGCTATTCCTTGACTTGATATTACTTGTGTTTCCATTATTCCTTGTTTTTCCTTATGAACTTATTAACTGTTGTTAATTATTGAGTTCTTTTGAGATATTCCTTATTGTGTTATTATTTGGTTATTTCTCGTTATTTTTGTGGTATACACATATATTGAACTGCACAGGTTTATGTGGATGTCTGGTCCTAGGCTTGTCACTACTTCGCCGGGGATAGGCCAGGCACTTACCAGCACATGGGGTCGGTTGTGCTGATACTACACTTCGTGCGTTTTTGCACAGGTCCAGGTTACGATCAGGAGCAGCAGCAGTAAATCGATTGCGTGGGAGTTGATCATATTTGAGACCGAGGTAGCTTGCAGACGTCCGCAAGCCCGACGTCTCTCTCTTTACTTATGTTACTAGTCGTAGTCTCTTTGTTCCGAGACAAACAGAATTATGTTATATTTCTTTCAAACTTTTATGTGTAGTATTCAGTAGTAGTTCGTGAGTTGGTGACTCCACATCTTGGGTAGAGGATTTCAGTATGGTTTTACCTTGAAACCGCTTAATACTATTTCGATAAAGTCTTCCGCATTTATTTAATTAAAGTTATGGTTTGTTGATAAATTAATTATGAAATTTTATTAAAAACGGGATAATATGAATACAGTGGCTTGCCTAGCTACCACGAGTAGGCGCCATCACGATCCCGATGTTGGGGGAAAATCCGGGTCGTGACATGTAATGATATCTATCCGATTTATCTTTTTGTAGGGACAATGCATAAAATCCACCCCATCCTATGACCCTTTGCCAACTACACACTTTTTCTTTTCTGGGCTTCTATTACCCCCTGAACTATTTTAAAGTGTAATAAGATGGGGTGGGTTTTATTAAACGACATGATAAAAATTTAACCTAGTTCGGTACATTTTTGTGGTTGTTTTCTCTATCGTGAAAAAAGAGCACTTTATTAATCAACTGATGTCCTTCTCTACTTTAGTCAAATAGTAATTTTATTTCTTACTATTTTTTTTGCTAAAGTAGAATTTATTAGCTAAAAAAGTTGAAGAACGACCATTATGTCTCAAAGTCTCCTATTACCATTGCTCTTGAAATAAATGTTTTTTTTTTTGGAAATTTCGGGGAAAACCCACAATCGCTTTTTTTGGGTGCATACTGAGTAACTTGTTTACTGTGTAATAGCTCGCACATCCTATATGAGATGTAAATCGCCCTAGTCAAGCCCAACAAAGCTCACATATTTATTTGTTGGGTTTATGAAAAAAATTAGTTGCAACCAAAGGCACACGCAAGTATCCGCGGTCGTCAAGTAATAAAGTGACTAAAAGTCGGATGTTGAAGCCACGTGGACTTGTGATTAACTATTAACTAAATTGGACTATCCTAACTATCTAAACAAGAATTAAACCTAGAAATATTTGATTCTAAACTAATTAAATTAAGAAATATAAATAATGAACTTTCAAAGAGGAAAAACACATTTTATGATATCAATGTAATGAAAACGATCTAAGATTATGGACTATCTAACAATCCTATTGTATTCTTCAGTTGAATTAACTAATTAATTTATCTTGTTTATTGGTTGACGGGGTTAATATTGCTCATAAGAATCTGTCGAGTTCTTACTCGCCTATTCAAGCTAATCTAACTCCTATATGCCTAAGGAATTAGAATCAACAAGAACACATCTATAATTCCTGTAAATAAACCAAGCAAGGCTATTAGGTATATGTCTATCCTAATCGCGAATCTGCTCCCCGATGCCCAGGTTCAAGAACTTGCTCTACTCTATCCTATATGCAATTTTGAATTATCATTTTTGAGTCCAATTCAAGATTCATAGATAGTATTCAATTGGTGATCAAGCAATTAAATAATTTAGTATAGTATTAAATAAATAAACCAATATGATAAACTAAGAAATCAAAATCAATATCCGAATAACAATAGTCATGAAAGAACCACAACCCTAGCACGTGAAGTTTAGCTCCACATAGACATGGTAGCAAAACAATAAATCATACAAAGAAACATAAAAATTACAAAGTTTGGTGAAGTAAGATGAAACTGGCCTCCACGGCGACTCTGTGCTCTCCCTAGGTCTAATTCCCTTCAAAAGTATGTTAGATGACCTAAAAGGGAAACTTTTAGCTTATATATTCCATACAAAAGTCGTGAGCCAAAATTCTCCTATTCCTAACCGACTCAGCTTCCGGGATTGATGCTGGGATGGATGCTTCTGATTATGCCCAATTATGCCTTATAAAAAGAACTCTGCAAACGCTGCAAATATAACCCGAGTATTACGCCCAGGCCGAATCCACAGAGATTTAACCTATCAACTACTATCTTCAGACTCACTAACTCTTCAGAATAAGTTTCCCAAATATTCAAATCTCAGTTGAGTGTTTCCTTAATAACTACTTTTGCAAGCAATTAAATAACTGTAAACTAAACTAAATAGGTTATAAACAATAATGAGAAGAAACTAAGGCAGTGATTTCCCCTATTTATGGAATCCTTTCTGTTTATGCTCATACAAATTTACCAACACGTCTCTATCAATCATGAACGCTTATCTTACCATAAATCTCTCACAAGTAATCACAGTAATTTACTATTGCACTCTCGCGAGATACGCTAGCTTACTTTAATTAGCACAATTCAACTTAGATTAAACCTAAGGCTTCGTTATCCCTAATACCGCCTTTAAACCCTCAATTATATATTCCTCTAATAATCTAGGAGTGGTGTTGTTCAACAATAACCTAAATATGCACTCTTTTCCAAGTTATGCACAATAATTAGGCACAGCTAATTGAGGATCTTGTTAATTAACTACAACAAACATGAAGTTGAACAAATAGAGATTAAACTATAGCAATTTGTATTCATATAAACAAGAAGCTCATCACCTAATAGGTTCCATCAAAACCTTAGACAAGGAATTTAGCTACTCATGGCTATGGGAAAATAAACTAAGATCGAATTCATCATAAAAATCAAAAGAAAAGAAGAAAGATGTTTGGAGTATTCTCTCACAATAGTTTCCCTTGCCAAGATATTCTAATAATCAATACATGCCTCCTTTGGGCGAAGTCTAATGTTTTAAATAGGCTTTATGTCTAAAAATCTTATATTTGACACTTTGACCCCTGAAGTTTCGTCTCCTGCCGTAGTTCTGCTGCGGTAGAACCGCGGCCAATCAACCTCTCTGATTCTTTGAAGTTCCACAGCAGCCTTCCACCGCTGTTCCGCCATGGTCGCGGTAGAACCGCGACCAAACACCCATTCTAAATCCTAAGGGCTGGAACTACGTGGCTTCAATGGGAATTTACATATTTGGCCTCTTTTCTCTAATTTTGACTCCAAAATTGCTCATTGGTCTTCTTTAGACATTTATCACCTACAAATCATGAAAATCACTAATAAGAGCATTTTGTTATCATATTTATCATCAAAACAACATAAGAATGTGATTATTTAAGGCGTGATTATAGTCAAATTCACCTATTATTAGCTTCGCTTCCACTTTGTCCTCTGCTTCCCAGTTTCGCATGCTAGGGTGGATGCTTCGCATCCTCCCCTTGTTCCTCTATCTCAGCTTTGCCCAGGTGCGGATGCTATGAGAATGTTATGGACCGACTTCACTGCTAAGGTGCATCAAGTAACCTTCTTTCTAAGGTTGGATGCGACGCATCCACCCTCTTCTCCTCTAGTTGGAGCATCGTTTTTTCATATTTTTGCTCTCCAAACACCTTAAATCATCACACACAACTCAATTAGTCATAAAACTAATAATTAAACCATGTTGGAAATTTTTAACACCAAATAGCAACAAAAAAATATTAACACATGGTAAAGTAATATCAAAATATACAGAAATATGTCCAACATCACTACCCCACACTTAAACCTTTGTTAGTCCTTGAACAAACCATCACTATAGTGCATAAAAATAAAATTAAGCTCTTATCACTTAAAGCAAACTACAGCTATGACCATGGTTGTTTGTAGGAGTGGTAAACAGGCGGGTCGGGTCCAATATGGTTTGGGTACAAAATGAGTAATAAAAAAATAGATCAATTATCCGACCCGATCAATATTTAATACGAAAAAATGGATTAACCGACGAATAATATGGGTTACCCATATTATCCACGACTTCTTGTATATGATCACTTTTGGGAGAATTCTTAGTCTCCTTAACATGAGGAACCCCCAATTTGAGGCTTTACAAATGTAAAAGTTAAACCCATTAGTTACTCATTGGTTATCCATTTTTAAATGGATAATATGATTCTTATCCATATTTGACCCATTTTAAAAAGTTCATTATCCAACATATTTTTAGTGAATAATATGGGTGGTTAAATATTTTCTTTGAACCATTTTGCCGTCCCTAGCTGTTTGCAATAATTAAGCTCTACCATATGCATTCACATACACTTTACTTCTTTTTTTTTATGCCAAATTTAAACAATATTCAAACGAAGACAACATACTCATAACAATCCTACCCAAAAATCGACTCTAAGTCACAATGCACTTATGGCTTGAACAACTCACATCATAGAGAAGTCTAATAATGTAACATATCCCTCGTGAAACCATGTGCCCTCACAACAAAAACAAGGAGAGTGAGTTGAACCCACATATTCAAATCTCATGATCAAATATAATTTAAGGACCTCGCATATATCAAAGAAATAGCTCACTCTCACAAAAACGTCCCATGCATGCACTTGGTACCATAGTCTTTCCCATAATGTAAATCTCTGCTAATGTAGGCTCGCTTAATTTATAATCAATTAGGACTTTTTATGATTGTAATGTGGGCTAAGCGGCGGGTATGATATATATATGAATAGCGACTAATCCTCCTAAGCACTTTAACACATCACATAATCAACTTTATGCGCAATTTCTTCAACACCATTTCAATTTTAAAAACAATATCACCCTAAAACATATTCTCTTCTTCTTTAAGAACTACTTTAATTATACCCACTTGCAAGAACAATACAATAATTTATTCATCTTTATTTTTTCTTCTTTTTTTTTTAAATTTTCGACTAGTGGTGTATTTTACAAAATAAGTGTACCTTTCTTTCTTTAATTGGTTCCACTCGAATGCCACCCCACATTTAGTTCCTTCTTACTTCTTTTGCGCTCATTTTCCTATTAAATTTCTTTAAGAGGTAAAATGATCAAAATAATAGCAATTAAGAACAAAAAGGATATCGACTCGTAATGTGGGTGCCAAATAAAAGTCTACGGGCTCAAAAGGGTTAACTAGAGATATATTTTATTCATGGTAAGCAATAAAGCTCAAAAAAAGATCAAAGAAAGCCTAAATTTTTTTTTAAACCGAGCATCACCTAAAATTTTACTTCAACTCACATACGAGGCAAGTTCGATACACAAGTACAATACATAGACTACACAAAAACCTCACTACATATGGCACATGACTCACTATGGACGGTCCCATTCCAACTCTCAAATAATGCAAGTATTCACGGAACCACGAGATATTAAGCATTAAGCACAAAGTGAGCACAAGTCAAGAAAATGAGACATAGGTGTCACAAAACATGCTATCTAACTAAGCCAGGTATCATCAATAATTTCAAATCATATGGAAGATATTACACATGCCAAAGCCTAAATATGCTACTATCAAACAAATCAAGCGCCTAGGAATCTCATATTTCTTCCTCCATTTATTCCCTAAATTCTAATCTACTCTACAAATTTTTTTTAAAAAAGAAAAAATTATTACCCGATTTAAACTACATCATGTGAAAGAGAATCGAGGCACAAAGAAAAACCACAGGGGATTATTACTACCTAAAGAAATCCAAAAAACATATTTTTGGATTTTCGTTTAGACTTTAATCCCTCAAGAAAACTGCCTAGGAGATCCCTCATCGGGAAATGTTTAATTTTTCTACTTTTTTTCTTAATTTTTTCTCATAGCTACTAAAATACTATACAACTACGAAAATAAAAATAAGAAGTTAACATTTTTATAACATCCTACTATTACTTATATAGATAATTCTCTCACCCCACACTTAAAAAGATGTAGTGTCCCCAATGTTCAAATTAAGCAAAACAATAACAAGGGTGGATAAGAAACTTCCTGAAAGGCCAAAGGCCGAAGCAATAGTGGCTCACGAGGTACTGAGACTTCTCCCAAGCATGGTCTTTTGTGTGGGTACCCCACACTTAATTCTCACTATCTAACTTGATTTTGTACTCTTCCAGTGGCTTTGTTTCCTATGTTTATACTCCTACAAAATAAAAACCACACTACAAAGATAATAGAAAAATAAAATAAAATAAAATAAAATAAAGCAGCAAATGTGAGTTGCCTCCCAAGAAGCACCTAATTTATTGTCGTTGCACGACGTAAACTACTTTTTGACTTCACCTCGAACTTACGAATTGATCCCCTAATTTAGCATCGCTTTTTGCATGCTCTCGCGGTGGTCGGACCAATGTAATTGGGCCAAGTAACTAATTTTGCCTTCTATTTTGGGACGAGATATGTAATTCTGTCTCTCTAGCACGACAAATTCAAGAATATAAGCACTCTATTCCTCATCCATTGGCTCCTCATAAGGCTCAGATGACTCGATTTTCATGTCATCATCCAAAGATAATGTTGAAAAATATATAGAACGATAACCAATACGCCCTAACTCTAGAATTGTATTACTCTTTACATCCTCATATTTACACACTCTAGAGTCTCCAACTATAATATTATCTACTTTCTCAGATGCCTCTAGAGTGCTTTCCTGAACATGGACATAATCACTAAAAGTATGGTCGAATGACTGAATCTCCAATTTTAGCTCCTTAATTTGGTGTATAAGCTTATTTTCAGCTTCACACAACTCAGAGCTATTTTATTGGGTGTTAGACGCATGAACCTTTTCAATCAATTGATCCCAAGTCATTAATAACATTGCCAAATTTTTCGATCTCTAGTCCTAGTTCAGCTCTTTCCCGGGGCTAGGTGGGGTTTGGTAGGGCCCTCCATAGTTGTCTTGCGTATTTTATTGTGCCCTCTTATGGTAGCTACTGGTAGATATTATTGCATGCCTTGTAATTTATGGTTATATATTTAGCTAATTAGTTATGCGATTTCTGTTGGAGTAACTAATGTTTTCTTTTTTCATTCACTTTTTCTTCTCTTTCTCATAAGCCAAGGGTCGAGCGGAAATAGCCTCTCTGCCTTTTCGGGTAGGGGTAAGACTTGTGTACGTATTACCCACCCCAGACCCTACTTGGTGGGACTATACTGGTAGTTTTTGTTGTTGTTGTTGTTGTTGTTGTCCTAGTTCAACTCTTCCTTCTATTAAGTCTTTCACCTTATCTATAATTTTCTCATGTTGAGCCTCATATATTTCTAATCTTTCAGCTTATTCCACTAGCCATGTTTGGCTTAGAATCTCTATTTTTTCAAAATTTTCCTCTTGTTGGAACTCACTCTCTTCATTTAGTTCTTCCATATTGTCCTTCATTCTTGTGATTGTTGCCCTCATTCTTTTCATATCTTTTTTAAGTTCATTATGTTGCTCTGCTACTTGCCTCAGAATATCCCTGATATATGCATCAAGTTCTATATCCTGCACTTCATTGTCCCGATCAAACTCACACACCGTTTGAAAGATCTATGATCCCAGAGAATGATGAAAAGAATTAGGACAATCATCCCAATGGCCATCTTGACCATCTCACGTATCATAAATATTCAACTCAAAGGATTGAGATTGTGTGCACAACTCACTCCCGGGAAAATTCTGATAATTTTTTTCATCAGTGGGGTCCTCCACAATATGGACAAAGATCATCAAAATAAGAATAACCATCATTCGAATAATTTTCATTCCAAGATGCCATGTTAAAGTAAATGAAATTACTAACTAAACTAAAAAATGAATAGATAAAAAAAATAAATGTCTAATCTAGAAAAATAGCTCATTTCTAAGTCCCCGACAACGATGCCAAAAACTTGTTGCAGCCAAATGTACACGCAAGTATACGCGGTCGTCAAGTAATAAAGTGACTAAAAGTCGGATGCCGAATCCACGAGGACTTGTGATTAACTATTAACTAAATTAGACTATCCTAACTATCTAAACAAGAATTAAACTTAAAAATATTTGATTCTAAACTAATTAAATAAAGAAATATAAATAATAAACTTTTAACAGAGGAAGAGCAGATTTTTATGATATCAATGTAGTGAAAACGATCTAGGGTTATGGGCTATCTAACAATCCTATTGTATTCTTCAATTGAATTAACTAATTAATTTATTTGATTTATTAGTTGGCAGGGTTAATATTGCTCATAAGAATTTGTTGAGTTCTTACTCGCCTATTCAAGCTAACGTAAGTCCTATATGTCTATGAAATTAGAATCAACAAGAACACATTTATAATTTATGTAAATCAACCAAGCAAGACAATTAGGTATATGTCTATTCTAACCGCGAACCCGTTCTCCGATGCTAGGTTCAAGAAACTCAATCCTATATGCAATCTAGAATTTCCACTTTCGAGTTCAATTCAAGATTTGTAGATAGTATTCAATTGGTGATCAAGCAATTAAATAATTTAGTACATGATTAAATAAATAAACTAATATCATAAACTAAGAAATCAAAATCAATATCCGAATAACAGTAGTCATGGAAGAACCACAACCCTAGAACATGAAGTTTAGCTCCACATAGATATGATAGCAAAATAAAAAATCATACAAAGAAACATAAAAATTATAAAGTGTGGTGGAAAAAAGATGAAACCCGGCATCCACGACTGCTCTCCCTAGGTCCAATTCCCATCAAAAGTATGTTAGATGACCCAAATGGGCATTTTAGCTTATATATTGCGTACAAAAATCATGGGCCAAAGTTCTTCTATTCCTAATCCGACTCAGCTTCAGGAGTTGATGCTGGGGTGGATGATTTGCATCCTTCGTTTCTCAGCTTCGCATGGTAGGGTGGATGTGTTTCACATCCATCCTTTGTTCCTCCATATCAGCTTTGCCCAGGTGCGGATGCTATGAGCTGACTTCACTCCTAAGGGTGCACCAAGTAACCTTCTTTCCGAGGTTAGATGCGACGCATCCACCCTCTTCTCCTTTAGTTGGAGCATCTTTTTTTCATATTTTTGCTCTCCAAATACGTTAAATCATCACACACAACTCAATTAGTCATAAAATCCATAATTAAATTATGTTGGGCATTTTTAACACCAAATTGCAACAAAAAAAGGTTAAGACATGTGTAAAGTAATATCAAACCAAATAAAAATATGCCCAACATCAATGACATTATTAAGTCATAAAAGTGCGTAAACTTGTTTTATATCTTACAAATCTTTTTATTTCACTTCTCTATTCCGAGGCGGAATTGGCTTAAATTGTTATTTACTTCTAATAATTTGAACCTTTGGTCTTTCTAATGTTCCTATATCATGTAGTAGTCAAGTCTAATCAACTTTAACGCCTTTAGTCATTTGCTTTTAATTGCCATTTACTTGTGTTTTTTTATACTTCCTCGATTCATAATAAATAACTAATCTACTTTTTAATTTGATTCAACATAAATATTTATTTATATATTTAAAAAAATTAATTTATTTTTTCAAAACTATCTTTATATACTTTAAAAAGTCTTTTACTCATCGAATTAACTTATGCTGCAATATTTAATTAAGAATAATTTAAACTAACTATTTTTTGTCTAAAATTTAATATTTTCTTAATTTGTGGACCGGAAAGAGTATTATTTTGTAAAACAATCTGACCCTCTACCTCCAAAAATAAAATGGACCACGGACTGAACTGCATACTTGGCGAGGGTTCAATTGAATACTCTTCCAAATTATATTGACTCATAAGAAAACTTGTTTGATATGTTAGAGTTAAAGGGATTGGGGTTTGACCTATTATTTAACATTTTTATCTCAGCTCAGCTCAATTCAAGTAACCTTTGAACGGAATAATGACTCGCCCTTTATTGAATCAGTGCATTTAGACCAACGTCCACCCAGTATATATGATTGCTTTGACACTTTCATCTTGACCGCCGACTGAAAGTAGGAATAGGTGGCCGCTGTTGTCTTAACCAGTTGCGAAACTAGAAATTTTGCTATGGGTCAAAGATGTTAAAATTTTAAAGAAGTGAAAAAATTTTCCGATAAAAGGTATTCAATATATTATATACCATTAAAATATACTACTGTAATATTTTATCTATATACACAATATAATTTGTTGGCGACCTTGTGATCATGTGCCTTCGCTACTGTTCTAAACCTGTACATTAAATCCGTCCCATCTCACATCCACATTTACACCGCCTTATTGCCATCCCTAACTAAAAGTTAATTCGTTGCATGTTATACCCGACAAATGATGCCGCATAGTAGAATGTTTAGATAACATTAGCTGTGTTTCGAAATAGTGACAGAGTCACATGTTGAGGAAGGTGATCGAGTGCTAAAAATTATTGATTTCGAGATTTACAATATTTTGCCCACCGATGGTCAATGAGTCCCTACTTCCCAGCCCTTTTTGTCCACTGAAATATAATATATCACCAAAACTAAATAATATATCATTATCCCATCTCTTCTATTATTCTATAAATAGTAGTAGTAGTAGTATTATTTTACTATAGTCGGTTCTCTATCACCTTCCATTTCCTTCTCATTTCGGCTACTGTTAATTTTCTATCTTTCCAAATTTCTCAGTTTTCCAAGGTACTCCCCAGCTAGCCTGTATACATACAGACAATAACTTATTAGATGTAGTTTTTCTTCATTCTGATCTTGATCCCTCTACCATTTCCCATGTATAACTCCAACTTTGTATGTTTTCGTCCATTTCATGTTTATATCTATCTTCGCGATCTCGATGGATATAATTCATTCTCCTTTATTAGCTCATAAAAAAGGGCCTTTTCTATAATGAATACTAATACCTATTTTCCATCAGTTGATCATAGATCAACAGATGGACTTGAATTATGCCATCGTTTCGCTTTGACCAATGAAAAATTTAGCAGTAGTGATCATGATGATGTTGTGTTCTTCTCATTGAGTAGCGGAACATCATTAAATAATGAGGAAGTTATTGTTGAGGATGATGGTGGGGGTTGTGATCAAACAGTAGTCGAAAGCGACTACTTTGATGGAGTGTTCAAGTATATACAACAGATGCTTCTAGAAGAAGAAGATGATTTAGAAAGTAGACCTTGCATGTTTCAAGATTGTATTGCTCTTCAGGCTGCTGAGAAATCTTTTTATGACGCCCTTACTGACAACAACAACGATCCAACAATCGTAGAGCACCGTTGTAGTACTGATTTTCCAGTTAATCATGGTTTTATTAGTACTACTCATTGTCTGCAAGACGACAACTTCAATCACTTTCTTGATCAGCCCGACTTGATTTCTGATCTCAATACTGGAATACGTGGAAACACTCCTTTGAACAATAATTGTCAAGTTGTTGCTGTTGCTGGTGCTAATGATGATCATTATTATGGTGGAAACTCCACAAATAGTAACAATCAAAAGAAGCACAATCGAGAGGATTGTGGCGAATCATCAAAGGGGCCAAACAGCAAGCAGTTTGCGAGCAATGGTGCAGAGGAAACAGAAGATAAAAGTCATGAGGAGTACTATGATAAGGCACTTCTTTGTCCAGATATGAATCCTGCCTTTTATGTGGAGGATTGGTGTGATGAAGGATCAAGATCATCATCAGAAAATGCAGCATGGGAGGAGCAAAAAAGCCGTCATATAAAGCAGTCTAAAAGAGGAAGGCCGCGTGGAACCAAAAAAGGCGTAAAGACTAATGAAGTAGTAGATGTTACCAGTCTCCTAACACGATGCGCGGAAGCAGCAGCTAGCTATAACAGCAAGACTTTTGTTGAGGTTCTTAGCAAAATCAGGCAACACTCGTCTCCCTTTGGTGATCCTACTGCTAGATTGGCCTATTGTTTTGCCAATGCTCTCGAAGCTCGGTTTGGTGGTGGTGGTGGTGGTGGTGTAGCTAATACTCCAAACAGATCATTATTATCATCTGCACATTTCTTAAAAGCATATCAGGTATACATCACAGCTTGTCCATTCAAGAGAATGTCAAACATATTTGCTAATAAGTCTATCGCCAAATTAACAAGTGAAGCTCCAAAGATTCACATAATAGATTTCGGGATACTATATGGATTTCAATGGCCTTGTATAATACATGGAATTTCCCTTAGGCCAGGTGGACCACCAAAGCTTAAGATCACAGGAATTGATTTCCCTCAACCAGGTTTTCGACCAGCTGAAAGAGTCGAGGAGACAGGACGTCGATTGCAGAATTATTGCAACAGATTTGGTGTTCCATTTGAATATAAAGCAATAGCAAAGAAATGGGAAGATATTAAACTAGACGATCTGAATATTGAGCAAGATGAAACTGTGGTTGTCAACTGTTTGTACAGGCTAAAGAATGTACCCGATGAAACAGTACAAACTAATGCCAACAACAACCCGAGAAATGCTGTTTTGAGATTCATCAAGGAAATAAATCCACATTGCTTCGTTCATGGGATCGTGAATGCTATGTACAATGCCTCTTTCTTTACTACAAGATTTCGAGAGGCTTTATTTCATTTTTCGTCTCAGTTTGACATGTTCGAAGCTACAATGACACGAGAAGATGAAGGGAGGATGATATTCGAGCAGCAAGTTTTCGGAAGAGATATAATGAATGTTATAGCTTGTGAAGGGACGGAGAGAGTTGAGAGGCCTGAGAGTTACAAGCAATGGTCAGTGAGGAATCATATAGCCGGGTTCAGGCAACTTCCATTGAATAAAGACATTGTCAAGGAAGTTAAGGCAAAGGTCACAATGTTTTATCATAGAGATTTTCTTGTGGATGAAGATAGTAACTGGATGTTACAGGGTTGGAAAGGAAGAATCATGTATGCACTCTCTCTTTGGCAGCCTATACATAAATAAAAGTGCAGTCAGTCTGATGCACTAAGTTCGCGCCGAGAGAGGGCTATACATAAATAAAACTGTTAATTTACTGCAGTTTATGATATATACTACGGAGCTGAATTTAAGTGTAATAGGAAAATCTTGCAATCATCAATCTGTATGAACATCAATGAGTGAGATCAATCAACATCTTGAAGTTTTGCTGGCTATATATTTTACTTTAGCAAGATATTAGCTTTTCCTTTTAATATAAGAAAGGAATATAATTTGTATGGGGTCATTACCATTGCCCTGTGCAGCGTATACCAACAATGAGAACCAATCGGGATCTTTAGGCAAATATCCAGCCAGTTTCACTGTTCATTTCGGGATTGTTATACAAATAATCGGCTAGATTTAATGTTTCTTTTTGTAGCTGTTATATATAATTATACGTTGATTATATATAATTATACGTTGATTATGCATAAATTATATATATTATATATCTGGCGGTTATTCTTAATTCAAAAGATTAGATGGTGGCTATCTGCGTTAATTCTTTTTTATTTATTTTTTCTTGCTGGTCTAAATAAATTATATACTCATTATACACCTATTATATATAAATTATACATTTCGCCAACTCTGTATATGGGCTCATCCTTTTTCAGCCGGGTAAATTTCAAAAATAGCCAGATTTACCACTGGTCGTTGAAAAATAGCCAAGTTTCAAAAGTCATCGAAATTTAGCCACTTTAATCTGAGCGAAAACACTGTTCAAAATCTGGAAAAATATGCCCGCAAAATTTACTGGAGTTCCAGCATAATATGTTTGAACTCCCGTAAATTTTACGGGAGTTCCAGGATAACTATACTGGAGTTCCAGCGTCAATATGTTCAAACATAATTATGTTGGAACTCCCACAAATTTTACGGGAGTTCCAGTAGTATAATTGTCGAGTATAATATACTGGAGTTTAGAGCACTAGTGCTCCAGTCTCCCGCAAATTTTACAGGAGTTAGCAAAGTATACCGGTCCAGCATAATATACTGGAGTTCGTACACAAATGCACTAGAACTCCCGTATATTATACGGGACCGGTCCTTGTTGCAACAAAATAGTGGTTATTTTTCATTGACTTCGTAAACAGTGGCTATTTTTCACTGACCAGTGTGAAAACTGGCTATACCATGAAATTTTAACAATCTTAGGCTATGAAATGTTCACGATTGGGCATTGCTCAAGCCCAGCTACTAGACAACTTCACATATCGGAGCTGGGCTGAACCTTTAAGGCCCAATAAATGCTGGAACTTTCAAATTGCAAGGCCCAAAATTGTTAGAAGTTAAAATCCCTTTAAAATTTTATTAGGAATATGGGAATTAATTTGCAATATGAATTTAGGTTTTCGAGTTAGGTAGTAGGTTCAAATTAAGTGGGTCCCCCTTTTGTTTAAATTCGGACTTGAACTCGAGGCCCGAATTTATAAATGTAAATTAATTAGGCCCTTTTAGAGACAAAAAATAAATAGAAAAATCATAGTTGCTTTAGGTTGGTCTTTAAATAAAAATGAGATGAGCCTCGCCCAAACAAAACACATAAATTGCGGGGCCCTTATTAAATGTTCCTACTAAAATACTTAGAATTTAGAGCGAGCCGTTTAATGAATTTCACATCCCTCCGCAAAGATAATAACCTATTAGTCACTTTAGGTGCGCTTTTAATAATTTTATCTTCTTAAACACGGGTGTGTATTTAATGCAACCCAAATCCAAATTCAAAAATATTAAATAGGCATGTGTCGAGGATTCGGGTACTTTTCATGTGACGTGATCCGAAAACACATTTTTAAATGACGTTCATTTTCTTAAAAGTTATCTCAAAGCGGTAAATAACCTTAAATTTCCACTATAGGTTGGAACATGTAAGAAAAATCATATTTTAGCCATTTATAATAATTTAAGCGATTGTGCTATAACCACGGGATCCAGGGGTACCAAACACCTTCCCTCGAGTCAAAAAATTCCTTACTCAGAATTTCTGGTTCGCAGACTCCAATTGGGAAGTCGAAGTTTTCCTCGATTTGGGATTTTAGTTAAACCAGGTGACTTGGGACACCAAAAGTCTATCCTATCCCAAGTGGCGACTCTAAAGTAAATAAATAATTTCATTTTGAATAATGTCACTTTAAATGGAAAAACTCTCTTATACATTATCCTTTGGGGTATGTGTGTAAAAAACGAGGTGTGACAATCCCATTTCCAATAATGTCACTTTAAATGGAAAAACTCCCTTGTACATTTATCCTTCGGGGTAAGTGTGTAAAAAAGAAGGTGTGAAACTCTGGCGACTCTGTTGGGGACACGAACCCAAAATTCCAGTTCAGGGTTAAAAGAATTCGAGCTTAGTTTAATTATTATATTTGGCTTTATCTAATTTTTCTACATGTTGCATGCTATATGTGCTAAATGTTTTACCGTTTTGGTATTTGCTTGAACTGTATATATAAACGGCCACGAATCCCTTCCATTTTCTAAGTCTTCTACACCATGGATAAGGGTGCACTTTGTGTAGCTTCTCTTCTATTTAGAGTCTTTCCCAATTTAGAATAAGGTTTGGATAAGTTGCTAAGCCGGTGGAGCTTCTATATCCCTGGTATGTTGCCTCCCCCTTGACTCGAGTTGTCCGCTCGGGTAAGCCAGGTCTAGACCAATAAACCTAGGGTTTAAACCTAGAAGAACAAAAACTCATGTCGGATCCCTAGTAGGACGTTTGTTTGCATCATGTGCATTTGACTTAGGGGACTCAACATAGGGGTTGGGTCCGTCCAGGACAGGTGACCTGAAATGAAATGACCATCTTGATGCATCCTTACGTGCTACTTGCGCATTTATTTATTCGGATTTGCATGTTGACCGGCTTTTCTAAACGAGTGAAATTTGAGAAAAATAAGCAGTGTTAGGACTAAATGAGGGTAACCACTTGTTTGGAAAAACCAATGCCCAAATAGTACAAAAACACTGTCGGATTTTGAAGAATGAAAAAAAAAAACTATTTGAAAATAGAAAGAAAATTGTTGTTCAACATAGTTTTGGCAAATCTGCCAGAACTACACTGGTTTGATTCTCTCCGGATGTGAGATACGTAGGCAACCCTCATCGGGCACAACCTGGGATGGCAAACGGTGTGGGGCGGGGCGGTTGCGGGGCACACCCGCGCAAACCCGCGAAGACTCCAACCCGCCCCGCACCGCCCCGCAAAACAAATTTTTCTAATTTTAATCGCCCCACCCTGCCCCGCGAAAAACCGCACCGCCCTGCTATGTGAAAAAATGCCCCGCCCCGCCCCGCAAATATATTTTTTAAATTTTTATAATCCGATCTAGTAAACCAGGTAATTTGTTTCAATATACTTGTATCCGAGCATTAAACGACTGGTGAAGCACATACAATTGTATAGCATATACCAAATTATATATAAAAAATATTCAATTGTAAGGGAAAAAAATGAAAGAGATAAGAGATTATATATAGAAAATCTGATTGAGAAGTTTACATATATTTTAGCCATCAATCGTTGCTGCTTTATTTTAGTGGATTGCTCTACGAACCTCAAGTTTCTTCCATCTTGATTTGGTTCCAATAAAATTTTGCATGGAACAAATATGAATATTGAAAAATTCTATTCCTTCTTGAAAGAAAATGAGTACCACGAAATAAGAAACTGTCGTAATTTGAGAATATAAATTTTTGACGTTTTCAACGATTTAACTTAATGCACAAATAAACTTAAGAAGATTTCTGAAAATGGAAAAACAGTTTCAAGACATTCATATTTTCTAGTTGAACAATATTTTCACTTCAAGTCAAAAATCCGCGACCCGCACCGCCCCGCGTTAATATTTTTAAAAAAAACTTAATCCACCTCCCACCCCGGCCCGCATTGTTTGCCATTCTTAGGCCCAACCTCCCTTTAGCAAAAATAGCCCAAAAATGTCAAAATTTTAATTTTTTCATAAATAAGTCGGGTGATGCCATTCTAGTTTAAAATAAGTCGAATGTCCCCAAAAGGGCGCCGGAAGGCCATTTTTGCAAGAACAGCCACCCTGAGTCATTTTAAATGGTTTACGGGCACAGCCTTAAAATCTTCCTCCCATAAGTGCTGAAAGGCCGTATCTGCAAAACCAAGTCCTTGTTTTCTAAATAAAGACTTTTTGCAAAAATACCCATTTTTTAAAATAAATCGTTAAACCCCCCTTCAAATAAATACTCCCTCCGTTTCAATTTATGTGAACCTATTTCCTTTTTAGTCCGTGCCAACAAGAATGACCTATTTCCTTATTTAGAAACAATTTACCTTTATGCAATGATTTATAGCCACACAAAATAAAGGTGCCTCATTTTACACCATAAGATCAAAACTTCTCTCTTTTCTTAAACTTCGTGCCCAGTCAAATGGGTTCACATAAATTGAAACGGAGGGAGTATGCAGGATGACTTCAAGTAACATCGAAACCTTCTTAGTCCTAAGCGAGATCCCCTTGAAACTCCATATGTGGTGGCATGATTTGGGAAAAGGAAGCAGAGATACTGTGGTCAAAATTTTGGGCGGTCTTGTTGGTCTATTGAACATCAAACCAAGGAAGGATATTATCGAGGAACTAATACCATTTTGGGACTCAGCCCGTAATGTATTCTGGTTTTCATATTTTGAACTCACACCTACACTAGAAGAGATTCTAGGATACGCGGGTCTTTACGGGAACCTCCGAGGTAGATGCCCCTTGGCCCCATGACCGATAACCCTTCATAGGTTCTTGGATTTGTTGAACATTAGCCGGGATATTCAAGACCCGCATCTGGCAGAAGGTTGTTATACATTGCATTTCATATATCACCGTTATGGTAACCCAAAAGGTTTCGAGTAGCCCAACACCAGATTGACACATGCCAGGAATAAAGACAAATGGGAAGCCCGACGAGGATTAGCCTTCATGGTAGCCTTCTAGGAGTGGTGGTTTGTCCGAGAAAAGATGGTCATATAGACCTCGATCTGGTAGGGATGCTAGATGTTGCCATGACAAAACCTACTAGCACAGTGGTTCCCCTGATTGTTAGCAGAAATGTACCGAGCTTTGACCAAATGTCGGGAAGGTGTGAAATTCATTCAAGGCCAATTTGCTCTTACAGTTGTGGTTACATAAACACCTCTGTAACTGCACATGCTATATGAACTATGGTTTAACCGGGTTGAGTTGTATTACAGAGTTCGGGACCCGGGTGACAGGTATTGAGTTCCCTGAAGGTACTGAGGCCTGGTCATCATGCTTAATATCCCTGAAAGTAGATAAAGTTGAATGGCCTTTATGGGTGGATTCCTGCTACTGAAGTTGTATACACATCGGCAAAGGTCCCTTAAATTCTTTTGATAGGTATTCGAAGCATACAGCCTTATGCTCCTACCGCGTTTTGCGACAACTTAGAAGATTCCGGACAGTGCATAATGATGACCGACTGGGCAAGTCATTGAGTTAGGACCGAAGGCTGCAATTGCTGAAGGTAGAATCCGAAAGATATGGAACGAGTGCAGGTTCCTTGAGCCTAAAACCATAGTACAGGACCAAGCTAGAGGCAAGGTAGATCCCAAATATTTGATGTGGTTTGGCAAAAAGTTTCAAATCCCTGAGAGACCCGATAAAAGGACACACGTGCAGTAATTTACCGATGGGGCCCAGGTTTAATGGGATTGGCAAGCCAAGGAAAGGGAGTACCGAGCTAGAATAGGATAGCTGGAGAAACAGGTCTGAGATCTCCAATTTGACAAGAGTGTACAAGATGCAGCTGATGAGGGTGATAAAAGGAAATTAGCTCAAGAAAATGAAGCACTCAAAGCCCAAATACAGCAAAAGAAAATAGATGCCAGGAACCGAGAAAGAAGTCTATCTAATGAAAGGTTGATTAAAGGGTTAAAGAAACAAGTCGTGGACTGCTAGGACGAATTAGAAAAATTTGTGGGGAACATGGCAAGACTTCGGGCACAGTGGGCCAAGAAGACTAAAGAAAGATCCCAATTTGTGCAACAAATGAAGAGAAACAATGAGGGAACCATTGCCAATATGAAGAGAAAAATGAAAACACTAGAAGAAAAGGCAGCCCGGCATGACAAAGAATTCCAAGCCGAGAAGGGCCAGCGTTATGGGTTAATTGCCGAGATGGAAAAGGAAATAAAATTCCTACAAGACCTTCACCTCCAGGACTCTCAAGTGCTAGAGTCTCATACCCAACAAATAAGTCGACTCCTCCAGGGAAAGGTCCGAGTTAGGGAAAGATCTGAAGCATTGCAAACTATATTGTCATGAAGTGTGAGGCTGGTGAACGAATGGGTTGTACCACATTCTTTGCCACAGTGATGATATTTGTTCGCTAGGTGATGAATGATTTAAATCAGTTGCAAAGGGGTCTTGCACGTAGGCCCACGACGATGCCGAATAATGCCCCGCGGGCCCCGAGATTTGAAGCTTTAATGTATTCTTAGTTAATCGAGTATGTATTTTTGCTTTTGAGTCTATTTTTGTAATTTCATTTGTTCAAGAACAGAAAAACAAAAATAAATAGTCCAGTAGCTCCTATAATTGCAGGTGTTATTAATGAAAAATTGAAAATTCCCAAAATATTATTTTCTTATTTTTCATTTATTTGCAAGAACTACGCCCGGTCTTATTCATACGGGGCCATGATACGTAGGAAATCTACATAAGATTCGACCGTAATCCTAAGAAAAAGAGAAAAAGAGAAATATAATGGAAATAAAGAAAAGGAAAACAAGAGAAAAAAAAAACATAAAAGAAGATTGGGTATTGAGGAAAAACCCATGGCCAAAGAAAAGAAAACGCAAATGAAGAGGAAGGAGAAAATGAGAGAAAACCCTTAAAGTCGGGGTAGGACAAAACCCCTAAAGCCCCAGAACAGGATGAGATGGCAAAGAGAACGCGAAGCCTCGAGCAGAGCTTAAAAAATATACAAGGCTTGAGCGGGCAGAAGAGTGTCTCCTATACAGACATGTGTATGTTCCCACATGTCACTTGCCGTCAGGGTACAAAACACCAAAATTTGAAAAGTACGATGGGTAGGGCAACCCCATTGCTTACCTAAAGAAGTATTGCAATCAGTTATGGGGGTCGGTGGCAAAGAAGAATTGTTGATGGCATGTTTCGGGGAATGCTTAATTAGCATCGCTTCAGAGTGGTATATGGATCAAGATGTCTCGCGTTGGCATATTTGGGACGATCTGGCCCGAGACTTTGTTTGACAATTTTAGTACAACATAGACATTGCGCTAGACAGGAATCTCTCAATTTTAGTACAACATAGACATTGCGCTAGACAGGAACACTCTGGCGAATCTAAAGAAAAAGCCCTCAGAAATTTTTCGCGAGTATGCGATTAAATGGCGTGAACAGGAGTCAAGAGTGAAGCCTCCAATGAATGAGATAGAGATGGTCACTATTTTCCTTCGAGCCCAAGAAGCAGACTGCTTTCAGAATATTATGCCAGACATGGGAAAGCCTTTTGCAGTGTCGATTAAAATCGGATAAATGGTATAAAACAGGCTAAAAATGGGCAGAATCTTGAGCCAGTCAGCCATAAGGGCAACCTCCTAAGATATCTAAGGCGGGTTTAGAGGAATGGCCAAAGGCAAAAGGAAAGAAGAAACAGTTATGGCAGCATCGGGAGGAAGAGGATACCGGGCTCCTAGACCGGTGTTTTTTGAAAGAACCCCTCAACACTACTATCCTCACTCTGATATGGCTTAAGCTCCCCCACTTTATGCGGTCATGAATACTCAACCTTTCGGCCGACCGCAACTACAAGCTAATCAGAATCCACCTCCATTCCAAAGAAACTAGCCTCCTTACCAAAACCAATATAATCCCCGACCATCACATATAACTTCTGCCCTCAAGAACCACCTAGAAGACCAAATTTTACACCGATTAGTGAACCCTACTCGAGTTTATTCCTGAAGCTCATCCAGATGAACCTACTGCAACCTATCCCACAAAACAGGCAGAAACCGGAATCTCCATCCTATCAACGGGGTATCTGTTGTGCCGATCATTCAAGAGCTGAAGGGCATAGTACTGAAAACTACTTGATATTGAAAAAGGTTTTGGAAGATTTGATCGAACAAGGAAAAATAGTGTTGAGGGATGAAGAAGCTCTAAATGTTACAAGTAACCCTTTGCCCGCTCAGAACAACGGGCCGGTAATCGGAATGATTTGTGAAGACAGGGAATTTGATCCAGCCCTAAAAGTCATAATATCTATTGTTGATGTAGAAAGGAAACCTAAGGTAGCCCCAAAGAAGGAAAAAGGAGAGAAGAAGAATAAAATTGGCAAAACTAAGCTTGAGAAGAAAACAAAGACAAAAGCAGAGCCAGTGCCTCCTAAACACGGGGTTCTTTATGTTCCACGAGGTCGCCAAGAAAAACCACTAGTTGTGAGCGCTTTGAGGAAGTTTGAAGTGAAGAAGGGGACACAAATGTATGTGCCGAAAGAGGCCTATATGGTGTGGGGGAAATTAAACCACCTCGGCTGAGTGAGCCAGTTGTTATTGGATGCGTACCACGGAAGCCAATGACCGACCCCTCTGCAGTGCCATGGAACTACCAGCAAACAGTGGTTACATACAAAGGCAAGGAAATTTTAGGAGAAAATCCATGAACAGTCTCTCTTGAAAAACATTCAAATGTACAGGAGGTAAACAGCACCACACGAAAGTGCTTTCCATCTAAGAAGCCGGTGAGCGCTGAAGAAGCAGAAGCCTTCTTTCAGAAAATGAAGATGTCGGATTATGAAACAGTGGACAAATTGAGGAAATATCTTTGAGCGAGTGTCACTGTTGTCATTGGTGACCAAATCTGTCGAACATGAGAAGATCCTAATAAAAACTCTGAATGAGGCATATGTGTCAATTGAAACTTCAGTTGAACAATTTGAAAGGATGTCAGAAATATTCTTCGCTGTTAATCAACTCTCTTTCAGTAAAAATGATTTGCCTCCATAGGGAGCGGCCCACAACAAATCCTTGCACATGACTGTCAAATGTGAGGGTTATTATGTCAAACGATTCTTGATGGATGGAGGCCCAGGGGTTGACATCTGCCCACTCTCCACTTTGCAAAGAATGGAACTCGGGACGGGAAGGATTCGCCCGAGTAATGTTTGTCTGAGAGATTTTGGTGGTATTAAGAGGGATACCATCGGTGAAATTGATTTGATATTAACCATAGGCCCAGTGGATTTCGAGGTAACCTTCCAGGTGTTGGACATGGATGCATCTTACAATTTTCTTCTGGGAAGGCCTTGGATCCATGCTGCAGGAGCTGTGCCCTCCACCCTCCACCCTCCACCAGATGGTAAAATTTTAGTATGAAGATTAGGAGATCATGGTCCACGGGGAAGATGAGCAGTCCATTTATCGTGACCTATCACATGCTTGGAGGCAAGGGAAGGAAGTGAGCATATTGTCTATCAAGCCTTTGAAATTGTGGTAGCTGACCAATACGAGGAG
The DNA here is from genome assembly GCA_032618575.1 of Nicotiana noctiflora. Classification (NCBI taxonomy): domain Eukaryota; kingdom Viridiplantae; phylum Streptophyta; class Magnoliopsida; order Solanales; family Solanaceae; genus Nicotiana; species Nicotiana noctiflora. The sequence goes on from JASVEL010007402.1 coordinate 292,711, forward strand.
GGAAATACGTGCCCCCAGCCTTTCCTGTCTAATGCTTCAATCATGGTGGCCAAAGAAATGATTAGACACGATTTCCAACTAGGAAAAGGATTGGGAAAAGCGTTACAAGGAATATCCCGGTAACTCTACCCACAGTAGAAAAATTCTTCGAGATAGGCTTCCACCCTACCCCAGATGATGAGAAATGGGCTGAGGAAAGGAAGAAAGAAGGATGGGTTCTACCACAACCATTCCCACATCTCTATGATACTTTTATCAAGCCTAAGTATGGCGAAGAAGAAGAAGACGATGGGGTGTTCATGGTTGAAGAAATTGAATATATATGTAGAGCTTTGAGGAAAATGCTTTATGAAACCAACATGGTTCAGCCAGGGGAAGGTACTAGCACCGCTGAGGTGCTCTACATGGGACCAGATGCTAAACTCCAAAACTGGAAAGCAACGCCATTCCCGATCAAGCGGGAGTCCCGGTAGACTAGCCATGTCACCTTTTCTGCATCTCGAGTTATTCCAAGGTGCAACTCAGATGTTTCCTTTAGTTTCATGTCTTTTAATTTCCTGAATGTAAACCCTGTTATCTTTCCAAATTCCAAGAAATGAAATCAATATTTCATTGTCAATTTTCTCTTTATTCTTTCTAATTTTTGTTATTTTTTCCTTTTCATTTGTTTTTTTTTCAATTATAATAATGCGGCTTTAAACAACATGACATGCTTGCGTACTTCATAACTAGACTCAAACACGCTGTCTAATTGTGAAATAATGAATCAAGAAATGGAATATGGTGAAGAAAAGGCTTTTAGGGAAATAAACCAAGAATTGGAACAATTTGAGGACAAACCTAAGCCAAATCTGAATGACAATGAACCGGTTAATTTGGGAACTGCCGAAGAAATAGTGGAAATTAAAATAAGCATTCACACGGATGAGAAAACTCGAGATGAAGTAATCCAACTTCTGTTTGAGTTTAAAGATATGTTTGCTTGGTCGTATGACGACATGCCAGGACTGAGTGTGGATCTTGTGGTGCACAAATTGCCAATTTACCCCGATTGTCCTCCAGTACAGCAAAAGCAAAAAAAGTTTAAAACTGATATCAGTGATAAGATCAAAGAAGAAATCACAAAACAACTGAAGACGGGGGTAATCCGAGTGATTCGATATACTACATGGCTACCCAATGTGGTTCCAGTGTCAAAGAAAGACGGGAAAACCCGGGTGTGTGTGGACTACTGAGATTTGAATAGGGCGAGTCCCAAAGACAATTTCCCTTTGCCTAACATCCACATCCTTGTTGATAACTGCTCCAAACATGAAATACAGTCCTTCGTGGATTGCTACGTAGGATATCACCAGGTTTTGATTGATGAAGAAGATGCTTAGAAGACAGCTTTCACTACACCCCGGAGTACATACTATTACCGGGTCATGCAATTTGGGCTGAATAATGCTGGGGCAACCTATATGAGAGCTCTGGCTACTATTTTGCAGGATATGATACATAAACAGATAGAGGTGTATGTGGATGATGTAATCATCAAGTCCCGAACTCAGGGTGACCACGTTCGAAATTTGAGAAAGTTCTTCGAACGGTTATGCAAGTATGATTTGAAGCTGCACCCAGCCAAATGTGCCTTCAGAGTCTCATCAGGCAAGCTCCTGGATTTCATAGTTAGTAGGAGAGGTATCGAGTTAGATCCAACAAAGATAAAGGCTATTCGAGATTTACCTTCTCTTAAAACTATGAAGGATATGATGAGCTTATTGGGCAGGTTAAACTATATTAGTCGGTTCGTAGCTCAATTGACCACCACGTGTGAGCCCATATTCTAACTGTTGAAGAAAGATGCAGGAATCAAATGGATGTCTGAATGTCAAGAGGTCTTCGACAAGATCAAAGAATATTTGTCAAATCCTCCAGTATTGGTCCCGCCGGAGCCAGAGATACCTCTCTTCTTGTATCTAACGGTTTTGGAAAATTCTTTTGGCTGTGTTCTGGGGTAGCATGATATAACAGGCAAGCAAGATCAAGAAATTTATTATCTGAGTAAGAAGTTCACCAGCTACAAGGCCAAATATACTTTGTTGGAGAGAACGTGTTGTGCTTTGACGTGGGTCGCTCAAAAGTTGAGACATTATCTTCAAGCCCACACTACCTACCTCATAACTAGGTTAGATCCTTTGAAGTGCATATTCCAGAAACTGATGCCTACTGGGAGACTGGAAGAATGGAAAATCTTGCTCACAGAATTTGACATAGTCGAAGTTACTCCCACGGTAATGAAAGCCCAGGCGTTGACAAATCATTTGGCTGAAAACCCGATTGACGAGGAATTCCAACCATTGAGAACATACTTCCCAGATGAGGAGGTAAAATCAGTAGAAGCCATCTCTGAGGACACTCGTGCTTGAAAACTGTTCTTTGATGGAGCAGTGAATGCAAGAGGTGTAGGCATTGGGGCAATCTTGATATCACCAATTGGTCGGCATTACCCAGCTACAGCTAGGCTCCGCTTCTTCTGCATAAACAATACAGCTGAGTAAGAAGCATGCATCATGGGCATAAATATGGCGATTGACCAAGATGTTGAAGATTTATTGATCATGGGGGATTCTGACATGATTATCCGGCAAGCCCAGGGAGGGTGGAAGACTCGAGATGTTAAGCTTATTCATTATCGACAACATGTGGAGCATATCACCAAATGCTTCAAGTCGATAGAGTTCAGGTACATCCCTCGGTGTCACAATGAACTAGTCGATGAACTAGACACTCTAGCTTCAATGCTTCCCTACCCAGGCAATGCCCATATTGACCCTCTAGAGATTCAAATCAAAGAAAAGCACGGGTATTGTAATGTGGTCGAGATGGAACCCAGCATTCAGCCCCGGTATCATGATATCAGAAGATTTCTGAAGACACAATAATACCCCGAGCAAGCCACTAGAGATCAAAAGAGAACTATTATATGGCATGCGAGTGGTTTCTTCTTAAGCGATGATGTCTTGTACAAAAGGACTCCGGACTTCAATTTGCTAAGATGTGTGTGAGCATGTGATTTTTGCCCCAAGCAAATAAGTCCAAAAAATAAATAAAAATAATTTTTGTGTGAAACTTGTTGATCATTGTAAAGAAGCACCAGTGTTTATTTGTTGAAAATAAAGCAAAGAAAATTTAAACAAAAATACAGTCTGAATTAATTAGAAAATACCAAAACTATCAGAAAATTACTCTTAATTCTAGAAAAATTAGAAAATTAAAAGAAAAATATAAAATACAAATACAGTGGTAACAAAATATAGAAAAAACAAAATATATACAATATAACAAAAATAATAAATAAAATACAATACGAAAATAGAAATATAAGGTATAATACAAAGAATAATACAAAATACAAAGTATTTGGGCCAAATTACAAAATTCTCCAGCCCAATTAATACATTACACGGACCAGACCCAAAGAATTAACCAGCCTGCCTATACACAAACCAAAACGACGTCGCTGAAAGGAAATGAATCTGGATCGTTGATCAATTGATCAAGCGGCCCAGAGGTAATGGTTGTTTAATAATTAAAATGACATCGTTCGTGGGAAACAATCACAACCGTCCGTCTAAATAATCTAATGGATGAGAGGAAGGCCCCATTTAAATCACACGATGTTGTTTAATGGCCAGTGAATCTCGGCCATTCGTTTGATCTAATCCAACGGATGGGAACCACCATTACATGTTTAATATATCTATACACCCTCCGTTACATTTCATCCATTATACACCTCACACATTAATACTTCAAAACCCTAGCACCAATGCTCTCCTTCTTCCTTTCCACTTGGGCCACCGGAACCCTACCGGTGGTCCATCTCTGGTCGTCTTCTCCGACCAATTTCCATATCCCTAAACCCTCCCCTCATCTTCTTTCACCCCATCATACCAGTTCCATCCAAAACCCTTTTCCTCCTCTCGAATCTTGAAAAACAGGTCGCCGGAACCCTAGCCGGTGACCACCACTCTTTGAATCAACCTCCACCAGTAACACCCTCGAACCACCTTGAGCCCCTCTTTCACCCTATCCAACCACCTTCCTTCGAATATAAGCCTAATCCTTCGAATAGAAAAAAATATCCCGCTGGAACCCTACTCTGGCGGATACCCCCAAACCAAAAAACACCCCAGTCAAACCACTAATCCTTAAAACACCGTTCTTTCACAACAAATGAGACTCTAGGAGTCTGTTTGGAAGACCAACAGTCAAGAAAGTCTCAAGGCCTCCGATCAACCAGAAAACCAAGAACCAGAAAAAAAATGAAGAAAAATGAAGAAAAAGAAAGAAAACAAAAAACCAACAGAAAAGCTAAGTAGCCCCAAACCCTATTTTCTCTACTGTACTTCATTTTGTCTTTATTATTTGCTAGCCTGAATCTAATGCATGTTCAAGGTTTTTCTGTCTATACATGAAATCGACTGTACGCTCTCCTTTTCTGATTGAAGTCACTTGTTAAATCGAATGCTTTATAGTCGCTTAATGTTCTTGCTTGATAGATCTAATTTTCGATTGAATGTTCTGATTAATTGGATTCAACCATTATCAGATTGTTCCTCTAAGTCCTGTTAATCGAGTGTTTAGTCATATTAGGGTTATATTTGCAAGATTTCTTAATGCTGGCTATTATTGCAATATAATTTAACTCTTGACTCTTCTGAATTTCTGAGTAACTAGTCGTATTAGGGCTATGTTTGTAAAACTGCTTAATGTTGGTTATCATTGCAATACAGTTTTGACTTTTGACTTGTATGGATCCCTGATTAATTAAAAGGCTATTTATGGCTATGTTTGCAAAGTGGTTATTTCTGAAAAAGGGTTTACTTAGTTCTGAATTGGCTATAATATAAAGTCTAAGTATTGGGTTTATTTGTTAAATATTATGCTCAAGGTCTAAATTAACCTAAAGGCTGGTCGGGTAAATAAAAACAAAACATAGGGGTAAAAGGGGAATAGGTAAATGGTATTCTAAAAATAATTTTGAAAGATTAGGGGTATAAAAGACAAATACGCTTGGTTCTGATGTAATTAGTTAAGTAATAAAGGGCATTCCTGGCATAACTAATTGGTAAATAGGTAGAAAGCATTAGCAAGTGAGGGTAATAAAGGCAGTTACGCCTAAATAGAATAATAGAGAATACCCTAGAACCTTCTAGCAGGGGTTCAAGTGTATTCCTATTTAATTCACCTAGACTAAACTAAAAGTAATAAAAAAGAGTAGGGGTGGGAAATCTGAATATCTAATTAAAATTTCCCTCCCATTTTACTCTATAAATAGGCCCCTTTAGGCCTTATTAGAAGAGGTTCAGAAGATTTGAAATCTGGAATACATTGAAATACACTAAAATACTGCTACTGTGACATTGCTGCTGGTTCGAGTGATATTTTGGATTTTTGTTTGTTGTTCTTCACTTGTTTGGTTGAATTCACTGGGTCCTCTATTTGTTTTGGTTGAATTCACTGGGTTTTCCACTCTAAAATCGAGTCTGTTGCTGTGTTAATTTGCATTCATTGCTATTAATACTTGGATTGATGCCTATCGCTGATTTTCTTCTCATTCATTCCCCTAGAACTCATTGTTTCCTCTCAATTTGATCAGGTACACTACTACCTCTCACAGATGAAGTTTGAAGAAAATGAATGAGCAGTAGTTTTCTTTTGTAATTATTCTTTGTTTATAGTTTGATAATTAGAACCTATGTAATTCATTAGGACTTCTGGCTGTAATAAGGACTTGGACTGTTTGAACTTTAAATTCAGATTGCAGTAGTAGTTAGGTAATAATGTATGAAATATACTAAATAGATCAATTAAAATGATCACCTAGCTATAAAACTGAAACTGGCTAAACTTAGTTGATTCACTTGTAGATTTACAACTATTTTGAAATCAAATGTATAATACAAAAGTGCCTAGATATTTTGTTAATTGAATTCCGAATCAGTAGCTATTAATTTGAAAAGTATGAATTAGTTAAAATTTAAATCGCGTTAATGTCTTAGTATCATTTAAACTGGTTTAGTTATAAAACTTGCGTTTAAACTTAGTAGTATGGTGTAAAAATAGGAATTCAAGTATGAATGAAATTCAGATTGCAATTCGAATGTGTTTTGGTTGAAGATTTAGATTAATGTTTCCAGATAAACAAAAACAACAAGGTAACTTTGCATCTTAATAAGTAGTGTCTCGACTGATAAATCACACGTATATCAGACTTAGTTAATCTGGATGACTAAATAGTAGTATTCAAATGTAAATCAGTGTTAATAGGTCTAGTTAATTTCTGATACTAAACTTAATAATATTTGCTTATATCTCTGTTAGTTTATTAAAAATGTTTGAACCTGCCTTGGACCTAATAATGATTTGGGCCTGGTCGTGAATAGAGGCCCAGCTCCAATCGATATGGCCTTTGTGCCTGTGAGAAACAGATACGAAAATATTAATTGGGCTTATGCACACTTGTGCACTTCTGTTTAATGGTCCAGATGCCAGGCCCAATAACGTGTAATGGCCTGAATCCAAATAGATGATGGTATAAATTATTAAAAATTGCTAATAAGCATTTCTATTAAGGAAAAAATAGAATTAGAAAACTTAGCGTCATGTTGGAGTATCTTTTAAAATTCAATGAGATGAGCCTCGTCATGAAAACGGACAAAACGGGGCTCTCAAATAATAATTATAAAATCTTTAGACTCGGAAGGATCCTTTAGCTAATTCCACGATCTTTCTCAAAGTAAAAAAGAATAGACACTGTTAGACACAACTTTAATATACATTCACTTGAACGGGTGCACATTTATGTGACCCAAATCCTACTCCCAACGAAGTCGAAATGTACCCAAAGCCACAGGCGTACTGGTACGGTGTGGTCAATGATGTATTTTCACTATGTTGCAATTCTGAAAAGTTCAAAAGCGGAAAACTAATGCACATGATTAAAATATATAATTGAAATCAGATAAAATCAAACAACAGTTGAGCGACTGTGCTAGAACCACGGAATCCGGGAGTGCCTAACACCTTCTCCCGGGTTAAAAGAATTTCTTATCCAGATTTCTAGTTCACAGACTGTAACAGAGTCAAACTTTCCTCGGTTCGGGATTAAACCAGTGACTTGGGACACCATTATATTCTCAAGTGGCGACTCTAAAAACTTAAATAACTAATCCCGTTCCGACTGTCCTTAAATTCGAAAAACTCCTCTACGCTCTCGCGGGTATAGTAGAATAAATCAAAAAAGGAGGTGTGACATTGTGTTGATGCCGAAAAAGCCAGAAGAATTATTCATGAAGTACACGCAAGAGTATGCGGACCTCATATGAATGGTTATGTGTTGGCAAAGAAAATTCTGCGAGCGAGGTATTGTTGGATAACTATGGAAAAGGAGTGCTTTAGCTTTGTTTGGAAATGTCATCAATGACAGGTGCACGGTGATCTGATTCATGCACCTCCAATAGAGATCCATCTGATGTGATTCCGGAAACTATATAGGTTATTTTTGTACTTTAAGAACGTTTTTAAGTTTAAAAAAAGACCATTTTATATAAAACGCCAGAAAACCTGGCGTTGTATATTAACGGTAACGGCACCGTTAATATACAAGGCCAGGTTTTCTAGTGTTGAACGTGTCAGATACCCGTTCAACGCCACAATTCCTCGCATTGTACACTTTGTTATTTCTGACTCGGTATTAACAGTATTGTACAATAATTGAGACAGTACAACTCCAACCTTTTTGGCGTTGTATATTTAAAAAAACCATCCCGTCTCTTTGTTTTCTATATTAAGAGGTTACAATCGTATTCTATGCATTCAAAAATTTTGTTAACTCTTCTTGCTCTATTATTCTTAAATTTTGCAGCGTTTCTTCATTATGTCTGAAGAGCTTAGGATAAGAGTTTCATTATATTGGGGTGGTGAGGTTATGATGGAGAATGACTATGTCAGCTACAGTTTGCCTGCTAATTGTCATGTTAAATCGCCATTGACAATGGAGTACATTACATTGATATCATTGTTATGCAAAAAAATGAGTGTGAGGAAACGTTCCGTCATACTTAAAGTTACCGGAAGATATCCGTATTCCGTCACTCTGCAAGGGGTTGCTTTTTACTCGGAGTTTAACATCGACTATGTGAAACTTTGCGTGATTTTTTTAGGACTCCGAACAAATATCGTGATTTTCTTGTAATCACAATGTTGGAGATGTACGTGAAGTTCGAAGACGTTCAAGAAAATAAGGTTGTGCGAAGTCGAGATAACCCCCAGACATCGGGTGGTTATTCTGGAACTGTTTTTTCCGGACAAGTTTCGGATGAAAGTGTTATCTTTGATTTAAACTTATCACCCCCTGCTTTCCATACTCACAAGACGACTGGTAAATTTTAATTATTATTTGTGGTAATTATGTATATTTTTATTAAATTGAATTAACAGTAACACTCACATATTTAATAGGGGGTACTGGCCAGATATGAATTTTACAAGTGGCCCATTTGGTAGTCATCACCTAATTGATAACGTCCAACATGGAATTTCATCACATTACGACTTGTAAGTTAAGTGATTTACGTAAATTATGGAAATTATTTATTAATTTATTAGCTTATATTTTTGTTGATTGTGTAGTGAAAACGAGCAAGTTGAACTCACTCAATTGCCCGAAAATGATGTATTACATCGGGACCTGGTAGATGCATAGAGCGAGGAAGAGAACAGTGACTCCGACAATAATGCAGATGAGTCAGGTGATGAGACACCCTTTGATCGTGAGGATGGTGATGCTGAGGATGATGAGGAAGAACCTAATTTGAAGTGAGACCCCCCAAGACGAAGAGTGTATGAGTCTAAAGTGCCATTTCATTCAAGAGAGATTCCTTACATTGATAATTTGCCAACCATGCTGGATGTGGAAGCTCTCACAAGGGAGTTTGATAGAATCCGGACCGTAATATGGGATGAATCTAGACCAACAGTGCTTGCAAAGGGGATGTTTTTTCCTGATAAAGTGCGCCTAACCAGGGCTTGTAAAATGCACTGCGCAAAAGACTGTCATGAGATGCAGGTGGCGGAATCAAGTCAAACGGTATACAAGGTTATTTGCCGCAGGCGGTTTTGGCCATGTAATTGGATGCTGCATGCGACAAAGAAGAAGACAGGTATGAGGAAAGTGGGTAAATACATTCCCACCCACACATGTGAAATGGACATATTCAACGGGAATCACTTTAACTTAGATATTGACTTGATTTCTCGTGTTCTTATTCCACACGTTGAACAGTCCATAAGGTATAAAATCAAAGAGCGCATTACATTTGTCCAGCAGGAATATAGCCATACCATAACTAAAAGAAAGGCATTTCTCTGATGCAAACGAGCGTTTGAAATAGTATATGGTAACTGGGATAAGTCATTTGCAGATCTGCCTAGGTACATGGGTGCATTGTAGCATTTCAACCCCGGGATGGTTATTGAGTGGAAGGTTGAGCGAAGTGTAGGTAAACCAGAATATACATTCAATTACGTGTTCTGGGCATTTAAACCAGCAATTGATGGTTTTTCGCATTGTCGCCCTATAATATCCATAGACGGCACTCATGTCTATGGAAACTACGATATCGAGCTATTAATAGTCGTGGCAGTAGATGCTAATGGACAGATATTTCCTCTAGCATTTGATATTTGTGCAAATGAAGGATAAGTGACGTGGACGGTATTTTTGAACAACTTGAAAGAGCACGTTGTGAAACATTGTTCCGGTATCTGTCTAATCTCAGATCGGCACAGTGGTATCTTAAGTTCTGTGGAGAACTTGCCTGCATGACAAGAACCTCATGACTACCATCGTTACTGTGTTAGGCATTTGAAAGCCAATTTCCATAAGGCATATCACAATAAGGATTTGCATGATTTGATATGGCTGGCAGCAATAGATCACCAACAACATAAATTCTGGAGGCACATGGAATATATCAGGCAACATGACGAGGCAGCCTATCATAGGTTAATGTGACATGACCCTGAAAATTGGACTTTGCATGCGGATGGTGGCAGACGATGGGGAACTCTGACTACAAATGTGTCAGAGTCTTTCAACGGGTTATTGAAGTCGGCAAGAGGACTGCCTGTCACAACCATGGTGCGGATGCCGTTCAAGCAGATAGCGGAGAGGTTTGTTGAGAGATCTGCGGCTGCAACGTCATTGATGGAAAGTAGTGTTTAATTTATGCTTGTGCCAATGGCGAGATTTGAGAAATACAGATGACGAGCACATTGGCATTCATTTTTGCAGTATGATAATGATAGATATGTGTTTGAAGTTCGCACCACTATCCATCAAAATCGGGGTAATAATGTGCATACTATGAATGAAGCTGCAAGGTTATGCTCTTGTGGAAAATGGTCCATCTACCACATGCCTTGCTCGCATGCCATCAAGTGTTTTCAACATGTTGGTTTAGGTGCAACCAACTATGTTGATCAACAATATAGCATTTCCAAGTACCTAAACACATATAGTAGTCAGTTGCAACCACTGGGCGCTGAGCATTATTGGCCTCCTACACCATTTAAAATGGTGTGTAACAAGTCCTATTTGTGTAAAATATAGGTGAAGAAGAGAACGCGTATACGGAACCAAATGGATGTTAGTGATACAGTTTATGCGCAAAAATGTGGTATATGTTCGCAAACTGGAGACGACCGTAGAAAATGTCCTTTGGGTGGCAACAGTAATCAAGCTCGGGGTAGGTGTTCTTTTAGTGTACCTAACTACCTAGGAGTTGTAATAATTAGTTTTTATGTGTATGTTGGTTGATTTATGAAATAAAATTATGTTTGATTACTGTCTAGCCAATTACCAATATTGTTCTTAACCTTTTTTTTGTTTTTCTTTACATTTACTTCTGTTCCATATGTAAATGTAACACGAATTTCATTAAAGTAATTTGTGTGTTGTCTTGTAGAACTGAAAAAGCTAACTGGATGACATAAAGTAGACCTATCAATGTCAAAATATTTAATACTCAAAATACAACGCCATCATACCTTGTGTTATGCGTGTGATGTCTTGTCGAACTGAAAAAGAGGACCGGATGACATAAAGTAGACCTATCAATATCATAATATTTAATATGCAAAATACAACGCCATCATACCTTGCGTTGTGTGTGTGATGTCTTGTTGAACTGAAAAAGTAGACCGGATGACATAAAGTAGACCTATCAATGTCATAATATTTAACACGCAAATACAACGCCATCATACTTGGCGTTGGGCATGTGATGTCTTGTCGAACTGAAAAAGCTGACGCAAATACAACGCCATGAAAGCCGGTGTTGTGCATTTGATGTCTTGTCGAACTGAAAAGCTGAATGGATGACATAAAGTAGACCAATCAATGTCATAATATTTATCACGCAAAATACTATGTCATCAAAACTGGCGTTGTGTGTGTGTTCACTCACCTATAAATAGCAGGCTCATTGTACTCATTTTATGTGCTCAAAAATTTAGTAAACGCAAATATTTCTTTCAACTTGGATATTTTTTACGTAAAAGGAAATGGCTCAACCTCGTACACCAGTGTGTTACAGTGGAAAAGTTTGTGCGCTGCAAACTTGTTGGGAAGGTCGTGATGTTGGACGTGGCTACTGGATGTGTATAAACCAGTTGTACAAGGTCCCCGGAGAACCTATGTGTAAGTTTGATGAATGGGCTGATGAACAATGTTACCAAGAATGCTACAGAGAATGAATGCTAAATCTTCATAATATGTGGTTAGCCCAAGCAGAAAACGAAAGCCAAAGCAATAGATTTATTGCAGAAATGAGGGAGGAGCTGATAGAGGTAAAAGATAAAAAATTGAGAGCGAAATGGAATTATGCAGCACTGAAGGAACAAAGAAAAAAAATAAACAGGAAATTGCGGAGCTTAAGGAGAGAGTGAAAGAGTTAGAAGACGAAAAATAACAACTGGAAGAACGAATTAAGTGGTTAGAACGCAGAATAAATGGAAGCCGGGACTAAACAATTCCTACTATATGTTTAGTTCATTTTTATGTTTGTATTTATGATTTACTCATATTTAAGTGGCATTTAAGTTTAAGTGGAAGAGTATGTTTGTGTTTGTGTTGTACTAATTTAAGTCTAAGTGGAAGATTATGTTTGTTTTCGTGTTGTACTATTTTAAGTTTCAGTGGCATTTAAGTTTAAGTCCTTGTGTTGTTATACAAAACAATAAAACAAATGGAGAACAAAAAAAAAGTAATAGAGATATTCAATTATATATAGTTGTTACAAAAAAGTATTTACAACAAATACACAAAAAAGGAAGGCCACCCAGTCAAGTCCTGCATCCGGTGTGTCTCAATGTAGCCGTCGGAATGAGGTGCATCTCCACCCATCCAAGTACGCTATCAGGATCATCATCATCAAATTTTCTCCTTATAGCTGGATGCAGCGCAGGATGACATGCAACGGTGGTGCTGTCAGGTCCAATAGAAAGCTACATAATAAAATAAAAATTAGGTTAGAAAATCACATAATAATTTATAATAATTTATATTATCTTATCATAATAGCGTCTGGATCCTGAATGTAGTCATCTGTCACATCGTCATATGAAGCCTGAAAAAAGAGATTAATATAGTGTAATAAATAAAATACTTTATAGTTAAAACAAATTCAAATTCAAAACTAATAAACTCATACATGCGCATGTGAATAGCTCCCATAACTCAATCGGCGGCCACTAAATAAATCTCGGGTCGATCGACCCTCATCAGTGGTAGATGGGCCAGGGAAATATGTACCCCAATCCGCTGCTTGGAAATTATAGTATGTGATCAATAATTGACCCGATGGGGTCATCTATGAAGGGCTTGCAGTGTCATAAATACCAAGGCTGTAAGACGGCATGTCCGTCTCATGCATGCCACCTTGCATATCACCAGCAACATCATCGTTAGGAGCATCACCGGCCCCATGCTGAACACCACCTCCTCGGGCAGCACGAGGTCGTCGGGCAGCACCTGGTCGTCGGGGAGCAGCAGGTCGTCGGGCACCAGCAGCTCATGGAATACCACGACCTCGCTGGTATGTTGCTAGGTCAATATAATAAGCTTCATGTGCCAACCGCTGATCCGATCTGGCGCGCTGTAGTGTCTCAGCAACCATTGCCATGACAGACCATAATCCTGCATGACCACAGGATCGTGGACATAATTCTGCATCTGCTGCCCCATATGGTAGACAGTATGCAATCCAATAGCCTGCACAAAAGTAAAAATGTAAACTAGGTATTTCTCACAACATTATATGTATATTATCAAATATAACATAAAACTTACTAGGGCCTCGTGTCTCCCGGCGTATAAGACGTACCTCCCATCTACCTGATGAACTGGGTTCCCGATAAAAAGATGAGAAAATGTGCAGTACCACGACATGTATCCATCAATAGGATAGTGTTGCGGAAGTCAAATCACCTCGTCTATCCCAAATAACCAGTTGAGCGTGAAGCTAGCCAATAAAGGTGTCGTCCACCCTGGACCGATCATCCATCTCATAATGTAAGGGATGCCATGCAGGCGGAGGCAGTATAGGCTGCAGTATGCCAAATTGACGCGAAACCCGCTCCGAGGCATGATGCTCCACGATATCCAGGCATGTACGAGGGACAAAAGTCCTCCAACTATGCCGGCCGAACGTACAGTACACTGGCAAGGTAGCTATCAGGTCCTCGCTATGCGGCATCTAGATGAACTATCAAATAACAACACAAATTGTTAGTATGTGTAACACTAAATTAAAAAATAACTGGTAGGTTTAGTTAGATATTCACCTGTGCATCCTCGAGGAAGTCCAACACATCCCTGATGTCGGGGAGATTATGATGGGCATCATACACTCGTGAAAGTCTACACCGCATGACCCACCTAGAAGCTAAAGGCAGGTGTGGAATGTCGACATCAGCTGGTAGCTGTGGTAGAGGTGGCCTAAGCTACACAAATCGCTCTCATACCCAAACCTAACATAGAAAGTTGATGTATAGTGTGAGATAAACTATAGCTAGGTAGATTTGTAACTAACGAATATTTTTATTGAATATGTTCTCACCTGTAGAAGAGGAAGGAAGCCAGAAACATCTCTCTATGTGCCCATAGAAGCCCAGCACATCTTCCTGTACAAAAATGTGAGGACAGCACCACCCCAGTTGTATGTGCCTGTATCCTCGAAGCGGGTAATATGATGGAGAAACCGAAGGCTGACTAAGTTCCCCGAAGTGTTCGGGAACAAGACCTCCCCCCCCCCCAAATAGAAGGAGCAGCAATAGCATAGTATAGTGCAGTACATCCGCCTCCTCTGACTGGTCTGTGATAGTATGGTGGAGCTACTCTAGGCGTTGTCTAATGGGGGATAACAGTATGCAACTGATCCCAGTCCTGGGATCCTCGGCCTTCGGCCTCAAACCTGTGAGCATGTGTAGCAGATCCCAATACGCCTCTCGTGGATAATGCCTCATGTTCGCAGGGAATAGGTTCCCGACAAGACATCAAATGCACAACTCCAGGTATGATGGTGTTGTATTTTGCGTGTTAAATTTTATGACATTGATAGGTCTACTTTATGTCATCCGATCATCATTTTTAGTTCGAGAATACATCACACGCACAACACAAGGTATGATGGCATTGTATATTGCATGTTAAATATTATGACATTGATAGGTCTACTTTATGTCATCCAGTCAGCTTTTTCAGTTCGACAAGACATCACATCTACAATGCAAGGTATGATGGCATTGTATTTTGCATGTTAAATATTATGACATTGATAGGTCTACTTTATATCATCCGGTTAACTTTTTCAGTTCTACAAGACATCACACGCACAACGCAAGGTATGATGGCATTGTATTTTGCGTGTTAAATATTATGACATTGATAGGTCTATTATGTCATCCAGTTAGCTTTTTCAGTTCTACAAGACAGCACACAAATTACTTTAATGAAATGCGTGTTACATTTACATATGGATATTATAGGGAGACAATGCGAAAAATAATCAATTACTGGTTTAAATGCCCAGAACACGTAATTGAATATATATTCTGGTTTACCAACACTTCGCTCAACCTTCCACTCAATAACCGTCCTGGGGTTGAAATGTTGCAATGCACCCATGTACCTAGGCAGATCTGCAAATGACTTATCCCAGTTACTATACACTATTTCAAATGCCCGTTTGCGTCCGAGAAATGCCTTTCTTTTAGTTATGGTATGGCGATATTCATGCTGGACAGATGTAATGCACTCTTTGATTTTATACCTTATGGACTGTTCAACGTGTGGAATAAGAACAAGAGAAATCAAGTCAATATCTAAGTTAAAGTGATTCTCCTTGAATGTGTCCATTTCGCATGTGTGGGTGGGAATGTATTTACACACTTTCCACATACCCGTCTTCTTCCTTTTTCGCACGCATCATCCAATTACATGGCCAAAACCACCTGTGGCAAATAACCTTGTATACCGTTGGACCTGACTCCGCTACCTGCATCTCACGACAGTCTTTTACATTGTGCATTTTACAAGCCCTGGTTAGGCGCACTTTATCAGGAAAAAGCATCCCCTTTGCAAGCACCGTTGGTCTAGATTCATCCCACATTGCTGTTCGAATTTCATCAAAATCTCTTGTGAGAGCTTCCACATCAGGCATGGTTGGCAAATTATCAATGTAAGGAATCTCTCTTGAATACAACGGCACTTCAGACTCATACACTTTTCGTCTTGGGGGGTCTCTCTTCAAATCAGGTTCTTCCTCATCATCCTTAGCATCACCATCCTCACGATCAAAGGGTGTCTCATCACTGGATTCATCCATATTATTGTCGTAATCACTGTTCTCTTCCTCGCTCTATGCATCTGCCAGGTCCCGATGTAATACATCATTTTCGGGCAATTGAGGGAGTTCAACATGCTTGTTTTCACTGCACAATCAACAAAAATATAAGCTAATAAATTAATAAATGATTTCCATAATTTACGTAAACCACTTAACTTACAAGTCGTAATGTGATGAAATTATATGTTGGACGTTATCAATTAGGTGATGACTACCAGATGGGCCACTTGTAAAATTCATATATGGCCGGTACCCTCTATTAAATATGCGAGTGTTACTGTTAATTCAATTTAATAAAAATATACATAATTACCATAAATAATAATTCAAATTTACCAGTCGTCTTGTGCGTTATGGAAAGCAGGGGGTGATAAGTTTAAATGAAAGATAACACTTTCATCCGGAACTTGTCCGGAAAAAACTGTTCCAGAATAACCACCCGATGTCTGGGGGTTATCTCGACTTCGCACAACCTTATTTTCTTGAATGTCTTCGAACTTCACGTACATCTCCAACATTGTGATTACAAGAAAATCACGCAAAATTTCATCTTAGTCGATGTTAAACTTCGAGTAAAAAGCAACCCCTTGCGGAGTGACGGAATACAGATATCTTCCGGTAACTTTAAGTATGACGGAACGTCTCCTCGCACTCATTTTTACCATAACAATGATATCAATGTAATGTACTCCATTGTCAATGGCGATTTAACATGACACTTAGCAGGCAAACTGTAGCTGACAGAGTTATTCTCCATCATAACCTCACCACTCCAATATAATGAAACTTTTATCATACGCTCTTCAGACATAATGAAGAAATGGTGTAGAATTTAAGAATAATAGAGCAAGAAGAGTTAACAAAAATTTTGAATGCATAGAATACGATTGTGACCTCTTTATATAGAAAACGAAGAGCTGGGGTGGTTTTTTTTAATATACAATGCCAAAAAGGTTGGCATTGTACTATCAATTATTATACAATACTGTTAATACTGGGTCAGAAATAACAAAGTGTACAATGCCAGGAATTGTGGCGTTGAAGGTATCTGACACGTTCAACGCCAGAAAACCTGGTGTTGTATATTAACGGTGCCGTTAACGTTAATATACAATGCGAGGTTTTCTGGCGTTGTATATAAAATGGTCTTTTTTTTAACTTAAAAATGTTCTTAAAGTCCAAAAATAACCTACATAGGTTCCGGATGTCAGCCCCTTGGCCATTTGTTGCCTGGGGTATGGATGCCGCTGGGTCGATCGAACCAAAAGCTTCGAATGGGCATAGATTCATATTGGTTGCAATCGATTACTTCACAAAATGGGTTAAGGCCATCACTCTCAAGTCGGTCACCAAGAAAGCTATGGTAGACTTTGTGAACTTCAATCTCATTTATCGTTTTGGCATTCCTGAAACTATCATTACCGATAATGCTGCAAACTTAAACAGTCATCTTATGGGAGATATATGTGAACAATTCAAGATAACACATAGAAACTCTACTTCTTATCGACCAAAAGCAAATGGTGTCGTTGAAGGTGCGAATAAAAACATCAAGAAGATTTTGAGAAAGATGATTCAAAGCTCCAGGCAATGGCATGAAAAGCTGCATTTTGCATTACTCAAGTATCGTACCACAGTGCATACATCAATCGGAGAGACCCCGTACTTGTTGGTTTACGGAACTGAAGTTGTCATACCTGCAGAAGTATAAATCCCTTCACTTCGCATAATTGTTGAAGCGAAAATTGAGGACATTGAGTGGGTTAAAACCCAACTAGAGCAGTTGTCATTAATCGATGAAAAACGGATGGCCGCAGTTTGCCACGAGCAGTTGTACCAACAAAGAATGGCACACGTCTATAACAAGAAAGTGCGTCCCAGGAATTTTGAAATGAGACAACTCGTGTCAAGACGCATTCTCCCTCATCACCAGGAAGCAAAAGGAAAGTTTGATCCTAATTGTAAAGGTCCATACATAATCCGGAAGATATTGCTAGGAGGAGCACTGTATCTGGGAGACATTGAAGAAAATGATCCTGAAACAACAATCAATGCAGATGCAGTCAAAAGGTACTATGTCTAGGCCTCCTGGTTTGATGGTTTTTGTGTAATTGAGATGACGAAGACTTTCCTTCCCGCTACCCCAAACACTATCAATCTGTCATAAACCCACCGGTTCCGCTTCTTTGGCTACCCTCTTTGGAACCCGGAAGTACTATTGAAAAAACGAAAAAAAAGGAAAAGAAAAACAAAAAAACAAAACAAAACAAACAAAAACTTATTTTTCTGAACTACGTTTGACTTGATTCCAAAAGGATACGTAGGCAGACTCTCCCTGAGGTTCAGTCACATCTAAACAAAAATTCCAATTTCCCAAAAAATCAAAACTGGGGCAGATGATATGATGGTTCAGCTATGAACCCACCGAAATGGTTCCAAAGTTGTATTTCTGCCCCAAAATCCTTCTTACCCCAAAGACCTTGTGCAAGTCCTTCCAATCAATTGGCAAAAGTAGGGAAGTGAAAAACGTCATTGTTGGAATCTGATACAATTCAAATTGAGAGAATAAAATGAGAGAGTCTTATCGGTGAAAACCTTCGGGAACCATAAGGCGATGGTGAGCAGAGAAAATAAAAATGAGAGAGTCCGCTTAGTGAAAACTTGCAAAGAGCACTATCGGGCGACTGTGAGAAGAGAAATGATATAGGTCGATTGGCGAAAACCCGCGAATGGCGCTGCCGGCCGAAAAAGAAGACATCTCACCACTAAAGAGCCATACCAAAGCTCCCTGGTTTTGAAATGCGGATCAATGGGTTCACGAGAAGCTAGAAAGTTTGTCTGAGTTGGGCATCCAGTCCAAAAAGCATGTCATGTTCATTTAAAGCCAGCATGCACCCTAGATAAGTCCTTCTTCTTCCCCGAAAGGGACGCCTCTCTTTGAACTCATCTGTTTGCATGTTGTATACTTCTTTCTTGAATCCCTTTTGGTTTAAATTTGATTCTGTGACTAGTACAAAGAAAGGTGGCAAGATTGGTTCTATAAGACTCCGCCTGGCAAATGCCAGAAAAATACCCAGCCTGAGCGGGTGTGCCAGTCTAAATCCGATTGACCATGGTGGTTCATGCTTCAAAGCAAAGATAGTGGAAAGGAAAGAAAGTAAAAAACAAAGGTCTTAAGAGCAGAAAAAGTGAAAGGGTCAGATCCTACACAGGCGAGTCATTATGAAATACTAAAAGTTGAATCTCGTCGGTTTGAAAAGAGATTCACCCTCAAAGCCAACAAGCAGCAAAGTTCTCAACGGAAATGGGGCCGGGATCAAACAATTAGATGATCAAGCCCATAAAACCAACCACCATTTCAAACTAACAAATTTTTCTTTGTTGAAAACTGGTGCAATCAAAGCAACTGTGCAAGATACAGGTGCAACCCAAAAGGGAAAAGAAATGCGCAAGCGCTGAAAGAGCTTTGCACCAGGAACACGACCAAAAAGGAAGTTCCTCTCCAAATTCTTTCATGTGTTTTGATAAATTAAAGGAAAAATAAAAAGAAGAAGAAAAGAAGAAAAGAAACGAAAATGAAAATCCCAAAAGAAAAATAAATCGTGGTAGCATAGGGCCCCATTCCTTAAATATCCCGGCAAAACCCGAGGACCCCCTGGCATAACCCAAATGGCTTTTTTCTTTCCAAATCCCGGCATAACACGTGGATCCCCATGACATAACCCAAGGGGCTTTTTCTTTCCAAATCCTGGCATAACCCGAGGATCTCCCTAGCATAACCCAAGGAGCTTTTTTTCCCAAATCTCGGCATAACCCGAGGATCTCCCTAGCATAACCCATGGAGCCTTTTTTCTTTACATCTCGGCATAACCCGACCTCCCTGGCATAACCCAAGGAGTTTTTTCTTTTCAAATCCCAGCATAACCAGACGATCCCCCTGGCATAACCCAAGGGCCTTTTTATTTTCAAATCTCGGCATTACCCGAGGATCCCCCAGGCATAACCCAAGGGGATTTTCTTTAAAAATATTGGCATAACCCGAGGATTCCCCTGGCATAACTCAAGGGGCTTTTTCTTACCAAATCCCGGCCAAAAAATCAAGGATCTCCCTGGCATAACCCAAGGAACTTTTTCTTTCCAAATCCAGACATAAACCGAGGATCCCCTTGGCATAACCCAAGGGGTCTTTTCTCTCCAAATCCTAACATAACCCGAGGATCTCGCTGGCATAACCCAAGGAGATTTTTCTTTCCAAATCGCGGCCAGAAACTGAGTATCTCCCTGGCATAACCCAAGGAGCTTTTTTCTTTCCAATCCAGGCCAAAAAATCGAGGATCTCCCTGGAATAACCCAAGGAGCTTTTTCTTTCAAAATCCCGGCCAAAAAATCGAGGGGGCTTTTTCTTTCCAAATCCCGGCCAAACAATTGAGGATCTCCCTAGCATAACCCGAGGAGCTTTTTTTTCCAAATCCCGGTAAAATAATCGAGGATCTCCCTGGCATAACCCAAGGAGCTTTGTCTTTCTAAATCCCGGCCAGAAATAGAGGATCTTCCTGGCTTAACCCAAGGAGCTTTTTTCTTTCCAAATCTCGGCCAAAAACCCGAGGATCTCCCTGGCATAACCCAAAAAGTTTTTTTCTTTCCAAAACTTGGCAAAAAATCGAGGATCTCCCTGGCATAACCCAAGGAGATTTTTGTTTCTTTCCAAATCCCGGCAAAAACCGAGGATCTCCCTGGCATAACCCAAGGAGCTTTTTCTTTCCAAATCCTAGCAAAACCCGATGATCTTTTTACTTTCCCTTTCGGCATAACCCGAGACTATTTCTTTTTCCAGCATAAGCTGGATTCACTCACAAGGATACACAATCCTGATTTGACTACTTAGATATGTGTTACAACTAACTCACAAAAGTTTCCTAGTGAAAACTGGGGCAGACAATTTTGTCCGTTTGTTTGTTTTGGTATCTTAAGCAGGTTGACCTCAAGACATATGGTACGATATAACTGATGGAATGAGTCTCAATCCAAAATAAAGAAAAAAAAAGAAAAGAACAAAAAGAAATGAACTCAAATGTAAAGCAAACAAAGATGCGGATTGCTCGAAATTTGATAGAAGTCACAAGCTCAGTTGATCCTGTTTTGACCCAATGCTGCAGAAAGAAGTAAACACCTATAGCTTGCGAGCTTCAAGATTCAGATCAGAGTTAACAGCAAAATCAGATAAGGCTCAAGATCAAGTTTCAAGAGAATTATAGATAGGAATCTTGTAATTCATAGTTGATAGGCATAGCTAGCTTAGCTTGGATTTTCCTTTTTGGTGTAATAAGGAGGTCAACCAAGCAGTAGCAGCAGCAACAGCAGTGAAATCACAGCTCCTGGTAGTCCTAGCTATCAAACCTTCCAGAACTACACTGACCTGATTCCTTTCTAGCCAAGCATATGTAGGCAACCTTTGAAGCAGGCTTCGGTCAGACGATTTTCAAAATGCTTCTCACGGAGTGCCGAGCATGCAAAAATCCTTCATGGTGCTCATTTATCTTTGCCCAAAAACCCTTCGTGTCTTCGAGCAAAGAGGGGCAGTTGTGAGCACGTGATTTTTGCCCCGCTTAAGATACTCCTACAAAATTCCTTAGAATTTGGATTTTTCTTTATTATTTGAATTTTTTAGGAATTAATTACATGATTTTGTATCTTGTTTGCATTTTAGTGTGAATTTTACTTGATATAATTCTAAAAATACAAAATAGTACGCATTTTAATATTACAAAAATAAAGAAAATAATAAAATATGGTTCTTTGCATTTCTACTTTCAATTTTGAGAATTTGTCCTAAGTTTTCTTTTAAATTAGAAATTAGTTAATTTTAGAGTCCATTTGGGTCTTTCATTTTTAGTCTTACATTTAATAAAATCACAAAATAAAATACAAAAATCAAATAAAAAATGAAAGAAAAGAAGAAAATAAAAAAAACAAAAGAATTTGAAATAACAAACAAAAGGGCCAGCCAATTCGGGCCATATTTCATGCAAAGCCATAAGCCCAAAATCCATAACCCCCAACCCAAGTCAATAATCCCAGACCCGGTCCAATCTCCATCCCCTAAGATCCCTCAAAATGACGTAGTATCATGCCAATACTACGTCATTTTGATATCTTTAAGTCAAGAATTAATCATGACTGTCCCTTTTCCATCATCCAATGGCCTATAGTCCTCCTAGGTTTTAAATAAAAATGTCCAAAAAATCCAAAAGAATCTAAGGCCAAACTCATCTTCATCGTACCCCCTGCCTCTTCGCCGGCTCCGCCTTAATGCCACCGTCGGAAATCGCCCACGGCGACGGCCGGCATCTAATAACTCCTAAATTCACATCATATCACCTCCTGCACCTCCCCGTTCCATATCTCCCATTGGTTTCTTTCAAATATCCCCGGAATGCCTCAAATCTACAAAACCCTAGGCGCTGCCACCATCATGCACGGTGCCGCCACCGCCCAAACTCTAACAAACCCACACTCTATGGTCCCCTTGACCTCCTCATCCCTAATCTCAAACCAAAACCTTTCAAATCTAAGTAAAATCCCATGAATTTTAGATCTAGGATTTTGGAAAACACTTTTGAGATTTTAAAAAGCCTACCAAGTATCGATTTGAATTTCAAATAACATTATATGTTAGTTCTTACAAAAAACAAACATATAATATTTTTTGGTGGTTCAATTCGAATTCAACTCATTAAAGAATAAAAATTAGTAACTCTTCTCCTTATTTGATTATATTTTCTCCTTTTTATGTTTCTTTTTTTTTCCTGGTCGATGATTCTGCCTTGTTTTTTTTTCTTTTTCATCTTTGGTTAATGATTATGTTCTTATGTTCTTTATTTTTTATTGATGATTCTGCTTTCCTTCTTTTTTTATTACTTGGTTGATGATTCTGATTAGTTAATCCAGTGTTAGCTCTTGTTCATTGATTTTTGCTTCTGTTGTTTTAGCCTAGTTAATTCAGTATTGGTTAATCTATTTTGATTAATCATGTTTTAGTATTAGGTTAATTTTAGTTTGAGTATGTGCTTCAATGCTTTAATTTCTTGGGTCAGTCATGTTAGTTAGTATTTGATTGTAGTTATTAATTTTCGTTCGATTAGTACTTCTTTGGGGACAATTAGTTAGACCCATTCAATTTAGTTGTTTGGATATAGCTTAGTAGGCTAACCCTTGATTGACTAACCTTGGTTAGTTAGAACTAGTGTTAACTAGTTTTAGAATTGGTTCTAGGTTAGTAATTCAGGTTAAAGTTCAAGGGTAGTATAGGCTTTTAGATAGAAAGACTCTTGGTAGCAACTAGTAGAAATCTCTGGAACATTCTAGATAGGGTTCAAAATAAAATTTTAGGAAGTTAGTGACTATAACTTGAGAAAGAAGTTGGAAAATAAGGGATATTTAAGCAAAAATGAAATTTAGAAAGGATTGAAAATGCAAAACTGAAAAACTAAGGGTTGTCCTCATCTTTGCCTATAAAGGCATGTCCAATGCCTAAATTCACAAGTTTCACACATCTAAAATATTCCAAAAAAAAAAGTTTTGACACCTGTGAAAATTGCCAAAACAAACTTTTCAGCCTCTAATTTCTCCAAAAAAAACCATCCCTGCAAAGCTGATCCTCCAAATTTGAATTTCAAACCTAAGGAATTCAAATCTGAGTCTCAGATCTTAATTGTCTTCCAAAAACACCAAAAACAAACAAAAATACAATAGAAAACTCAAAAATATTGTACTACTAAGAATTTTGATCTAATTTCAAGTTGTAAGGTTTGATGTGGCTTCATTTAGCTTAGAATTTGGCTGCTAAAGTTTACTAGAGATTTCTGGGTTATTTTCAAGTTAAAATTGGTCTACTCGAGTCAATTCTGGGTTAATTTTGCTGGTTTTCGTGGCTGAGACTTCAAGTTAAAACTGTTGTGATTTCCTGTTGCTGACACTGCGAATTCATCTCCATTGCTGTTGACTCATGCTCCTTTTTATTGTGTTTCGATCCCCATGTACATATCCTGCCTCTAAAGCAAATATTGATTGTCCGGTAGCTCGATGAAATAGGAATGCAACCTGATTGTTGGTATGAGTGCTGTTGTGATCTATAAATGTCTGAACCAGCTTTTGTTTCATTTTTATGAACTGAATTGTTTGGATTACAGAGTTTTGATGTAAATGGACTGTTAAAATCATACTCTATAACCAGCTTGTGTTTCATTTTGTATAAATCCCACCAATTAGTCATAGATCTAGTATAATTCAGGTCATTTAGAGTTTGATTGATAGTGAATTTAGGCTATGTTGAAACAGATGAATGATTAAACGTGATGATAGCTGTAATATAGTAAATGTTAGTCGAATCGTGAGATTAATTCCAGGTTCAGCTTTAGATTGCTTCAGGTTTATACATATGTTGATAATATTGAGTAAAATCTCGTATAATATAGGAATTTTATAGGAGTGATTCTGAAGTTTACATTTAGCCTAGTTCCTATTTTTATTTCAGTTAAACAAGCATCGAAATATGAGCAAAATCTGCAACTCAATGTGTTCAGTTATCTACTTATTCAAATACTGATAGAACTCAGTTAATACAGCACAGGAAATTTTGTTAATGGTTATTGGACCAAATTGAACCCTGCCTAGCTATCTCCCCTTCGCAAATTTTGTTAATGGCTTGGGCCTTATTGGCACTAAGGCATGGCCCAGTGATTTCCCTTTTGCACTAAATGGACCTGTGCTGAGGCCCAGAGCTGATAGTAGCTCAATAAAAAAATAAAAAAAATAACTTCACGTTACAGGCCTAGGCCGAATTTCTCAAAGCCCAAAAGGTGCTGGAAGCTGAAAATCCTTTAAAATTATATTAGGAATATGGGGTTAATTTGCAGTATAGATTTAGGTTTTCGAGTTAGGTAGCGGGTTCAAATTAATAGGGTCCTCCCTTTTGTTTGAATTCAGACTTGAACTCGGGGCCCGAATTTATAATTATAAATTAATTAGGCCCTTAAAAATAAATAGAAAATTATAGTTTACTTTAGGTTGGCCTTTAAATAAAAACGAGATGAGCCTCGCCAAATAAAATGCATAACTTGCGGGGCCCTTACTAAATGCTATATTAAAATCTTTAGAATTTGGAGCGTACCGTTTAGCGAATTTCACGGCTCGCTGCAAAGATAATGGCTCGTTAGTAACTTTAGGCGCACTTTTTAATAAATTTTACCTTCTTAAATAAGGGTGTACATTTCATGCAACCCAAATCCAAATCCAAAAATATCGAATAAGAATGTGTCGAGGATCCGGGTGCATTTCATGTGACGTGATCCAAAAATACATTTTTAAACGACGTTCACTTTCTTAAAAATTAACTAAAAGCGGTAAATAGTTTTAAATTGCACTATAGGTTGGAACATGTAAGAAAAATCAGATTTTAGCCATTTATAATAATGTAAGCGACGGTGCTAGAACCACGAGATTCGAGGGTGCCTAACACCTTCCCTAGGTCAACAGAATTTCTTATTCAAAATTTCTGGTTCACAGACTCCAATTGGGAAGTCGAACATTTTCCTCGATTTGGGATTTAAGTTAAACCGGTGACTTGGGATACCAAAAGTCAATCTTATCCCAAGTGGCAACTCTAAAAATAAATAAATAATCTCTTGTTTTTTGGGCTTAAAATTCTGTGACTCATAAGCCCTCCGTATCTAAAGATAGATGGCTAAAGGGCGGGTTCCGCAGTTAACTAAGAAGGCGATCGATTGGCTTGGAGAGGAAAGGAAACCCGGGACTGAAAACATTTTGAATAATGTCATTTTAATCGAAAAAACTCCCTTATACATCCTTTGGGGTAACAGCTTGTTTGGATGGTTGTTCCTCGTTGTACCGTATTGTATTATTATCCCAAAACAATGTTTGTTTTGATTGTTCCAGAACAATGAAAAGTCCCTTTTTTTTAAAACAAACGATTTGGTGTGGTGGGATCGTTTCCTATTTTTTAACAATGACAAACAATACAATCTATTTAAATATTGTATTTGTAAAACGATACGGTACAGTACGATATAGTACAATACAGTATATTATAAAACGATAGGTAACAATGATCAAACAGACTGTAAGTGTGTAAAAAAAGAGGTGTGACACTTAACATTCTGATGTATTGGGTTGTAATTTTGTTAATTAATATCGTTAAGTTATATTTTTGCTTGTTCACTTATGCTTAAGACAAGTGGGTTAGCTTATCTAGATGCGTCATCATCGTGACACAGGCAATCCACCCCTTCCTTTTTTTTCCCTCTTTTACCCTACACCGGACGCTTCGTTATCTGTCCTCTTCTCTTTTGTTGCTTTGGATCGATATTTTTTTAAGCCCTAAGTCTCCGGTTTTGTCATTGAAAATTCTCCGAGTTGCTTTGTGTGTCGTTTCGTCCAGCTAATTGAAGCTCAACATCAGCTTCTTCGTGCACAGTGGCCGCTTCTTCAGGAATATCACAGGACTTTTTCTCGGGCGCGTAACGTCATTATTCGTCTCCCTTCCTTTGACTAGACGCTTTGTCATCAAACATTTTCCCCTGTTGTTGCTTTGCATCCATGTTTTTTAAATCACAGTTTTGCAATTTTGTGTGTATATATATATATTGGTGCATTTTTTCCTTTATTTATTTTGAAAGTAAATTTGGTACCTTTTTCCACTTGTCTGTCATCTAATTGTATAACCTATATCTATATGATATTGCAATCCCCATCACTCAACATTTGTTTCCAATATTATTATTTTTTGGCATTTGTTAACTTGAATCAGGTTATTGATCAATATTTCCTTTTCCTCTTATTTATCCCCTTTCTACATTGACAGCAAAAGTACAAATCAATATGAATATGACTCTGTATCTATGTGCAGCGAGCGAGATTGGGTGATTATTTAACCAAAAAATAGATTTTCAATTAAATTTGTAAATATGAGAAAATCGAGCTTCTGATAATCGCAAAAAGAAATAAAGAAAAGGAATTACTGAATAGCCAAATATAAAAGCTTGAAAATTAGAAAAGTATATTCAAAATGTTGTCCCGTGTTTACATATTTCTCTCCTTTTTATAAGCCTCTTTGAAGGATTGTTTTACCTTCAGACCATGATGAACTCATTATGAATATTTAATGGACTTTAATGTCATATTTAATGCTACGTTACACAATCTTGACATTTAATACAATTATTCTTTAACGGCTGCTCCGGTACTTGTTTTTCTGACGTGTACTTTCATTCTTTTATGTGTCCTGGTTCATTGTCTTTTCATATTTCCTTCATTATTGTATCTTAAATAGGTACGGTTCTTTGAACCTCCTAACTCGTACTTCTTTTCTCCTTTGCTGCTTCGTACCACTTTTACCCGCATCTGCGTGACTCTTTATTTTCGGTCCTCTTTAATAGCCCCACGTGTCATACCACGTAATTCACTCGTATATTTAAAAATTTTCCAATACAGATAGTCCTCCACTTTCCATTTATTCATCAATATGAATATTTGGGAAGTGAATTTTCATTAAAGGACAATTTTTGTCTTTATTAATGTTCTGAGGAGTTTTGACGATCCAACTGTCACTTCCTTTTAATGCACCCAATACGTGTTGCTTCCTCATTGGTTGCTCTGTCCTGCAGTGCCCTTTCAGGATTTCTTTTCGTCTTCCCGCTTCACAAAGTATCAGTTATCATCATTATAGCGCCTCGCATCGCTGTACTCTTCTTTCTTGTTTTCAAAATCTCCCAATACTATAAATAACCCTTCTTCTTGTCGTATTACTCATAAATTGAACTGAACACTTCTTTTTACTTGCTTTAATTTCACTTCTGTATCTATTGCTTCGAATTATAAGAAAACTTCCATATTAGATAAATTTCCTAATGCCCCTACTAGACATAGAAGAGGGGGCAGATTACACAACTTGGGTTCTACCCGTGGTAGTGTTTCTACACCTCCTTCGGGTTCCGGTGCTTCTTCTGGGGCTAGAGGTTCCCATGGCCAAAGAAATCCTCCTAGGAGTAGGGATTCTACATAGCCGCTGCGTTAACCTTTAGTAGACGAAATTATCCCTACCGATTTTTTCCACCATGATAGTGAATCTTTGAAAACCCAAGTAATTGGACTAGATCGTGCCGATCCTTATCCCACTATGATTACAAGTGCTCTGGCCCCAATCGTTAGAAGAGAATGCCACTGGGCTGACGATTTTCCCATTATTATTCCTAATCCGAATCAAAGGATTACCTCCTATATTATAGGATACTCTTTTTTTTATACTTATCTTTTCACTTTAGGTTTTAACCCGGCTATCGACCCGGTGATTCTGGACTTCTGTCGCTTCTTCAATATTTGTTTGGGGCAAATCGGCCCAATAGTGTGGAGAGTTGTTGCTTGTTTAAGACATCTCACTACTAAAGCTGATGTAGAGTTTACTCTCCCTCATTTGCTTCATCTGTACTCCATTAGGCTTCTCCGAAATGGAGTTTTTAGCTTGACGGCTTGAAGCAAAAGAGTACTGGTGAGCTCGGAGGACGACAAAGATCGTGGATGGTATGTCCGGTATGTCGCCGCTCCTACTGCAAGTTTATTTAGTGAAAAATACATTCGCTTCCCAGAAGAGTGGAATTTTGCACGTAAGTATTTTTTACCGTACGTGTTTTATTCTTTCTTTTCATCTATCTTACCTATCTCGTTTCCCTTTCAGCAACCATGGGTGTGGTTACTTCCGTAGCTAATATCCGTGGTTGGGTAGATAAACTTTTGAAAGTTGTTCCAAATGGAGGGCAGGAACTGGAAAAACATTGCTAAACAACATGGCTGGAAACCAAAGACCCACGGTAAGAAGTTTTTTTGCCTTCTATTTTACCGCTTTGCATTTTTTTCTAACCTTTTCCTTTTTTTAGGTTTTTCCACTCGTGGACTTACCCTCGGAAGCGTTTTAGCATCGCGTGGCCAAGACATATTCTTAGGTTCACATTCAGACGTTCCCATTCCTTCAAGATCTGAGAAAAGGAAATCCGCTCTTGAAGATGACCTTGAAGTTGAAGAAGATGATGATGATGATGTTGGTGCCTTGGCAACCAGGCCAAGGGTCAGGAGACGAATCGTCATTAATGACGAAATTGAAGCTTCTCCTGACCTTCCTTTATCCGAACTTGTGGTCATCCCTGATGATGACATCTCTGCCCCTTCCGACACTATCGATTCTGTAGACCAACTTTTTATAAGTGGTTTTAATATTAGTTCTTCAGGTCCGGTTTTAGATGAAGTTCCCTTATCTTCTTCTACCATTCCTGTTATTGTTTCTTTACCTCCTTCATCTTTTGCTCCACATCCTGTTTTTGTTATTCCTTCATCAACAACCACTCCTCCTATTACCATTGCTCATTTTACCACACATCTTACTGATATAGGCTCCTCAAGTAGGAGTTTTAACAAAATGAGTGTCACCATTGAAGTTCCTCGAGACAACAGTCTCTTGAGGAAATCTGGGCAAGCAGACACG
Source organism: Nicotiana noctiflora (assembly GCA_032618575.1). Taxonomy (NCBI): domain Eukaryota; kingdom Viridiplantae; phylum Streptophyta; class Magnoliopsida; order Solanales; family Solanaceae; genus Nicotiana; species Nicotiana noctiflora. The sequence continues at coordinate 322,219 of JASVEL010007402.1, forward strand.
TGGCTTGCACCCTTGATTGGCCCCATTGAAAAATCAAAGCTTGAGAGCCACAGCAACACAACTTTCCTAAATGATATTGTTCATGCCAGCTTGAAGGTAAGAGGTTTTCTTCCCATTTTATTTTCAAAATTATTCCCCATAATTTTAGCCTTATATACTTACTTTACTATGACTAGGTCAACCTTATTGGTACGGAGCTTATGAACCGAGTTCCTCTCTTGGAGAAGTTGGCTTGCGATTTGGAGAAACCCTCTCACAATGCTGAAGTAACTGCCTGTGACTCTCAGTTGGAAGCCAATAATTGGAAAGGACAGTATAAAAGCTTACAAATTGAGATGGACATTTTGGAAAAGAGGAAGAGTTCTTTAGAGAACCAGGTCCAGAAGCTTATTTTTGAACTAGCAACGGTTAAAGCTACCGCAGACCAATCCAAGAGGGAAAAAGAATCTCTTACTGAACAATTGTCCACGGTTACTGATGAGAACAAATCTTTAAAGGCTTTGGTGGCTCAAAAAGAAAAATACGCAGAAGGTACAGCCCAGGAACTTACTCGTGTTCAAGAAGACTTACAAGCCTCACAGGACAAAGTTCATGCTTTGGAAAATTCTCATTCCTCATTACAAATATCTCATGATTCTCTTTTGCTAAAGAATGAGGAGCTTAGGAATGAAATCTCGTCCTGGGAAAAGGATTATGAGCTCCTTGAGGAATCTTCCAATATCAGGATAAGCTGGACCTTCCTTGAGAGTCGTCGTGATGCCTTGGTAGAAATGAGTCAAGAGAACTTTGACCTCGAGGGTGAGTTAGCCAAGGTTAGTGAAGCTATTGAGAATACACAACAACCACCAGACTTTTCATCTCCCGAAGCTAATGTTTCCATGACTGAAACTCCTTTGGTTGAAGCTTTCCCTAGTGATCCTGCTGCATCCGAGTCTGTTCCAATTGAGGCCCCCATAGGTAATGTTACTGCACCGGAAGTCCCCACTCCTGCTGTTGCGCAAGTTTCTGTTTCTGCTGATATTGAGGCCATTGGCCAAGTTGATCAAGTTGAGTCTGTTGATACCCCTTTTTCAGTTCCTAACTTTAGAAGATTTTTAATTTTTAGACTTTACTTTTTGCAGGTATCTTTTTGGAAATCTCTATTTAAAGTTTTTAAGCTTTAACTTAGGATTTCAAGTCCCCAAGTTTTGCATAAGGGGCATTTTAATATTTTGAACATGAACAAGTTTTGTACTTGCTAACCTTTTTCCATTCTAGGTTTTATTTCCTTTGACCTTTACTTGTTATGCACTTACCTTCTATTTTCGAAGGACTTAGATTGCATTTATACCGGCTAAAAATGCTTTTGTTATTCTCATACTTAAATAATACGAGATTCATAAAAGAGGGCCCTTTTATATATGTTGACATTTAATGAAGAAGATGTCTCAACTTCATAATAATGTTTAATATGATACAAGAAATAGGAATATACACGTTTATCTGGAATAACTTGATCAAATCTTTATTTTTTGAATTTTGACAAGTTGTAAATTGTTCCTTACATGTATTTTTATTACATCTATAACTTCCACGTAACTGTTTTCCTTGTAACAGATTTACAAAAATAGAACAATAGATACAAGGTTTTCTTTACAACATGTTTTTTACTCTTAACCGTTTATGTAACATAGTGGATTTCCCTTAGCTCCGAAGCATTAGAAAGGGTTTGAGAGACGGGTTCCATTGTTCTCATGGGAAGAAATGCTATGATGAAGTATTTAATTCATTAGCTTCCTTCTGCTCTTATGCGTTTGCCCTGCAAAATTGGGCTTGATTCTTGATTTTTCTTCAGGCTTGTTTTGCCTTTTATCTGCATATGAGCTCTTTTTATCTGCATGTGAGTTGTATACCTTGTGTAGTCCCCCAAATGTTTGAGTGCTGAAGTATGAAGCCTCGTACATTTGATAGTTTCTTCCATCCTGTTATTTTCCTAAAAAGAAAAGAAATACGTACGGGACTAGGGGTTGTGGTAATAGATGAAGACTGCTATACCCGTATATGTTTCTATCAGATTTATTATAACCCTAGGTCCGGAATTTTAGCATACTCCATTTGGCCTTACAGGTCGTGACTCATCATTTAGTACGGGTAAGCGTTTTGCCTATCATCTAAAACCGTTAGTAAAAACTTATAATGCTTAAAAAATTAGAATTTAACAAAATGATACCTAGCAAAGGTTTTTCCCTTTTAAAAATAATATCTCTTCAAATGAACAGCATTCCAATGTGAAGGAAGTAATTTCCCATCCATCGTCTCCAATTCATATGCTCATTTACCTGCAATACCATGAACTCTGTATGGTCCCTCCTAAGATGGACTTAACTTACCAGAGTTAATTGCTTTGGTAGACTGAAAAATCTTTTTGAGCACAAAGTCCCCAATTTTGAAATATCGCAGACGTGTTTTCCTGTTGTAATAGCGTTCAATCATTTGCTTTTGAGCGGCCATCCTTATTAATGCTGCTTCCCTTTTACCTTCTAATAAATCCAAATTTATCAGCATTTCTTCATCATTAAACGTTTGTGTTATTTGTGTTACTCTCGTGCTTGGCTCTCCTATTTCAACCGGGATAAGTGCTTCAGTGCCGTATACTAAAGAGAAAGGGGTTTCACTTGTGGTTGTTTTCATGGTTGTACGGTATGCCCATAAGACCCCTGGTAACAACTCAGGCCAATTCCCCTTTGACTCTTCCAACCTCTTCTTCAGATTATTGATGATAATCTTATTTGTTGACTCCGCCTGTCCGTTTTCTAGTGGATGATAAGGTGTTGATGTTATCCTTTTTATTTGCCAGCTTTGAAAGAATTCTATTATCTGAGCTCCAATAAATTGTGGACAATTATCACATACGATTTCCCTTGGTACGCCAAAGCGGCAAATAATATGTCGCCAAATAAAGTCCTTGACTTCTTTTTCTCGTACTTGTTTAAACGCTCCTGCCACTACCCATTTAGTAAAATAATCAGTAAGTACAAGTAGAAATTTTACCTGTCCTTTAGCTTGAGGCAATGGTCCAACAATGTCCATTCCTCATTTCATGAATGGCCATGGTGCAATGACCGGATGTAATAACTCAGCAGGACGATGTATGTTATTACCATACCTCTGGCATTTGTCACATTTAGCTACAAAGTTTCATGCTTCTTCTTCCATTTTGGGCCAATAATAGCCGGCTTTGATGAGGGTTTTAACCAATGACCTTCCACATGCATGGTTCCCACAATGACCTTCGTGCACTTCTCTCATTACATATTCAGTTTGAGAAGGACCTAAACACCGAGCTAATGGCCCTTCGAACATCTTTCGATAAAGATTACCCTGTTTTAAACAGTAACGGGCCGCCTTTTTTAGAAGTGCTTGTGCCTTTGTCTTGTCATCAGATACGGTACCGTATTGCAAGAATGTTACAATCTCATTTCTCCAATCCCAAGTTAAGTTATTAAAATTTACCTCATCTTTATCAGCTTCAAGAACCGAATGAAATAAATGAACAACTGAATTGCTGGCGTCTTTTGCTACATCAGCTGCAGATACAAGATTTGCCAAAGCGTCTGCTTCTACATTATCATCTCTTGAGATTTGAATGACTTTCCAAGATTGGAATTGTTTTACCAACTCCCTTACCTTTTCCAGATATTGTTGCATCCTTGCTTCCCTGGCTGTGTAAGTCCCCAGCATTTGATTAACTACGAGTTGAGAATCACTTCTGATTACTATCTGGCTTATACCAAGTTCTCGTGCCAACTCCAAACCTGCAACCATAGCTTCATACTCTACCTCATTATTAGTGACATAATTGCATTTAATAGCTTGTCTGATGGTTTCCCCCGTGGGTGGTACCAAGACAATTCCTAAACCTCCACCCTTAACATTAGATGATCCATCAACAAACAAGGTCCAAATCCCTGGGTTTGCCCCATTAAGGACTTGAACTTCTTTTTCTGCTTCTATTTGTATTCCTTGGCTAAAATCAGCCACGAAATCTGCCAGTACTTGAGATTTTATTGCGGTTCTAGGTACGTACGTGATTTCATATTCACTTAATTCTATGGCCCATTCAGCTAACCTCCCTGATAATTCTTGTTTATGCAATATATTACGTAATGGAAATGCAGTTACTACAGCAATTGGATGACATTGAAAATAAGGTCTCAATTTCCTAGATGCCATTACTAGTGCTAAAGCCAATTTTTCTAGCTGTGGATACCTTGACTCCGCATCTAATAATGATTTACTAACATAATAAATGGGAGATAGTTTACCTTGTTCTTCACGTACCAGAACTGCACTTACCACCACTTCTAACACTGCTAAATATATAAAGAGCATTTCTCATGTTGTAGGTTTGGCTAGCAGGGGCGGATTTGCCAGATACTTCTTCAAATTTTTAAGTGCTTGTTGACATTCTTCAATCCATTCAAAATTATCCTGCTTTTTAAGGGCTGAGAAAAATTTGAAACACTTTTCTGACGATTTTGATATAAATCTCCCCAAAGCTGCAATCCTTCCAGTGAGCCTTTGAACCTACTTTTTATTTGAAAGTACGTCCGGAATTTCTTCAATAGCTTTGATTTGAGCTGGGTTTACTTCGATTCCACGGTTAGAAACAAGAAAACCTAAAAAATTCCCAGATGCTACACCAAATGCACATTTTTCCGGATTCAATTTCATGTTGTATACGCGGAGAATTTCAAATGTTTTGGATAAGTGTGGGATATGATCTTTTAAATACAAAGTTTTAACTAACATGTCATCTATATATACTTCCATGGTTCGACCTAAATGTTCTTGAAACATCTTAGTAACTAACATTTGGTATGTCGCACCTGCATTTTTAAGACCAAAGGGCATTACCTTATAAATAAGTTCCCCTATCTGTTATAAAAGAAGTTTTTTCTTCATCCTCTGGATCCATTTTAATTTGATTATAACATGAGTATGCATCTAAAAATCTTAACAACTCATGCCCTGTCGTTGCATCAATTTATTGATCTATATGTGGTAAAGGAAAAGAATCTTTTGGACAAGCCTTATTGAGATCTGTATAATCTACACAAACACGCCATTTACCATTTTTCTTGGGAACCATGACGGTATTAGCTAACCAGTTTGGGTACTTTACCTCACGTATTGATCCAATTTTGAGCAACTTCTAAACTTCTTCTAGAATTACCTTATTTTTGAAGGTTCCGTTCTTTCGTTTCTTTTGTTTGGCCGGGGGATATGTTGGGTCCTCATTCAGCTTATGAGCCATTACCTCCGGTGGTATCCCTGTCATGTTAGAGTAGGACCAAGCAAAACAATCTGCGTTAGTTTTTAAAAATTTAATTAATTCATGCTTTACCTCTGATCTGAGATTGGCCCCAACATACACCTTCCTGTCAGGTTGGTGCGCAAACAATTCCACAGCTTCGAGCTCTTCTATTGTGGTTTTGATGTTTTCATTTTCCTCTGGTTCTTGAATAGTATCCGGCCTTGAATCCACATCTGTTCTTCGTTCTTCAGCTAAGGTCAGAGCTTCTCCTTCCTTAACTGACATCTGTAATTGCTATTTATCTTTGTTTTGAGCAGTCGAATCTATAACAGAATTTATGCTCCTGGATGTCTGCTGATCTCCTTTGATTTGGCGAATTCCCCACGGTGAAGGAAATTTGATCACTTGATGCAATGTTGATGGTACAACATCCATTTCATGGATCCATGGCCTCCCTAGAATTATATTGTAAGCCATCTCAATATCCACTACCTGAAACTTAGTATCTTTGACGATACCTTCAGCAAAGGTAGTGAGAAATACCTCTCCCTTCGTTATGACATTGGAATTATCAAATCCTGATAAAGTATGTGCTTTTGGAACCATCTTGTCCTCAGCTTGCATTTCGCGTAAAACACGTGCTAGAATAATATTTACCGTACTTCCTGGATCAATCAAAACACGTTTTACATTAGTATCATGTACTAGCAGTGATATTACCAATGCGTTATTATGCGGGGTTATGAGGCCTTCTGTATCTACATTGCTGAATGTGATATCCTCCCCTTCCAGCACATGACGTAACCTTTTTCCATGCGTGATCGTCATTTTGGATATTTTATTAGCCGCGGTATACGAGACACCATTAACATCTTCTCCTCCGCTTATAACATTGACCGTTCGTTTAGGAGTAGGCGGCTTTGGGGGTTCTTGCCTATTTTTCATATACGCCTGTTTACCTTTCTCACTAAATAACTCAGTGAGATACCCTTGCTTTAGTAAATGATCCACCTCACTTTGAAGAAACCTGCACTCAGCTGTTTTATGCCCGTGATCATTATGGAATTCACACCGATGATCAGGATTCCTTCTACTAGGGTTCGACCTCATCTCTTTCGGCCAACGTAATTTATCTCCCATACCTCTCAGAACAATTACGAGCTCGGAAGTAGTTATGTTAAAATTGTAACCACCAAATCTTGCCTTCAAACTTCCATCATTATCATGATGTCCACATGTTCCCCGTTCGTTGCTAAATTTTGATGAAGAACTTGTTTCTCTATGTCCGGTTTTTTATCATACCTCTCTCGTTTTGATCTCGAGTCTCTTCCCGCAGGTCCAAAATATGGATCGTACCTATTTTTACCGGACCTCCTATCATTGTTTGTACGCCTGGAACTTGCTTTGTCCTTCGCTTTTGGTCGTAAGATAATATCTTCCTCGATCCTCATTTTTGTGCTTTACATGTTGTAGACGTCATTCCACGTTGTTGCTGGGAATTCTCGAAGGCTTTCTTTGAGTCTCCTCGTAGCTTCTGAACTTTTCTCGTTCAAATTGCTAGCAAAGGCAATAGCTGCCCAGTTGTCAGGTACTCGTGGCAACATCATTCTTTCTCGTTGGAACCTATATATAAATTCTCTTTATAACTCGAACTCCCTTGCTTGATTTTAAAGATGTCTTCCATCCTTTTCTCAACTTTTTGGGCTCCCGAGTGCGCTTTAATAAATAAATCTGCAAGCTCAGCAAAAGAATTTATAGAGTTTTCAGGTAAAAGAGAATACCAAGTTAAAGCTCCTTTGGTAAGTGTTTCGCCAAATTTTTTTACCAAGACTGATTCGATTTCTTGTTTGGTCAAATCATTCTCTTTATCTCCTGTAGTAAAGGCTGTGACATGATCTCGTGGATCTGATGTACCATCATACTTGGGAATTTTAGGCATTTTAAACTTTTTTGGAATGAGTAAGGGAGCTGCACTTGGCTTCCACGGTTGTTGTGAATATTTATCTATGTCCACCCCTTTAATCACAGGTGGAACCCCAGGTATCTGCTCTATGCGTTCATTTTGCTCTTTAAGCTGTCTCTACAAGGTTAGTACAAAATTTTGTAAATCAGAACTAGCTTGATTACCTGGGTCTCCTTCTTGCGTCTCACTAGGAGTTCCACCACTGCCTGAATTCACTAGTTCGGAACGTGGATTCTCCAAAATATTATTGTTTGGAATGGATGTAAGTGGAGCAGTAGGTAACTGACTAACAAAAGCTTGAAGGGCTCTATTCACTTGAGAAGTGATTATTTTTTGTAGTGCCTCATTCATACCTTAAACATTGTTGATATGATCCTAATCATTTGCCTGAGATTCATCGGGAGTCCCTTCACGAGATCGTTGGGGCGAACCTCGTGGAGAACCTTGAGGTGAATCATGAGGAGAGTTTCCTTGCGTTTGAATTTCTGGAAGCTCAGTGATATTGTCGTTATTGTTTGACATGATTAATTGAAGCAAAGCAAAGAGAAATAACGTTGATTATCAGATTCCCGGTAACGGAACCAATTTGTTTAACCAAAAAATGAATTTTCAGTTAAATTTGTAAATATGAGAAAATCGGGCTTCTGGTAATCGCAAAAGGAAATAAAGAAAAGGAATTACTGAATAGCCAAATATAAAAGCTTGACAATTAGAAAAGTATATTCAAAATGTTATCCCGTGTTTACATGTTTCTCTCCTTTTTATAGGCCTCTTTGAAGGATTGTTTTACCTTCAGACCATGATGAACTCATTATGAATATTTAATGGCCTTTAATGTCATATTTAATACTACGTTACATAATCTTGACTTTTAATACAATTATTCTTTAACGGCTGCTCCGGTACTTGCTTTTCTGACGTGTACCTTCATTCTTTTATGTATCCTGGTTCATTGTCTTTTCATATTTCCTTCATTATTGTATCTTAAATACGTACGGTTCTTTGAACCTCCTAACTCGTACCTCTTTTCTCCTTTGCTGCTTCGTACCTCATGCGCGTCTGCGTGACTCTTTGTTTTTTGTCATCTTTAATAGCCCCACGTGTCATGCCACGTAATTGACTCGTATATTTAAAATTTTCCCAATACAGTATGTTCTTCCCCTGTGCCCCTGCGTTGAACCACCTCGCTTTTGGAGCATTGTGAGTGTTTCCTATCAGAAGTGCAGGCACTTTTTGAGGGCCGTGGTTTCAATCTTGAAGATGATTAGGTTACCCGGTTTATGTACTTGTAGTGAACCAGTCGGTAAGTCTTTTGAAGTTACGGTGCTTTTTCTAGCTCGGTTGGCTGATCAATGCCACAATTTCTTTTCGAGACATGGGGAGTTTCTCCTTTTTAAACTTTGAAGTTGTGACTTTTTGTGCAAATTTGCTCTTTCCAGTTGTGCCTGTTCATATATTTTGTGTTTTAGTAACTTTCTTTGAGATTCTCAATATGTTTTTCTCGTTGGGTGATGACTGGCTTTGGTTTTATTCATTTATGGTGTATATGGCTTGTCTTTCCGATTTGTGTGAAGGGTGCCAGTGATATCACCGTTATCAGTTACCTTATTGTTGGCACTACTGCTTATCTGATTCCATGGTACTCTGTTATGTATTGGCATCGCGAGATGTCGCCTTTCGGGTTAATTGGTGCTAAGGCGATATTTATGATCGAGGTCATTCCTATGATAATTGCATCACCTTTTGGAGTACAATGTTGGTTATTTCGTCATACTACTAGGCTGCACCACATGTGTTTACATCTTTACCCACTTCATGCACACATCGATGATATAAGAGACTCTGACTTTTTGCTGGGATTTGCAATGCTTGTTCTTGTTAACTGGCTGAATGAAGAATTGCTAGTTGGTGTTTTGGCTTTGAGCTTCTGCCTTTGTTTAAGTTTCTACAGATACATGACTTATTGTGCTCCTGAATTACCTATTCATCCTAAAAAGGAGTTGGAGGAAAAGCTGCCTTGTTGATCTTAAGGGGACATTTCTCTTTTGATTTTTGTGTTAATAAGTCTTCGATAGACATGTATTTGTTCCTAGCTTTATCTTGTGTCCTTATCGTTGAACATAATTGTACTTCGATGGAGATTAGGAAAAAAACATTTTAGAAAATAGCCTCTCGTAGAAATGCAAGGTAAGACTGTATACAATAGATAAATCTTTGCGGTCCGGCCCTTTTCCGGACCCCGCGTATAGCGCGAGTTTAGTCCATTGAGTTGCCGTTTTGTTTATAAGTAGACGCTAGTAGTGGTGGCAAATTAATATAAAAACTGATATCCACGTATATTATCCACTAAAAATTTTACTGAATAATGCACTTTTAAAAAATGGGTCAAATATGGATAAGATTCGTATTATTATTCACTTAAAATAGATATTTAATTGATAATTAATTGGTTTAACTTTTACATTTGTAAATATTCAAATTGAAGAATTCCTCGAATTTGAGAGATTAGAAATGTTCTAAAAAAAGATTAGAAATGTTCTCAAAAGTGATCATACTCAAGAAGCAATGGATTGTTATAAATAGAATTCTATTTAGAGAGATTTTAGGATTTATTACTTGGTGGTTAAATCACTTTTTCCCTATAAATAGAGGGTTCTATTCCATTGTAATTCATCCCCAAATCAATAAGAATTGTCTCTCGCTACTCTTCTCTACAATATTGGTCTTGTTCTTTTATTATTTCATAACACGTTATCAGCACGAGACTCTAACCAATTGAGTAGAAGCTTTGGGATTGAGCATAATGATTATCAATTCTTCCGTGAACTTCCTTCATGATTAAATTCTGGATTTAAGGTAAGTATTTTACTTTTCTTTTTTAAATTCTTGACATTCTAGGATTTGATTTTAAATACAAGTAAAGACGATAAATTTTTTTGCAACTCTAATGGAGTTTGAAAGAAATTATAACCACCCAAAGTGGTAAAATTTCTATGTCTTTGCCATGATTAAACTCATGTATGATTGTGGGCAAAAAATTGAAAACCCGTTCCATTGAATTTGCTTCATTCTCATTCCCTTTAGAGAATGTGATAACAGTATGTAATAAGTCTGAAAGAAGATAAAATTATTACCGTGAATGTATCCTGGATGTGGACGTGGCAATAGACGAAATTATATCGTCATCATTGTGATAATGAGAATAATAAGGATTCTCAAAATAATCTTTCACTATGTGAAAGCAATATTTGTCATTGATTTGACATGAGATTTTATAAAGCACATACAGATGACTATGGTCCATTCATGATGTGAATGTGACAATATCTGATTTATGAATACATATTCATTCATGAACGTGCTAGTGGTAGTGAATATACCACTCACCTCTAAAAGGAAGTTTGAGATGATATAATAAAATAATATCATTATTATGACATGAATGTTCATTGGTCACGTACATATTGTACGCCAAAATATTTTGGCATTGTGATTATTAAAAGTCAACGGTAATGTAAGAAACAGATCTTGCATATAATTTTGACCATAACCATAATGGTATAACTTTCTATTTAAAAGAGATATTCACCATATGTATGTTAATGAATATGTGGTACTACAAATTAATTGAGAGCTCTAGAAGAGCCAATTATTACTATTTTGGAGAAACACAATTGACTACCAATAAGGTATTGTGTTGTAGTAAGTCTCAAAGAAACTTATTCAGTTTCCAAAGTATATGCGAAAGCGATTGATAATATTGAGACTATAAATAAAGGAAAGATTCAATATCTTCTATTACTACAACTTGTAGCGGGGTAATATGTATGTGAAAAAGTTATCCACTTTTCTCCAGTTTGGACTACACAAATAAACGAATACCACAATAAAGTGGATGTTTATTGGTATAAAAAACTCATATCATAATAAACTTAGAGTTTATTGATAGTTGCACATGCCATTGTGTATATCTGAAGTTTATCAATATTGATAATTTATTCAGTTAGCATAATTGGTTGAGTCATATCAATTTAAGTATGGAGTGCAAAAATAATAGAGAATTCACATGGGTAAATATTAAAGAACTAAGAAAGTTCTTTACGAATTCTCTTACATTGCTTGTTCTCATTAATTAATTGACCAACTGAAATTGGGATTGAATCCCATGAATGCTGGAAATATCAAAGGTGAATATGGGCATGTTCACCTGCCATGTATACCACATAAGATGCATCTATGAGATGGTTACATGTGCGATTATTATTAACCAGCAACATGGTGTTTGCGAGGTAACTTGCTCAATAATTTAATTTAGAGCATATTCCAGATTTTCTATTCAAGAAGTTCATCTTGATAAATTGGTTTACATCACAACTGGTTTAGCAAAATAATTTATTGAGTGCCTCCACTTAATAGCTAAACAATTGCTTGTGAAAATAAAGTTTTGTATATATGTTTGATATACGTTATATACGAAAGTATATTATTTTCTTCCCTCACAAGTGATTCATGGTCAGGAACCAAATAATTTCATCTTATCATTATTGATGTGCGGTGTATATTTTGATTAACACCATAACACGCAAAGATGAGTTCTCAAAGTTGAGGAAACAAGTTAGTTTTTCTAACATGAGGGAGAGACATGAAAAATAATTAAGATAAAGTTACGAGGAATGAATTATCGTTTCTATATCTAGATCCTCAATAAGATAATATGAACTTGAAGTTCATAAAAGGATAATTCATGTGCAATTTATTGCAAAGCATGTCAGACGCATTTGCTGCCCCAAAGAAAGTAAACTATATTCTCATTGCAAATGCTCATATTAAGTCCTAGAAGGACAAAGTCTATGGTAAGCTTAAAGCGTATAGACAATCAGTTTCAAATAAACTTGTTGACAAAGAAGATGAGCAAATGATCATAATAAACGAGGCAAGTGATCTAGAAGATCACATGACATAACATTTCATAAAATCTCATGAGAGATTCATGTACCTGAATATTTGACTGAAGAGATCTTTATGTTATGTCATTATGAAAATATACTGATACTAATATAAAATCTTTGTCGACGTCAACCTTCAAGAATCTAGTGCACACGATTGGGATACGAAGGCTCAAGGATGTGAATTGATGCTCTCATCAAGGGGAGTTAATGCGCGTTGCACTCTTTTTTCCTTACAAAGTTTTGTCCCACTGGGTTTTCCTTGCAAGGTTTTTAATGAGGCAGCCAAAAGGCGTATTATTAGATATGTGTACTCTTTTTCCTTCTCTAGAATTTTTTTCCCACTGGATTTTATTTTAGTTAAGGTTTTAACGAGGCACATTATCTGTTGAATAGACATTCAAGGGGAAGTGTTATAAATAGAATTCTATTTATGCTGAATGTCTATATTTAGAGAGATTCTAGGGTTTATTACTTGGTGGCTAAGTCACTTTTTCCCTATAAATAGAGGGTTCTATTCCATTGTAATTCATCTCAAAATTAATAAAAATTGTCTTTTCCTACTTTTCTCTACAATATTATTCTTGTTCTTTTATTATTTCATAACATAGATAATATAATTAATCATATTATGTACCAGTTAATCCATTTTGGCTCATGCATATCTGATCCAACCCGTCAATGAGCCACCCATAGGTAGTAGCAAAGTAGATATGGGAGTAGTACATGTCTGATCTACCTGATTAGGATGGCCTTTGCCAGCAGTACAAAAAAACATTTATAGTATTTTGGTTTCAAATGTTTGTATATGTATGCGCAAAAAAACATGTCCAAGTTGTCCTAACCAACTCCCGTTGGAGAAATATTTATCAATGGATAAATAAATTACTAAAAAATAGCTGAATTATATATTAAGTAGTCTTACGAATTATGCAATGCACATGAATGACTTTGGCAGGACTACTGTACTATTGTCTTTTTCCCTATATCTATAACCTTGCCAAATCTGTAACCAATAACCATAAAAATTTATTGTTTAATTTTCTTACTTGGATTTTTGTACAAAAAAGGAGCATTCAATTTCCTATAGTGAGAATGTCCTTTAGTAATACGCAGGAATATGGGACCGAATATTTATTCACCCTTACTTTTTTTTACCAGTCTCAACGTAAAAGACAGAAAGGGGGATGAACATCATTTATGGTAACAAACATATTACATACTTGGTCAGAAGGTATTTTATAAGTAGGTCTATACATATACTGATAATACAAAAAATATCTACAACTATCAAGCAGAGGCGGATTAAAAATTTCGAGAACATCGGTACATCACCGATTTTGTATTTAATTTGATGATATAAAATTTTACGGTCATAATAACTTACGACCAAAAATAATTTATTTTATTATCACAAAAACATATTATGAGTTTAGCTTTCATACTTTGAAAATTCTCCATAATAGTATCATTAAGGAAAGGGGATACATTGACTCAAAGAAAGAAGGAACACTTCAGAAAAACTAAAATAAAAGGATGCGTTGTTGTCAAAAAAAAAAAGGGGGGGAAACAAAGGCTTAAGAATAAGAAATAGCAGAAATTTTGAAGGGATTCGACCCCATGACCTTAAGTTGGCCAGGGATAAGGGGCGAAAACTAGTAAACCACTTTGCTTCTTTCAATCAAGATTTATGGGTGCCATTAAGTAACAATAACTCATTTTTTTCGCAAATTATATATATATATATATATATATATATATATATATATATATATATATAATATTTGATATCGTTGGAGGAGCAAGGGTTCACGTAATCACGATTTACATCGTGGATTCGCCCCTCCTATGAAGTTACCTAAAGACATAACTAGAGGCTTGATTATCAATTTGGTCAGAAGGTATATTATAAGTAGGTTTTACACATATATTTTAATAAATCGAAATATAAATATTATTAAAATATTATTTAAATTCATATAATAAATGCTAGCTTGCAAGGCGGATATAGAGTCTTGATTATCATTCACACGTCCAATAACATTCGCACATACGTTGTATGTGTGTATATATACATACACACTAGAACTTATTAAATATCTATAAATATTTAATTGTGAATTCAATTATTATTATAATATTAACTTGATATCGTTACTGTAATTCAAGCTTATGAGTTCAGGATTCTAATCGTTTTAAGTTAGTGGATTATATATATATATAATGAATTTTTAAGTCAAATAAAATCAAAGTTACTGAATTTGACCGAATCGCATCCGACATATAATTTAATGTCATAGCAGCTACATAATGCAGCTAATATATGGGCGTGATGTGTCCTCTCCTGAATAATAACTAGATGAGAATTGCCCGTGCAGTGCACGGGCCCAATATTGTAGATTTAAACCGGCTCTCATTCTCTAATAGTGCTTTGGATAATTCATTTGGGAATCCAACTGGGATGGTCAAAGAAGCTGTAGGAAGTAACCAATTGGCATCAATTAAGAATGTCAGTAAGGACTACTCCCATTATTCATTACTCAAATATGGAATAATCAATATTCGTTATTCATAAATTCTACATAGTATTAATTATACTAAAAACCATCTGTTATAGTGTCCATTACAAATATCACGAGTCCTCCAAATCATAGGAGCTTGACCTTTCACGTAGCCTGCAGGCTGAGTCAGTGCGACTTAGTTTCAATTACACGAACACAAGTTCTGAAACAATGAGCCTTCTAAGCTTCTTTGAAGAAAACAAGTTAAAAATTTTGAGTTGGTCAATCATAAGTTTCAGGAATGTGCTCGTGGATCAACCTCAAAACCACTTCCAGTCTGGCACCGATGTCTTCTTATTTCTCGAGACCCTGTACATGAACAGACTATTAAGCAAAAAGAAAAAATCTTTTAATAAACAGGTAGAGGTGCAAAATATAAACCTTTGTATCTAGTACATATTACATCAATTAATTTGTTGTGTTATGGATATCGATAGTAAATCTTTCAGAAGTATATGTGATCATATCGTATAAGACATAAAAGTGGCGTACAGTACAGACATAAAACCCCATAAAACCCCAGGGAGGAAGAGGGGCAAGTCGTACCTGCACATGTAGCTACAAAGCATGGGAAAGAAGAAATAAAAAATGGTACACTAATCCACAAATAGCAAAAACATAAGCTCTGAATACACACACAAAAAAAAACGATAAGTCCAAGAGTAGAAGAAGAAGAAGGAAAGGCAACTTGAAGACATAACAAATATTATAATTATTATGTGTGTCAAGGAAAAAAGTAAATGTAAGCAAAACATGCCTAGAGGACTCAAATTCACAACTTGAAAAGGTTTCAAAAGATGATAACTTTAGTAATTGAGAAGTAAGGAGAACTATCAAAAGATAGATGTCTTACTTATAAGGAAAGGTAGAGAAGTTTTCAGAGGATAATAACTTCAATAATTGAGATGATATAAGGAGAACTGTCAAGAGAGAAGTGGTACTCATAACTCAAAAGGCGAGCTAGAGAATTATTTTACTCACGGAAGTGATCTTACTAAGTTGAAGTTATAACAGTACACATGCTAACTTTTATCGTACTTTAATTATTTAAAAAATGGAGAAAGAAGTATATATACATTATATCACTGTAAGAGGCAAGCAGATATATTTAGCCACAAAAAATAAAAGTGAAACCAATTAATGAGTTGACTCTAAGTCATATGAACCTCATATTTAGGTCGTATTAAAATATTGCACGCAGCAGAAAATTACCTTTTCTCTAAATGTTTGGAACTTTTGAGCTAATTGTATTCTTCTTTGCAATATGTGATTCCTGTAATCGAAACATGTAGTTACAACTTAAGCGTCAATGACAAAAATAAATGAAAACAAGTAAAGAGTCAATACTTTATAATCCAAAGTGCTAATGAATCCATTCGTGGCATAATCTCTTCCTAGATATTTTTGCTACACTAAAAAGAAGAACAATCCTAACTTCATAAATTATTATTCTTTGTTTTTTTCTCGAAAAGCATGAACTTGAATGACAACTTGTTATAGTATCACAACACATTCATTTACATAACTGGTAGTTCAATTATAATCGGTAGGAGATAATTTTTTTTAAAAGAAAAGAGAGAATAAGAGACAAAACTATTTAATTTACTTTTTTAATATCTTATGTGAGCATTGATTCTGTCCACCGATAAGCTAAATTGTGCTGAAATATGACATGCACCACTCTGCAAATTCAAATAGGTAGACACCACTGAATCCAATATTTTTGTTTGGTAAGAATCAATATTCTGGGATGTGAATTTAAAAAAATACTCATCTTGAAATGCAGTATGAAGTTCTTTAGTGAAAGACCATGATAGTTAAGGTAACTCATATATGGAATGCATTTTTGTTATTCACAATAGCAACCATGGAAGCAAGCAAAGCACCTAAAGATAAACAACCTTCACATAGTCTGCTCAATTATTTTAGTTAAACAATAGAATGATTCAAAACTATCCCCTAATTAGTACCTTTATGATCTTGAAATCTCATATGCTGCATGATTAAAAATTGATAACCCACTAAGCATATTATGAAACTCTTGAAAATATTTTAACAGTTGAAATATTGATTAAGGAAGCAAAACTTCGAACCTTATTCAAGAGGAGGTTGAAAGAAGAATCAAAAGATAAATAACGAAAAACAGAAAACTCGATGAGGGAAAGAACAAGACTATAATAGCATAGATGGTGCAAAGCAGTCGGTCAGTGCAAAATAAAATTGAAGGGGTTATACATCAAAATTTTAAATTATTTATTAAATTTTTACCTGTTTTACACCTCAAAAGAACTCAATATTTCAAAGGGGTAATTCCTCAAAATTATCAGTGAATCGACCTTTAACCGATTAAGATAAATAAAAAGGGAAAAAATATATAAACCCTTGAAAAAGAACAATTAAAGGGGTATACCATAATATTTCCACTCAGCGGTTCGAAAGCTTCAAGAGTGCTCCATCCTGGTAAATGATTGCTGCTCCAAGGGTTTCGTTCAGCGAGAAGTAGCAAGTAAGTTTATCCCAAATTATGAAACATAGAGTTGTATTCCAATTAGAGATAAGGAAATGTGAATCCCTAAAAGAGGATACGAAGGACAAGAAAAGGTTAGAGAGAAAGGTCTAATGTTAATGGAAGAGGATTGCTGCTAGAACTTATTAGCAGTAGTAGATGATTAGCAAAGAACAATAGTGAAAGAAGCTTGCAAGACAAAGCTGCAGAGAATTCCTAATGGAAGAATGTGAGGAAGGACACGACTATTATCAGAACAATAAAAATACAAATTAAAATTAGCTATGTTAAAATTACCGTTTTATCCGTGGTCGACCATCAAGGCTTTTCTATATAATAAAAATAAAAATATAATTATTTCTCAATTTGGTCAGTGGTATCGTGCTTGCCATGATAAACCAACGCCATAGAAAACGTTATGAAACTAGAGACGTATACCTGCTAGCTAGAAGTACTAATTTTGCAAATAATAACTAAATCCCCCCCCCCCCCGGTTCAGCTCTCTCCCAACGGCCTCCTATCTCATTATTCCCAAGAAAATATATTCATCGACCATTGTATCATAAAATAAAAATTGTAAAGTAAATAAACCAAAAACAAATATAGAGAAAGACTTATTATTTCAACTTCAGATCAAATTTTTAAATGGCGGGGGCGTGAGAAGAGGTATTTTACCTCTAACGAAGCGAGGCGTAAGCCTTGAGACATGGGGCGTAAAGCCCGTTGATCTTTAAATTTTACTAATTTCAAGAATTTTAGGATAGCATAAAATAAAAATTAATTATAAAAATTACATTAAATCACAAAATTATAATAAATAATATATTTAAAATATTAATAAATCTTAATTCAACTATCAATAATACGAAGTATGACATATATCATAATGTGTAAATAGTTGCAATGTCGTTACAACTCAAGCATCAAACGTAATGTATTCGATACAAAATCTTATATGTATTTCTTAAGGAGTAGTGAATTTTGAAAGAATTTAGATATTATAATTTTATATTTTATTAAAATACTTCTTTTATTTAATATGCTTTCTATTTGAAAGAGAATTTATATAAAAATACATTTCACAATTTAAATATGATTCTTAAGCATCATTCATTTTTAAGTTTCAACAAGTTAATAAAGTGACACAAAATTCACTACACAATACCATAATAACTAATTATTTATACATAATTACTAGCTAATATTGAGGTATTAAATTAATAAATATTATATCTCGTAAACGTGAAAAGAAAAGTAATTATAAAAAAAATTATGGACAACTCCATTATATAGCAAAAACATAATAATAGTCAATAAATAAATACTTTTTAAATGAAAGATTTATTTAAAATTAGCTATCATAGCAGTCTTAGTGAATAACGTGTAATAATTTTTATTTTAGTTATGATAATAGTACTCTCAATTTAATAATTTATACTTAGGAAAAAAGTAATTTTGAGTAGTCAAAGATTTATTAAGAAAATTGCAGATTTACAAGGTTATTACATATAATTGCATAAAGTTCTATTAGGCGAGCCCAGTACACTGAGCGTTGGGCGTGCCGATGGCCGAGGCGTAAGTCTCGCAGAACTAAGCCCCATACATAATATCAAGGGCATTTTACAAGTGCTCCGCCCTAAGACAAGCCCCAAACAAGTCTCAATTCTGCTTTTTAAAATAGAGCTTTAGACAAATGTGCATAATAAACTTTTTTTGCTCTCTATTTATAATAGAAATAAAGTTGTTGCGAGACTTTTGCTGCAAGGTTTTCCTGAAGCTGCTGCATGCAAAACTTACTACGAGTACAAAAATTTTTCCTCATATGATTAAAATGATGGATGAATTGTGTTAACCACTCGGATTATGCACTTTTTTTTTCTGTAGTAGAAACATTAACCTAAATAAATGTTTGCTTAATCATTTAAATTTAAAAATAGTTGATTGATATATATATATATATATATATATATATATATATATATATATATATATATATATATATATATAATATTCAAATATCAACTAAGAAATCAAACATTAAATCTGGGAAGCTCTCTATAAAGATCAGATTATGACTAATATAATAGTCATAGATATGAAGAATATTAGTCAACTTGACACTTGGTCTTTGCCTAATATTTTTGGAAGTATATCTAATTACCAAGGTCGTTTGTAATCAGATTTCAGTTTGACCCGCTTGCATTGGGCGGGACCAAAGTCTATCGATTTAATAATGAAGCCAAAAAAATTATTTTGGAAATACTTATTGCATGGGGTCGAATTGGATGTAAGACGGGTCGAGCATATATACATATATAGCTGATTCGGATGTAATACGGGTCGAGCACGTATCTTTATGCGGCCGTAGACGCCAGATGACACCCTCTTTCGTGTCCGTACGATGAAATTGGTACGCCCTCGACCGTAGGGGCGTATCAACAGGCTCGCCCGAGCAGACGTCCCGACTTCCCCTCCCCTATATCTTCGTTGTAATAGTAGTAGCTTTGGAACGATGTAATGTGTTGGCGAGGGGGTCATCCTTCTATATAAGGAAGGGTTCCCCTCATTTGTAAGACATGTGTTATTAATCAATAATAATACAACTCTCTCTTGATCTATCATTTTCTCTCTATTTTATCTCTTTATTGCTAACTTGCTCAAACACTTCATTAAGATCCACTACAATCTTATAAGGGCAACCTATATACGAATCCAAAGATCGATCTTTAAGATATATTACTGCTAATTCCGATTTACCCTTTATATAATCTTTGATTGTCCCTAACTCATAAAGCAACCGATAGCTTTTGGGTCAAACAATTTGGCGCTGTGTGTGGGGATTTTGAGAGTCAAACTCGTAGTATACATCCACAATATCCGATCATCAGAAAAAGCCCGGAAATGGCCGAAAATGACACTCGATCCAAAGCTGTGGTAGAAGTTACCACCAACCTCCTGAGTTCCATGAAAGAGGCCGGTGGTAGCGCTGCCATCAACGCTACCCCTGGTGTCACACCCGATGCAGAAGCCTCACCTCCCCCCTTCGGGAACCTTGCAACCCCGCACGAAAGAGACACCTCCACTTCAAAGGAAGCACCCCCAGCAGTCAAGAAGCTACCGGAGGAATGGTTGACCAACACCCTGAGCACTTAGTGGAAAAGCCACCACGAGGCTACGAGAATGCAACACCAACAACAAGCAAGACCACCGCAACATATGAATAGGAAGGAACACGAACCAATGGCCAACTTGTCGAAACACAAACACACGATGACACATTGGCCTGCATCCTTAGGAAGATGGAAGAAATGGAAAGCGAAAATCAGGCCCTCCATGACCAAATGAAGGAGCACCAAGATAGGGTTGACAAGATTCCCGGATCACCTAAACTGCTACCCAAACGGGATGTAAGGAGGTTTGTATAACAACCCTACTCCGAAGAAGATGCAACCTACACTATCCCGAAGACCTTCAAGAAGCCCCCCTACCTGAAGCTGTACGACGGAACCACCGATCTTGAGGATCATCTCATCCACTATGTCACTGCTGTGATAGGTAATAACTTGTCCAAAGAACAGGTACCATCAGTGCTACTGAAAAAGTTCGGCGAAACACTGACCGGGGAGCCCTAACCTGGTATTCCCAACTGCCCGCCAAAGCAATCTCAACCTTCGAAGAGATGGCGGATAAGTTCATCACAACACATGCCGGCTCTAAAAAGGCAGAAGCAAGGGTAAACGACATCTTTGCCGTCAGACAGACCACGGGAGAGGGCCTTAGAGACTTCCTCGCTAGGTTCAACAGGGTAAGAATGAGCCTACCGAACGTGTCAGAAGGCATGGCAGTGGCGGCCTTCCAGAACGGACTCAGCAGGGACGGCCCCAAAGCTACCAAAAAACTGCTAAGCTGGTTCATGAAGTATCCCCCCACAACTTAGGATGAGATTCACAATGCCTACTGCGCCGAGGTACGGGCAGATGAGGAGGATCTCAACGGACCGACCCGACGGCTAACCGCCATACATCCGGACACAAGGAGAGATCGACGACACGAGGGACGTCGGGAACTTCCCCCTCGTCCCAGTAAAGAGAGACACCAACCCTACATGAGGTCCCCTCTTCCACCCCCTCGCCATGCGGATGCTCTGCAATGCCACCTCGCCCCACTCATGAATGAACGAGGTACTCCCCCTTTACTTTCTTCGCATAACTTCTGTGTCTCTTCTTCAGAAATAGTGTACGCACTAGAGAAGCTCGGCACCAAGGTGCAGTGTCCCCAAAAGATGAAATCAGATCCCGCCACAAGAAAATCAAACGTCCTGTGCGAGTTCCACCAGGAACGAGGGCACATGACCGAAGACTAAATCGGCCTACGACAAGAAGTCGTAAGGATGCTAACCCAAGGGTACCTGAAGGAGCTACTCAGCGACAAAGGGAAAACCAATTTTGCACGCGGACGAGAGCACTCCCGTGGACCTCCAAAACCACCATCTCCGACACGTACGATAAACATAATCGTTGGAGAAGAAAACGACGTCGCCATTAATCATGTCAAGTTCACCAACACGCACAGACTGAATAGGACCATCTCCCCCGAACGGCATGATGACCTCGAAGAAAGTATCACCTTCAATAAGTCTGACACCGATGGTTTGTGTTTCCCTCATTATGATGCTTTAGTTATTACTTTACGGATCGTCGATACGGATGTCAGGAGAGTCATGATCGATGACGGAAGCGGCGCCTGCATCATCCATCCAAGAGTCCTCTCACAGATGGGACTCAAGGACAGGATAACCCCCGCTGCATAACGCTAACTGGTTTTAACAATGCAGTGGAGCGCACATTAGGGGAAGTTACCCTACCCGTCCTCGCAGGGGGAGTCACCCTGGAAACTACCTTCCATGTGATAAACCAGGAGACAACCTACAACGTCATCATCGGGCGCCCATGGATACATGCCATGCGAGCGGTCCCCTCGAGCTTATATCAAGTGGTCAAATTCCCTACCCCATAGGGAATATTCAGCATTAAAGGAGAGTCGCGCATAGCACAGGCGTGCTATAAAATAACTCAAGACTGCGCCCACACCCGGCAATTGAATGGGGCGAGCGCAGAAACATATCAATCAGCCATGTTGGGGACCCAAGCAGACCCGATGGCCAATGCCATTAGAGACCCAGACATCGTGGAAGTCTGCAAAGCTACGGTCGAGGATCTTGACCCGGTTCAACTAGATCGTGATGACCCTGAAAAGAAGGCATACATCGGCCACGGGCTCGCCGACCCGAGTAAGTATCATGAATTTTTAACTAAACATGCAGACACGTTTTCTTTCTCCCATGCAGACATGCCGGGGATCCCACCAGATATCGCCATCCACCGGCTCAACGTGGACCCATTACATCCGTCGGTAAAGCAAATCAGGAGAAAATTCAATGCCACAATCAATGAGGCAGTTCGCGAAGAAGTAGATAAGTTGCTAGGCAACGGCTTCATCAGGGAGTCGAAATACCCGCAGTGGGTCGCCAACATAGTGATGGTAAAAAAGAAGAGCGGGAAACGGAGGATGTGCGTGGACTTCACCGACCTAAACAAGGCCTGCCCTAAGGATTCCTTCCCCCTACCTCACATCGATGAACTGATCGACGCCACCGCCAGACATGAACTACTAAGTTTCTTGGACGCATACTCTGGCTATAACCAAATCCTAATAGCCGAGGAAGATCAGGAGAAAACCACATTCATCACCCACCAAGGTACCTACTATTATAGAGTGATGCCCTTCGGGCTAAAGAACGCAGTGGCTACTTACCAAAGGCCGGTCACTAAGATGTTCAAGAAGCAACTTGGAAAAACCATGGAGGTTTACATCGATGACATGCTAGTGAAATCAGCAAGGAAGGAGGATCATATCGACCATTTGCGAGAAACCTTCGAGATACTGAACAAATACAGAATAAAGCTGAACCCCGAGAAATGCGCCCTCGGTGTGGCGTCAGGAAAGTTCCTTGGTTTTCTCGTATATCAAAGAGGGATCAAAGTCAACCACGACCAGATCAAGGCGATCGCCTCGATACCCGAAGCATTCAACAGCAAGAAACAGGTTGAGAAGTTGACAGGCCGAATAGCCGCCCTCTCTTGCTTTATCTCTTGATCGTCAGATAGATGCCATAAACTCTTCAACGTGTTAAGAAAAGACAACGGATTCTACTGGAATGACGAATGCGTCAAAGCCCTACAAGAACTGAAGGCATATCTATCGTCGCCACCATTGCTGTCAAAAGCAAAGCCGGGTGAACCCCTACTGACATATCTGGCCGTATCAAAGGTCGCGGTCAGCACAATGCTCCTCCGTGAAGAAAAAGGTACGCAATCACCTATTTATTATATTAGCAAAACCGTGGTGGACGCTGAGACTCGGTACCCGCACCTCGAGAAATTGGCGTTGGCACTGGTCACGACTTCTAGAAAGTTGAGACCCTACTTCCAGTGTCATCCCATCCGAGTAGTGACCACTTTCCCTCTGAGAAGCATTATGCACAAGCTCGAACTATCGGCCCGTCTCGCTAGGTGGGCCATAGAGCTCAGCGAGCACAACATCACCTATATCCCCAGAACCGCCATCAAGTCACAAGTCATCGCCAACTTCGTGGCCGATTTCAGTGTCAAAATCTCATCTGAGGCAGAGAAGGAAGACCTGCAAGCCGCTCCAAACACCGACCCCTGGATACTCTACACCGATGGGGCCGCAAATGCCTCGGGATCGGGACTGGGACTCATCCTCGAAATCCCCACGGGAGAAGTCATTCGGCAGTCCATACGATGTCCCGAGATGACTAACAACGAGGTAGAGTAAAAAGCTGTTATTGCAGGTTTAAAATTAGCCATCAGGTACGTGGCTCGCCGACTGGTCCTACATTGCGACTCGCAACTTGTGGTAAATCAAGTCACCGGGACTTATCAGGTCAAGGAGCAGAGGCTGCAAAAATACCGAGCGGAGATCTGCAAACTGATGGCCCAATTCGACGAATATCGCTTCGAACAAGTTCGTAGGGTGCACAACGCTGAAGCAGACGAATTGGCTAAATTGGCCGCGGCAGCCACCAACCTGAATAAAGAAAGCACCGTCACACTCATGCACTCTGCATTTGACCACACCGAGGTACTCTCTTTGCATCTGACTTGGGACTGGCGCAATCAATTTGTATCATATTTGCAGGATGGAAACCTACCACACGACAAAAAAGAAGCAAGAAAGCTTCGCACACAAGCAGCGAGGTACTGTTTGGTGAATAACGACCTCTACAAAAGAACTTTTGGAGGGACCCTGGCCAAGTGCCTAGGCCCCAACCAGACGACGCCAGTGTTAGAAGAGGTCCACGAAGGTCATTGCAGCACTCATACAGGCAACCGAGCGCTCGTGCGATGTCTAATACGGGCCAGATATTACTGGCCCACCATGATAAAAGACGCGGCAGAATACGTCCGCCAATGCAAAAAATGTCAAAAGTTCGCCCCTCTGATACACTAGCCAGGAGAACCCCTCCACTCGGTCACGTCTCCACGGCCCTTCATCAAATGGGGAATGGACATAGTCGAACCACTACATGTCGGACGAGGGAAGGTACGCTACTTATTAGTTTTAACTGACTATTTCTCCAAGTGGGTGGAAGCAGGTGCCTACGCCCAGATCCGCGAGCAAGAGGTCATAGCCTTCATCTAGAAGAATATCATATGCCGCTTCGGCATCCCCAAAGAGATAACATGTGATAATGGACGACATTTCATAGGACAAAAGACAATCGACTTCTTCGATAAATGAAAGAATACTCTCAACGCCATATCATCCAGCCTCCAACGGCCAGACAGAGTCATCCAACAAAACCATACTAAACATTTTGAAGAAAAAACTCGAAGACGCCAAAGGATTGTGGCCCGAGCTACTGCCAGAAGTATTATGGGCACACATGACCACCCCCAAATCCTCCACAGGAGAAACTCCCTACTCATTAGTCTACAGGACCGATGCCATCAAACCGGTCGAAGTCGGTGAACCAAGCCTCAGATACTCGCACGCAAGTAAATAGGAGAATGACGCGAACCGACTACAGGATTTAGATGAAGCCGAAGAAAGGAGGGAAATGGCCCACATCAGGCTAGTGGCCCAAAAACAGCAGGTTGAGAGATACTACAACAAAAGAACAAAAATCCGTCCACTCAAGATAGGCGACTATGTGCTAAAGGCCAAGACACTGGCATCCAAAGACACTAACGAAGGGAAGTTGGGCACCAATTGGGATGGACCCTACAAAATCATCGCAGCAACAGACAAAGGCTCCTTCAAGTTAGAAACCATGAACGGGAAGATACTCCAAAACAACTGGAACATCTCACACCTCAAATGTTTCCATTTCTAAAAGGTATCCCCCAAGCCGTACTCTTTTTCCCTCATCCGAGTTTTATCCCAATTGGGTTTTCTCGGAGAGGTTTTTAATGAGGCGATGAAGGAGATACCCGAAAATGTTTACGAGGTTCAAATCTGATACCCCAAGCGTACCGTCGATCGGCACAAATGGCGCATCACAGGGACTAGGGCTACGACCATCTCCAATGTATGAAAGGCTACGACCATCTCCAATGTATGAAAGGCTACAGCCATCTCCAATGTATGAAAGGCTACGGCCATCTCCAATGTATGAAAGGCTACAGCCATCTCTAATGTATGAAAGGCTACGACCATCTCCAATGTATGAAAGGCTACGACCATCTCCAATGTATAAAAGGCTACGACCATCTCCAATGTACAAAAAGCTAAGGCCTTGACGACGAAATGAGAGACTACAGTCTCTTCCATTAAAAACAAAAGGGTAAGGCCTTGACGATGAAAGGAGAGACTACAGTCTCCTCCATTAAAAGCAAAAGGCTAAGGCCTTAACGACGAAAAGAGAGACTACGGTCTCTTCCATTAAGAACAAAAGGCTAAGGCCTTGATGACGAAAGGAGAGACTACAGTCTCCTCCATTAAAAGAAAAAGGCTAAGGCCTTGACGACGAAAGGAGAGACTACGATCTCCTCCATTAAAAGCAAAAGGCTAAGGCCTTAACGACAAAAAGAGAGACTACGATCTCCTCTATTAAAAACAAAAGGCTAAGGCCTTGACGAATAAAGAAGAGACTACGGTCTCCTCCATTAAAAGCAAAAGGCTAAGGCCTTAACGACGAAAAGAGAGACTACGGTCTCCTCCATTAAAAACAAAAGGCTAAGGCCTTAACAATGCAAGAAGAGACTACGACAAATAAAGTGTCACGCCCCAAACAATACAGAAGTCGCAAAAGAAGACACAAAGAAGACATAAGCAGTTCACATGAAGCCACCAAAAATCTTATTAATAAATTACAAGATTACAAGTTGGTCTCGATTACAAGAAAGAGAAGGAAAAATCTTAGCTAACCACCATGACCCCCATCGCCCTCCTCTGCGTCGGCCGCACCGTCTTCGCCTACGTCCTGGAACACCCTATCGATCTAGGATCCGGTGCCCAGCTGGTCCACATCCGCAAAGGAACCGCCCGTTTGGCCCGAAGAGTCAGGGTCATACCCACAAGCCTCATGTGCGACCCTGACCAGGCGAAACTGAGCTTCAACCTCTGCCTTAGTGGCTATACCAACAGCCAACAACTCCTCAAACACACTCCACCTCGCCTCAGCGTATACGAGCATGTCATGAGCCTCGCGGGATGTGTCGCTAGCCGGGGCAACGGCCTCTACCTGCTGAGGAACAGCCACCTTGGCTGTGGCTGTCTTTGAGCTCGGCGGTAAGGGCATCAACCCTGGCACGCAACTCTGCCTCCTCCATCATTGCCACACGACCAAGGTCCAACTCCCCCTCTCGCTGCTGGAGAAGACTCTCCAACTCAGTGTTTCGGGCCACAACGGCCAGTAGGTCTGTGTCTGCCTTCTCCAGTTGGGCCATACGCTTTTGCAACTGCTCCTCCGCCACCTTCAAGCCATCACGAAAAACTCAAAATAGAGGGTCTTGAGTGTAGACGTCTGCCAGCGTCCGATGATTATCCCAGACCTCTCGATACTTCTTTGACGCCTTTCAGAGGGCAGCAGCCTTCTTTCGCTCCCTCCGGCCCCGATCCACCTCCAAGATGAGGGTCTGTGAAAAAGGAAAAAAAAGAGACAAGTCAAAATGGCGTAAAAACCTTAGGATTCAAAAAAAACTATGCGAAGCAACGAGCGAATCATACCTGTAAGGAGGCACCAACAACTCGACGAGACAGGTCTCTGTCGCTTACGGACTTCAGAGATTCCGCTTCAGCAGCCCCGCACAGCAAGGACATGTCCATTGCGGCCTGCTCACTCTCCAACAACAAGTTATATCCCATAGGGATCATGAGCCGACGATTGGGACCCGTTACCGTCATGTCCACCCAGGCATAGTCCTGCTGCGGCACGTCCGTGGGATCAGGAGCCTGTTCGGAAGTAGCCTCCTCCTCGTCTATAGCCTCACCGGTGATAGCCGGTGCGCTATCCTCCTTGACACGTGGGGGAGCGGCACTTCCTCTAATCTCCCTTAAGAGGGTCTCCCTCTCCGATCGGATGGCGTCACCCATGAAGACCGATCTCGACTCAGGGCGACGAGTAATCACCTCCCTCTATTCCACAACCACCCCCTTTCCAAGGAGTAGCCGACGCCTCTTCCACTCCAACGGTTCATCGTCCGATGGAGCGTCCTCTCCAACAGGAAGAGATAGAGGCAAAATGTCCACTCTGGACGCCGGGTCAATCACCGGCTCAATTACAGGACAAGATGTCCCGGGAACGTTAGCAAAGACCGACTCTCGAATTATAGCTTCGCCCTCCGGACGGGCAGCATCGGCAACATCATCACCAGATGCTCCCATATCTGCTCGATCATCCTCAGGATGAACAGCCTCAGGGACACTCTCCCTCACGTGAAACACATATTTGGAATCCGTCGACGAAAAATAGGTGGCATGGCGTCTCCGTGGTACACTCCGAGCTGCCAACACAATTATATAAGTGCGCCAGATATAAATAAAATTATGACATCTGAATGGATGACAAGTTCGCCAAATCAAAAGTCACCACCATACCTGGAAGGCCATATTTCGTAGTAAAGGCGACCCACGTCCTACACTCCTCAGCAAAAGGGATCAACCGCCCCACCCAGACTTTTATGTCCGGTACGGACTGGGGCGTATGCACCCTCGCTACATCCATACAAAATATTGAGACGATAAAAGGTCAAACAAACATAAAGAAAGTAAACGTAAGAAATAACACTTACGGTTGTCATTCCATGCCTCGGGAAATCCGGCCGGGTCCGATACCAAGTCCGAGGTTCGGACGAAAAAGTATTTCAACCAGAATTGACGGTTGGGTTTATCGTCTGCCCGACGACCAGGCCCTTCGTCCCTCGGTTTTTTAGCTGAAGCATTGTCCCTCTCATGAAGCCGGGACTGAACAGCTGCAACATGTGGTATACTGTGACATCTAAGCCGTATTTCTTGGCGTACGTCATTAGTATACGACATATCTTCCATGTATAGGGAGTAAGCTGAGCCGGACATACATTGTAGAACCGGCATAGCTCCTCCGCCAACGGATAGATGGGGAGTTTGCATCCCATTATGAAAGGGTACTCGTAAAAGGCGCAGAACCCAGGCCTATGTACATTGGCAAGGTCCCTTCCAGCCGCCTGCATAACGGCCGCCTCCGGAATCTGGCAAGATGTCCGGAGATCATTTAGGAGATGTTCGGTGTAAGTAGACCTCTCCCATGCAGGCGTATTCCCTTTTGTTGGGAAATCCCTCCGAACATATAGTTCGCGGGGGAAGAGATTATCTACAGATCGGGGGACAAGCGGTTTGCAAGGTTTTTTGCCATCCCTTGATGGCCGGGAAACCCTGGAAGTAGCCTCACCCTCATCCGCTCCCCGCCTCATCTGCTCCCCGGCGGTGACTACCCTTAGCCATTTTAGAAGTTTTTTATACTAAAAGTATAACGGTGAGACACAAGGTCAACGTGAAAAGTTGCAGTTCTATCAAAAAAAAGATGAGAAACAAAAGTATTGGAAAACTTTCTGATGATCCAAAGAATGGAGAGTCTTGAAACCGTTCACTATTTATAATAAGTCACTACACGAGATTCAAAGAGTTTTACACCAGAAAAGAGGCGGGAAACCAAAACGTCAAATTACCTTTATGGCCTACCTCGAGAACAACTGCAATTATGATGCACGCCGTCAGCAAACAACGGTTCAAAAGAACATGCCACGTGTATGTATATAGATAGATCCAATACGGGTCGACTTTATCCACCCACTGCAGATATATGCCGAATACATCTCCAATAGGCGGGGGGACTAACTGTATGGGGTCAAATCGGATGTAAGATGGGTCAAGCATATATACACATATAGCCGACTCGGATGTAATACGGGTCGAGCACGTATCCTTATGCGGCCGTAGACGCCAGATGACACCCTCTTTCGTGTCCGTACGATGAAAAGGGTACGCCCTCGACTGTAGGGGCGTATCAGCGGGCTCGCCAAATGTCCCCTCCCCTATATCTTTGTTGTAATAGTAGTAGCTTTGGAACGATGTAATGTGTTGGCGAGGGGGTCATCCTTCTATATAAGGAAGGTCCCTCTCATTTGTAAGACAGGTATTATTAATCAATAATAATACAACTCTCTCTTGATCTATCATTTTCTCTCTATTTTATCTCTTTATTGCTAACTTGCTCAAACACTTCATTAAGATCCACTACAATCTTACAAGGGCAACCTATATACGAATCCAAAGATCGATCTTTAAGATATATTACTGCTGATTCCGATTTACCCTTTATATAATCTTTTATTGTCCCTAACTCATAAAGCAACCGATAGCTTTTGGGTCAAACACTTATAAAGATCATCGCACTTAATGGTATTTATTTTAATTTCACTTTTCATATACTCTCTTCCTTTATAAAAATGAAAGATTTGGAGTTGTTAAAAATATAACGAATTAAATAAAAGTATGATACTCTCTAATAACTTAAAATTTGAGATAAGACGATCACACTTCAATATTTTTCGGTCTCAGTTAAATATTTCCCATTAATAGAATATTTTATGTAAAATTTAAACAATTAGAAACTGCATTAAAAGTATTATAGCAAATATTAAAAATAATAAGAAATATATAAAATGTCGGGCAGTGGCATAAATTAAAGCTTAAGACTAAAATGGATTTAGTCAGATTCAAGAGGTCACTTTTACAATTTGTTCTGGTGTGAAATGATGCCACTTAAAAATATGTTTCCTTGTCACAATTGAAATGTTCATACGACATGGTCAATATGATATTCTAAGTCATAATCACATTGAAAGGAAAAATAAGATGAAAAACTATATAAGAAATTCCTTACCACTTCCAAAATTATAAGAAATTGTTTCATAATTAGTTAGAGTGAATATAATGTTGATATGTAATATGTTTTGACTTGTTCAATATGTTACATTGTAATATTGGACGTGAATGAATTTGAGTAGAGTTAATCAATATGTTAGCATGCATGAACAAAGATAATTTATGTAGTCCATTTTAACTTACTTAGGATTCTTCTTGTAATACATAAATAACAATACCAATATAGCCATTGTACTATCACAAGAGGAGTACGAGGAAGATAGTGTGTACACAAACATTACTCTTACATTTAAGAAGATAGAGACGTTATTTTCAACAGATTCAGAGTTTAAAAATAATTAAAAGAAGAGGCAATAACAAACAAACCAATCAAAAATCAAAACTTGTAATACATACAAATACACTTTTTATTTATATTCTTAAATCGAGCTATATGATTTTTTTTTCTTTTTCTGCGTGTAGCTATATGATAGTTAAAAAGATTTGACATTCTTGTTGATAGTCTAAGAGACCGTTTGGACATAAGATTTTTTCAGCTTTTTTGGAAATTATTGTTTGGTTTTTTACTTGAAGATAAATTTTAAAATTTTTTAAAAATTTGAAAACTTTAAAATATTATTTTTCAAAATTTTCACTCAGATTACTCACATCACTTCAAAAATAACCAAAAGTTATATTCATGTCCAAACACAATTTTAATTTTCAAATACCATTTTTATTTATTTTTTTTTCTTTTTTGGAATTTTACAATTCTTATGTCTAACCCCAGTAAATCCATTGTTGATTAAAAAATGAGACAAGATCCGTCAGGGTCAAAATTTACCCTACTTAGGGTAATGTTAGTCAATGTTAAGTATAGTAAAATTTGACTTACCATTAAAAAAAAAACTACAAATTTTGAATATTTTTGACGTCATAATACCAAAAAAAGACATTGGAATCTACGAAAGCATAGGGTCATCGAATCACTGTCCGAAAATTAGCAGAAACCAAAATAAAAAAATAAAGAAAATAAATTAAAACAAAAATAATTGTTGGTTAAAAACTATGAAAAAGAAAAAAATTATGTAAGTAGTAGACAACGGATGACCTTGCGGTGTCTTCAAGTGTCGTGCATGCATTTTGTTGCATCCATTTTTGCTCCTTTCTCCACTGCATGCAACTTTCTCTCTCTAAAAATCTCTTCAATACTTCCTTTCTCTCTCTATATATATGTAAATCTGCACCTGTATAATTGTATCTATAAATCTCTGTTTTATTATCTTCATCGAAACTATAACCCGCCACCGACCACAGCCACCGACCACCGCCGTTATTTTTTTCACAGAGTTACTTTAACCCACTTTTTTTTGTTGGTTTAAGATTCAGTTCAAGATTCTATAATTTTATGCTCATTTGCATGTCTAGTGCTGGAGTTAATTTTTTTGTTTTTTAGTTTCTTGGGGTTTATTTGATCTGGGTCAATGATTTGTTAACGGTTTTTATTTAGGGTTTTGGTGATTTAAGAGTTGATTAATAAGATTTGTTGTTAAAGTTTTGATTTTTTGGGTGGAATTAAAATGGGGTCAATGATTTGCATGAATGAGCTTTGTCGTGCAACGACGTCGTCTGAATGGAAGAAAGGTTGGAGCTTGAAATCTGGTGGATTTGCAAAGCTTTGCTATAATTGCGGGTAATTTTTCTGTTCTAATTTTAGCTTTATCGTTGACTAGTTTTTCTTCATCAGTTAGATTTTCTGATGCAAGGGCAGTTTGGGGATATGGGGTTTTTTACTGATCCCTCAAATAGAGGGGAATTTTTGTTTTTCTTCTCTGTTTGTTGCATTTTGGAAGTTGTTCCTAAATTTATGATTTTTAGTCAAATGTTACATTTTTGGCATTTTATTTTTTCTGTTATCTGCTATTTCTGTCAATGAGGAGCTGTAATAGTTATGTCTTCAAGTGAAATAATAGAAGCCTTCTTTGGAGGAAGGAGGGGGAGTCATAAGTCAAAGGATTTTGTATGGTGCCTTTTTGTTCCCATTTTGTTATTTTAAGCTTTTAAGTAGAGAAAAATGAGTTTTACATGATGATTTAGTGGTCATTATAAATAAATATGAGATTTTTCATTAAGTTTTAGGCTGATATATTTCCATGTTATCGCTTAAACACTATGGTTGTTATAGTTGAATACATCGAGTTCTAAGATAACAACTGCCGAAAATAACTTCGAGTCTGAGGCAATATTACTTTTTTGCTCTGTTGTTCTTCCTATGACAAATGGTATGCCAGCCTCATTATCAACTGTTTGGTTATTTGAATCAGAAGTATATGTGCTTATAGCCTAGGAATTCAACTTCTTTCTTAGAGGCTAGAGCTCCCTAGTATGAAATCGTTGTTACTTCAGATTCATATTTTTATTGTTAGTTTCTTTCATTCACACTTCTATCATACAAGGGTCACAAATGAAGAGCCTTTTCGTCAGTCTTGACATATAATTGACTTCTACTTCTGCAGATCTGCTTTTGAGAATTTAGTTTTCTGTGAAACATTCCACTCGGAGGAATCTGGTTGGAGGGAATGTAAAACGTGTAGAAAGGTTGGTCACTGAATCGTGTTGTAGCTTTGCATGGTTAACTAGTGTTTTTGATTCTATCTTCATTTGATCTGGCAGCTTATCCACTGTGGCTGTATTGCCTCAAAATATTTGTATGAGTACATGGATTATGGAGGTGTTGCATGTATAAACTGTGCAAGCCAATTGGATGGTCATTCCCTCAGACCAATACAGGTATCCTTATTTATTAGGAGTATTTTTTTTATTTTTTATATTTTGCGAGACAGAAAGGGACATGCACAGTGGAATCTGATCAAATTCACTAGAAATAATCCGAATATGTACAGTTGAGAAGTGGTGGGTTAGAAGCATTGGCATGCACACGTAGTTGTGATTTGTGAAGTGCACCAGAACCTTACTGTCATGTCTTCTGTCTCTCACCTTCCAATTCCTGACCAATGATATTGACTAATGATTCTTTATATATAGCAGCACCAAATTTATTTTCATCATTGTACCTTTGCGAATCTGAATTAGTCATCATATCATGTACTACTTGGATAATTAATGCTTAGATGTAACTTGGTCAAGTAGTAACTTCCTTATTCTTATCTGGTTATTCATTAGATTTCATGAGTAACTTTACATTACATGTTCTCTGCTAGCGAATTAGGAAGGTGTTGCTTCAGTTTACCCCTACAGTGTTGCCATCTCTATATACAGTAAAGATAGTTGTAGGTTGCTGCATTTGTTCACGAACTTTGTTTAGGCCACAAGTCTGTGTTACATAAAACAACAACAACAACGACTACCCAGTATAGTCCCACAAAGTGGGGTCTGGGGAGGATAATACGTACACAAGCCTTACCCCTACTCGAAAGGGCTTACTCTGTGTTACATATACAACTAATTTGGTGCATGTCTGAGTCATCAACCACATTACAGGAGTTTCATGCTTTGGCGTGTAGATTTATATGTTTTAGTGAGTAGAGTTCATATTTCATCGGATTATTTTAGGTTAACCGTTGCTAGGTGTATCTCTGCTTCATTTTAGAGAAACAATGAAAGTTATGTCTGGGCTCGAAATTTTAGAAGACAAGGTAATGACCAGAAGCTTGAGATTGTACATCTGTTAGCAAATATGTATTTGGGAAAACTAATACAATGGTAGATGAAGTTTGCCAAAACTCCCACCTAAAATTCTCAGTTAAGTCATTCTACGCCTTGCTGTTGAACAGCTGAGGGTAATCAATTTCCTCATGTGGACGACAAATGCCCCTGCCAAAGAGGCATTTATTGCACTGTGAAGTGGCACTTGACAACTTCCCATCTTGCTCTTGGGAGACTCGAACTCACAACCTCTCGGTTGGAAGTGGGGGTTGCTTACCATCAGAGCAGCCCCTCTTCTCAAGGTGGGGTCTATTTGGAAACAGCCTCTCTACCCCAGGGTAAGGGTAAGGTTTGCGTGCACACTACCCTCCCCAGACCCCACTAAGTGGGGTTATACTGGGTTGTTGTTATTGTTTGAAGTGGCACTTGAAATGTGGAGTATGTTTCTCTCTTTTGTTTAGATTAGAATGGACCATGCCAAAGACAATGATTGATTGTTAAATTGCATGGCAAAGTATTATGTATAGGATGGACATTATGGAAACCAAAGAAATTGAAGATACTTTGAAGGCATGGGACAGTCTAGAAAGCTAAATGCTTCCGCAAGTTTTGGCTTGAACTTGAAAATGTGAATGGCTTAGAAGATTTTACAGCTTCTCTGTGCTCTCTAGAAATGTAATATTGTTAGCTCTTTGGTCCAATTTATTTTGTGAATAAAATAAACGCACTTATTTTGTTTTTTTTTTTAAAAGGAGAAACATCTGAAGTATTGTTCTCCATCATTTTTAATGCGATTACTCAAATATTTGAGGATGTGTGAACACGAAATGTACCGGTAACCTCACTTTTAGGGAGAATGAACTTTAAAGAGCTTTCCAGAAGGATTTTCTTTAGAGGGGTTATGATTCATTTGCATGTTTAGTGCTCTATTTGTTTTAATTTATCGCGTTTAACTAGTTTAGGGATTAAGAAAAGAAAAATTGGTCTTAAAAAAAGGAATTAAGAAAAGAAAAATATATTCAAGTTATTAGGGTTCCAACAGCAACAAAAAAAAATTTCAGTATCATCCCACAAGTGGGGTTTGGGGAAGATAGTGTGTACGCGGACCTTAACCCTACTCGGAAGGTAGAGGGGTTATTTCCTATAGACTTTGGCTCAAGACAAGTTGAAAAATTCAAGAGTTATTAGGGCATGTTAAAATAATAAGTAAAAATGAGTAAAATGAAGTAATTTGTCCAAAATACTCCTTCATCCCAATAGAAATGCCTACTTTGACTTGTGTGGAGTTTGAGATAAGATGTTTGAGATTATTATACCAAGGTTAATAAAGAAGTGTTTATAATTGAGTAATGATTACTAAGATGTAAGTTTTTATTCCTTTCGTTCAATTTAGGTGACACCATGTAGCTGAACATGTAGTTTAAGATATCGTTTGACTTGTCTATTATATGAATTAGTTGAGTAGAAAGAACAAGATTAGAATAGAACCTTTCTTATTTAATAAGCTTAATAGGTGAATAGATTTCAATTCAAAAAACTAGTAACAACAACAAACCTAGTATAATCCCACGAGTAGAGTCTGGGAGGGTAGTGTGTACACATGCCTTACCCCACCTTGAGGGTAGATAGGTTGTTTCCGATAGACCTACGACTCTAGGAAAGAAGAAAAGAAAGCAATAAACAACAACAAGATAATAAGAAAACAAGACCTACGACTCTAGGAAAGAAGAAAAGAAAGCAATAAACAACAACAAGATAATAAGAAAACAAGCGAAATGATTAACTTGTTGGACTTATTAGCTCTCTTGTCCTAGATTGAGACTTTGTTTTGGGGCAGACAATGTTCTCTCGTATTTTTTTTGTTTATTTAGCAAATATGCCTCTTGTAACTTTGCTTCTTCTTGATGCCTTCTTAATGAAACATATTACTTCATAAAAAATAAACATAAAATGATCAACATGTAGTCATAGAGATTTACCAATATTAGAATAGAAGGCTAAATTCTAAAAACTAGTGAGTCAATAAATTACATATTATCGGTAGAATGGTGTGAAATATACAAAATGGAAAGAATGTCATAGAATTTGGAATATAGGGATTCTAGATTAATTTATTAGAGGAAGAATAATGATCATTCCTGGAAGACATCATACTTTTTGGAACGGATCAAGAATTAAATTGGACATTATTGTTGGTGTTAAGGTAAATCACATTAAGGGATGGTTATAAAATCTAGAATTGGTCATATGCACTTTAAAATTTTGAAAGATGAAAAAGTATTTCGCTGAAGGAAATGGTCAGTAAGTTGTAAATGGAAAGGTAAGTGGGTCAAAATATTTGTAAAATTCTATATAAGAAGTATATATGTACTTTTCTTTTATTTATTTTTATTTCTCCAACCACTCAATCAACTTTTATTTTTTATTTTTGCGTGTCATTAACATTTACTGTTCATGTGCATGCATTAACTTGTCATATTTGATGTTTGCTCTTTCTTGGCACGCTTGCATGGTATTTTCTTAATTTTATTTTTCATGTACTTCAAAAATTTATTTATACGAGGCTCAGGCATGATGACATGCATGTAGTTATATTAAGTTCGATGCATGCTATGAAAATTTTCAGTCTTTTCATTCTGTATAGAGATATATATGTAGTAAGAGGTAGAGAACCTCAAGTTATTGAATATTGGAATAGTACTTTCAAATGCGTCCAAATAGAGTGAAATGGTTAGTGAGGATCCATAGAGCGATCCCAACTAGTTGGAGATTGAGTTGTAGTTGTAGTAGTAGTAGTAGTTGAAGTTGAAGTTAGTTGATTTTAAATATTTGTGGAAGTATACAGGGCCAGAATCATCTGTCTCCAATAATGGAAGAAGAGTGAGTTCAGATGCAGTTTGGTTCTGAAATAGCTGTCAATGGTTGTTAGAATTGCCTAATCTTGTGTCTGGGCTGTGTCTTTGCAACACAGACACACCAGAGATCATTTATCCCCCCTCCCCTTTTAACATTTTTTCGCATGTTTTTAACATTTGATAATCAGATGTTCGCTTGTCCTATTTGATATATGCTCTTTCATGGCAAGTGCACTTGGTTATTTAAATGCATTGTCTTTTCTTTAGTTATCATACCCTAAGAAAATTATCTAAAATAATATTTCAAAGATTTGTGAAAGTCTCTAAAAATACAGCATCAAAATTAGCTGTCTCCAATAATGGTAGAAGAGTTCGGTCAAACCCTGTTTAGTTCCATACTGAAATAGCCATTCACAGTGAAAATCCTAAACAACAACAACAACAACAAATCCAGTGAATTCCCAAAAGTCCGGGAAGGGTAGTGTATACACAGTCCTTATCCTTGGAAGGGCAGAGAGGTGGTTTCTGATAGACCCTCCGTGAAAACTCTAAATGGCCTCTATAATTTATTACTTTCTACCCTTCACACAGTAGAGGAACCACCCCCATCAGAAAGCTCCCAGTCCTGAACTTCAAAATATTGGCAAATGCATAGGTTCTCTTTGTCCTTTTTTTTTTATTTCACTTTTCTAAATGGTGTTTCAAAATATTGACAAATGAGTAACTTCTCTTTTCTGTTTTTCCCCCTCTCATCTCACTTATATAATTGGAGTTCTTTTACATGTTTTCTTGAAGTCCACTTTACATGTTGTTTTACTACTTATTCCACGCCCTGAAACTATACTCTATATAACAAATTTAGATAATGTTCAATAGACGTAATATGAGTCTTAATAAATTCGAGAAATGCTTTGGCAGTTACCTGGTGATGATCTTCCCAATGGAACCTTGGGAACTAAGGCTACGCAGCCACTGGGTGTTGAGAATAAAATGGATGAGAATAGTTTTGACAAAAGAAGGGTTATGCGATTGAGCAAGCCAGTGGAGGCCAGTGAGTCTGGTCAACTCTTTCAAACTCAAAAGAATGACATTAAACAAGAAACAATGCTTCCCAGCGGTAATGTCAGTACATGCTTTTCAAATCTGAACCAGCAGCCCGTTGGAGCAGCTTCTCTATTTGGCAAGCCTGATAATGACAGACAAAGTCAAGGGGTTAAAGATATGTACGAATCGATCAATCAGCCGTCTCTAAATTTCTCATTGAGTACTCTTGTTGGTGCTTCAAGTTCAGCACAGCCTTTTCCTGGTGGAGATGTTGAAGGAAGGGAACAAAGCAAAAGTTCTCCCTTTCAACTGGCCCAAAGGACACGCCATATATTGCCCAAGCCCCCCAAACCTAGCCCCAATTCAGGTTCTGAATCAAACAAAGCAATGGCTTCACAGCAACGGGTTGCAAGGCCGCCCGCTGAAGGCCGAGGTGGCCGCAACCAATTACTGCCTCGATACTGGCCTAGGATTACAGACCAGGAGTTGCAACAAATATCTGGAGAGTATCCTTGTCAAAAGGTTACTATTAGCTATCTTTGAGTTGTGTATCGCCCCTATTTATCAAATTGGGATTCTTTAACTATTATGTATATATGCGACTAATTTTTGTAATTTCAATTTCCTTAAATAAGCCCTACTAAGAATGAAATGAAGGTAAAACTGGCACTATTAGTCCTAAAAGAAAAATTTAAATGTTAAAATGAAAAACTCAAGGAGGCTAAAAAATTCATTCTCTACAGGGATCAGAGGCTCTACTTATGGATCTTTTTAAAACCACCCCCCCCCCGGTGTTGATATCATTTATGTTTACTTAACTGCAATTTCAGTTTAAAATCCACTATTGTACCACTGTTTGAGAAGGTCCTAAGTGCCAGTGATGCTGGTCGAATAGGCCGTCTGGTTCTGCCCAAAGCATGTGCTGAGGTAAGAGCTTACTTCTTCAGATTTTTTGTAATTTGTGAAGTTTGGACAATATGATATCTTGCCTGGTATATTTATGGTCTCAAATAGTTAGCTTGGGATGCACCTTTTTTGCGTCATCAATGCCAATTCCTATGCAGGCGTACTTTCCTCCAATTAACCAATCTGAGGGTCTACCTATAAGGATTCAAGATATAAAGGGTAAAGAGTGGACATTTCAATTCAGATTTTGGCCCAATAACAACAGCCGGATGTATGTTTTGGAGGGTGTTACCCCTTGTATACAGAATATGCAATTGCAAGCTGGTGATACTGGTAACTCTTCATTCTTTCTTCTTATGAAAAAAAGAAAGAAGAAATCTCTTCATATGACCGACCCCTGTTTGTATTAATTATAAAACATTCTCTCGCATGTTTCCATCTGTTATTTCTTTTAAATTCCATGGAAATCGTAACACCCCCCCCCCCCCCCCCCCACCCCCCAAGAAAAAGAAGAAAAGGCAAGAAGAGGTCAGGTACATTTATCAGAGAAATCTTTTTCCATCTCTTGCAGATGGC
Source organism: Nicotiana noctiflora (assembly GCA_032618575.1). Lineage (NCBI taxonomy): Eukaryota > Viridiplantae > Streptophyta > Magnoliopsida > Solanales > Solanaceae > Nicotiana > Nicotiana noctiflora. The sequence continues at coordinate 361,966 of JASVEL010007402.1, forward strand.
TAGTTATCTGGATGCTTTCTTTCCTTTATTTCGCTCATGAAGGGATCTGTATTCGATAGTGATAGTGATTTTCAGAATACTACTGATATGGTCTTTTATTGTAGTGATATTCAGTCGAATAGATCCGGGAGGGAAGCTTGTTATGGGATTTCGAAAGGCAACGAACAATGCTGACATGCAGGTTACCTACAAAGATATTGGTTGCTATAGTCAGCTTTCCTTTTCAAGTTATTATAGTGATTTTATTTCCCTTTTTTTATATGCAAATTACAGGATCCTCAACCGTCTATCCTTCCCAATGGCAGTGGCTTTGCAGAAACTTCATTCACTGGCATGACTGATAATCTTCCGGTGAGTGTTTACTTTAAGCCATCTTGGTCTTTTTGCTAAGCAAGCATTTGAATTTTCTCTTTCCCTTGATATAAATTCTTTTTCTCATCGAAACATGAAAAGAATGGAGGCAGGACAAGTGATGATTCTGTGAACCGGCAAGTGCCGATTTCAGAGAAGAAAAAGGCAAAAAACATAGGGTCCAAAAATAAGAGGCTTCTTATGCATGCTGATGATGCTATGGAACTTAGAATCACTTGGGAAGAAGCACAAGAATTGCTACGGCCGCCTCCGACTTCCAAGCCTACCGTTGTTGTGATTGAGGACTATGAATTTGAGGAATATGAAGTATGTGCCACCCAAATGTAGAAAGTGTTACTTGAATTTTTTTCCCTTTCTTTTAATTTTATGTCATTGTCCTTTTTTCATGGTCAATGATAGACAGTAGTAAGTGGAATGTCTAATGTTCTTTTCTTTCTTTTTCTTTCTACAGGAACCACCAGTCTTTGGAAAGAGAACGATATTTACTGCCCGATCTTCTGGGTAAGGGAAAAACTGACTACACTGAGTGAAATTTATCTGTAGTACTCTATTATGTAAATGGATCAACTTGTGCAGACTTGAGAAATTTGATATCTTGTAGCTCAGCGTATTCAGAGAACTTCGTTCAATGTGCAAACTGTCACATGATACCTTTGAACTACTTATGCCATTTCACTTTTTGGTTCTGTGCTAGATAATTTTTTTTCAATGAGCTAAGCTGATCGCTAATTTCTGTTGTACCGTTGTGCAGGGATCAGGAGCAATGGGCTCAATGTGACAGCTGTTCTAAATGGCGTAGATTGCCGGTGCATGTTCTCCTTCCTGCAAAGTGGACTTGTTCGGACAATATTTGGGACTCAAGAAGGTCTGTATCTGGCTCCATCTATCTCCCATTTTGGCTTTAAATTTGAGACTAGGTTATTATATCATTTCAATTTCCCAAGATATCACATTCCTAAGAGAAAAATCATGCCCATATGGTGGTTCCTTTGTAGGTAAACCATAAACCAAGGTGTAGTTCCGCTCAACCAATTTAGTGACTTCTTACTATGATATTTGTAGTCTGTGCAATCTGAGATGTTGGTGTTCGATGAATGTGGCATGTTTTTCAGATGCAACTGCCTTTTTTTTCTTGGGGGTGAGGGGTCAGGGGCGGATCTACCTTATGAGGTAGGGGTGCCACGCCACCCGCTCGCTTCGCTAAAATCCTTAGTATGTGCATAATATCTCTGTGAAAACACTTATATATTGATAAAATGGCACCCAAAAGTCACAAAGCAGACGTGGGTGCTAGTGGTTCAGTGTCCATTCTTAAGGGTGTCTCCGGCCTCATGAATGCAAGTTCGATTCCTTGCTGGATAATCTTTGTTCTTTTTCCTGTTTTTCTCCTTATTACGGCTCCTTTCCTTTTTCGGTTCTCCCCCTCCTTTTTTTCTTCCTCTCATTTGCTAAATCTCTCTTCTTCATATTTTTTATATTTAAGTCCTCATTTTGTTTCTATCATTATGAGCAATTATTTCAATAAGTAATTTGAATTGATTTTAAGTAGCGTATAATTTCTTTCTTTTTAGTAAAACAATATTAATTTATGTATTAGAGTATAATTTGAACAATATCTTTTATTTGGTGAAAATTTATAGTCGTTTTGAGTCGAATATTATAGGTTGAGTGTTGAAGGGTTTTCTTTGAAAATAATTGTCGTATAAATCAACAATTAAAATGAAAAAGATTAATTCAAGAACAATACAAGTAAATTAATCTAGTCAAAGAATATATAGTAGTTAACCTACTCTTTAAGCAAGTTTTTATATTGGAGGCACTCTTTCATGAAATGTTATTTTTCTTTTGCTTTTTTAGTTTTAAAAATTGAACTAAAATCGGACTTATTTGCTTTGTGAATAAAATGTCTATTCAAATTAACAAAAAACTAACCGAACCTATCTATTACTCCTAATCTGTCTTTGTAGATAGTGATATGTATACTATATGCATAATATGTTGGCACCCGCAACCTTCGAATCCTGGATCCGCCTCTGTGAGGGGTGAAGGGTGGGGGTACTAGCCTAGCAAATTTTGTTATTCATTTAAAAACTTTTAGCTGTCTATACTCGTCAGTGTTTGATAATTGAGCTAGTTCTGCTATACCTTTGTCCAGGGATTAGATAGATACTCTCTGAAGAATGACATTTTCTGACCCTTTACTGCCAACTACTATTTCGCAGATGCTCTTGTGCTGCTCCTGATGAGATTAATCCGAGGGAACTGGAAGCTCTCTTTAGAGTTGGCAAGGGTATTGAATAGTTTTACTCATTGTTTAGCATAAATCTTCAATTGCTATATATTTTTTTCATTTTGATTCTTTGCTAATGACATGGAATGTTCACAAGCATATGATCATGAAGTAGTAAGGTATACATTTGTCATGGGTGATTTTTCTTGTAGAATTAGGATTTGGTTGCGCTGTTAGTAACAGTTTCTTAGTGGTCGTGGTTGCTAAAAAGTCAGTTCTCACAAGGAAAAGTTTTTCTATGAGCAAGCTTCAACATGAACCATCAATTCCTAATGGATAGTCGTATCTTGCAAATGCAAGTGATGGAAAGGAAGTTTTAGGGAATTTTCTGTTAAACAGGCTTTTCTCCTGAATCTGGGAATTCTAATTCTCATTTATATCTTAATGTTCTTTATTTGCTCGAAGCATTCCAATTTAGAGAAGATCCACTTAACTTGGTCGGAGGGAGAGAGAGGCTTCTTTTTGTTTGAACGTGTCTGTAAATATTTCACAAATAGTAGATGCATTATGTTTCTTGTATGTAACCCTATACAATTGAAAGATATGAATTGAGAAATAAGATCGAGGCTACTGTTGGGCCGGGCCGGGTAACTTTTTGGATCATTTATAGCTAGAAACAACATCGACCTATTTACTGACGAAGTCTCTTTTTTATGCTTAACTATCAAATAAATAAAATGCGTATATGTTTCTCATGGTACTCTTGCAGCAGTTGTTTTCCCGATTGGTTGTCTTGTTATCACCTATGTTTATATAATTTCGTTACTCGCTATTAATGTCTCCTCATTCCAGATCTTAAGAGGCGAAAACTTGTAGAAAACAATGAAGATTGTGAGCCTTCTGGTCTAGATGCCTTGGCAACACTTGCTGTGTTAGGAGATAATATTGGTGATTTGGGAGAGCCTTCAGTTGGAGCCACTACTAAACATCCTCGGCATCGCCCTGGTTGCAGTTGCATTGTTTGCATTCAGCCTCCGAGCGGAAAGGGCAAGCACCAGCCCACGTGTAAGTGTAATGTCTGCTTGACTGTGAAACGTCGGTTTAAGACACTCATGCTACGTAAGAAGAAGAAACAATCAGAACGAGAAGCGGAGCTTGCACAGGCGAAGGATCATGTTCCTCCTAAAGATGGGTCGGAAACAGACGGGGCAAGTGGAACTGAGCAGTTGCTTCATATGAATCAATCCGAGAATGAACACATGAATCTTTCAGAGAATGAAAGGGACACAAACGGGGATCAGACGGAGGAGTTTGGAGCCGGAAAAGGACAGTTGGACCTGAACTCCCATCCTAATCGCGACGATGACATGCTAGTAGAGGCCACCGCTGGAATGACCATGACGTCCCTTGTTACTGCTACCGATCTTCCACTGGAGTATCTAACACAGAACGGGCTTGAGAGCTTGGGAGACTCTTTGCTCTCACAAGCTGCTGGTGAGAGTGAACGAAACCATCCTGATAATGGATTCATGAAAACTGCAGATGCTGAACAAGAGAATAAAGGTGATGAAGGGTAAATTCCCTAGATATTTTATTTCTTTTGTTTATTCAATTGTTTGAGCTTTTGTTAAGTTATATACATAGAGTGTTATTTCACAACCCCATAGTTGCTCTATACATACTCAAGAGTTGGAGGAATCTATTTTGTCTTCCCTTCCTTCACTTTTTGTGGGTTCTCATATGTACCTTCTAATGGAAAAGTTGTTTTTGTTAATCTCTACTCGACTACAACAGCCCAGTAAAATCTTACAAGTAGGGTATGGGGAGGGTAGTGTGTACGCAGACCTTACCCCTACACCAACCCCGGAGGTGTAGAGGCTATTTTCGATAGATCTTTGGCTCAAGAAGACGAAAAGAGAATTGTTAATCTCTAATCTATGGTTATGAAATGATGTACTTTATGTTAAAATGCCAGTTTACTTTATTGAAGATATAGAATAGATATATAGATTGTTTATAACAGGTTGAAAGGATAATTATTCTTATCTTAAAAAACAAATATTGATGTTTTTTTTAACTGTTTCCTCCTATAAAAAGATGAACACATTTGGTCCAGAGTTGGAATTTAGATGGAAGTTTTTCAGTGAATTAAAATAAACGCAGTGCCTACAGATTTATTATTTACTACACTAGGAAAAGAATTAATTTCAAACTTAATGCATAAAGCAGATACGGACCCACAATCAAACTAAACAATTGTCAGATTTACAAGTGTTCGTTCAAAAATAGTCCAGTTTTAAAAGTAATTAAATTTGGCCACTCATGTAAAGATTAATCTAAATGAAAATACTGTTCAAAATCGAAAAAATACTTCAGCATAATATACTGGAGTTCCAGTCTAATATATTTGTCCAATATAATATATTGGGGACTGGAGTACCTATCCAGCAAATATGCTGGAACGATTTAAAAATTAGAGCTGGGCATGAATATTTTAGGTTGTCTTTACATTTTTGTAGTGAAATTTTTGAAAAATAGTTTTTTGAAAATTTTAAAAAATTTAAAATTCAGGTTCAAGTGAAAATTAAAAATTGTATGGCCAGACAATGATTTCCAAAAAAAAAGGAAAAATTCTTATGGTCAAATGTGGCGAGGCGTTTTACCTCTGACGAGGTGAGGCGTAAGTCGTGAGACATGAGGTGTAAGTCCCACAGATCTTTAAATTTTACTCATTTCAAGAATTTTAAAATAGTATAAAATAAAAATAATTATAAAATTACATTAAAATCATAACAAATAATCTATTTAAAATATTTATAAAATATAATTTATTAATGAATAATACGAGAAGTATGGCATATACCATAATAAGCAAATTAGCTGCAATGTCGTTACAACTCAAACATCAAAAGTAATGTATTCAATACGAAATCTTATATGTATCTCTTAAGGAGTAATGAATCTGAAAAAATTCAATATTATGAATTGATAATTTTTTTTAAATACACTTTTATTTAATATGCTTTCTATTTAAAAGAGAATTTATATAAAATATAATTCACAAGTTAAATATGAATCTCTAGCATCATTTTTTGAAGACAAATTAATAAAGTTACACATAGTTCACCATACTATACCGTGATAACTAATTATTTGTAAATAGTTACTAGCTACTACTGAGATATTAAATTAATAAGTATAGTATCTCGTAAATATGAAATTCTTTTTAGGTAATTAAAAAAATTATGGACTATTATATAATAAAGACATAACAAAAGTTAATAGATAAATACTTTATAAATAAAAATTTATTTAAAATTTACTTTCATAGCAGCCTTAACGGATAACGTATAATTATTTTTATTTTAGTTGACATGAATACTCTCAACTTAATGATTTATGATTAAGAACAAAGTAATTTTGCATAGTCAACAATTTATTAAGAAAATTCGAAAGTTTACATGGTTAGTTATACACAATTACATAAAGAAATTTCGAAAGTTTACAAGGTTAGTTATATACAATTACATAAAGTTCTACTAGGCGAGCTAATTGCGCTAGGCGTTGGGTGTGTCGGGATGTAAGCCCCGACGGCCGAGGCGTAAGTCTTACTGAACTAAGCCCAGGGACGTTTTACAGTGGGAGAAATTTAGAAATAGCCATATTTACAACTGGTCATTCAAAAATAGCACAGTTTCCAAAGTAATCGAAATTTAGTCACTTTATATGTAAAGATAAATGTGAACAAAAACACTGTTCAAAATTCAGAAAATATGCTCGCATGTTATACGGGAGTTCCAGCATAAGTATACTTGAACTCCCACATATTATGCGGGATTTCCACGATAACTATGCTGGGACTCCCGTATAATATGCTGGAGTTCAAGTATAATTATGCTGGAACTCCCGCACAATATACTGGAGTTCCAACAAGTATAAATGTCCAGTATAATATACTCGAGTTTTGAGCATCGGTGCTCCAGTCTCCCGTATATTATACAGGAGTCAGCAAAGTATATCGGTCCAAAATTGTCACGATCCCAAAACCCGATCGCGATGGCGCCCAACACATTGCTAGGCCAGCCTGACCAACCATTCATAATACAGAGCTACCAGCTCTCACTTTACCCTTTTTGCATTTTACAGTAAAAAGAAATGATACAGAATCTAGCACAACTCGAAAAATATCCCAAAATCAGTATAACACCTCCCACATAATCGGGAGTCATAAGTCATGAACTTTTCTACTAGAATAAATTGTAATACAGTATACAACTGTGACTAACAAGTGCAGAAAAGTCTAAAAATAGAAAAATATATAGGGGAATG
>JASVEL010007403.1:0-35668 GCA_032618575.1 Nicotiana noctiflora
ATTTTCTTTTCTCAGCTGTTTCTTTTGACCCTCATCGGCTGCTTCTTGTAAGCTGATTTCGAATTTGAGGTCCTGGAATTGTTTTTCCAACATGCTGATTCTGGCTCGATATTCATTTTCCTTGGCCATCCAATCTTTTTGTTCCTTAGACTGCTTGGCAAACTCTTGAATATGAGGCCTCTTTATTGGTCTCTCATGCTCAACATCTCTGCGATACCATGCAGAATATCCCGGTGATACTTCTCCTCTGGCCCGATTTCTCACACAAGTGTCTATTCTCAGACATTGGCATTTATTCCATATTTGCGGAATTTTTTCTTTGGGGAATTGCCCATCAGGACTGATTTCTATTGCTTGAAGGCTAAGGTCCCCATCTTTCGGCACAACCTGATATCTTCCGAGTTGCCTTAATACCCGATATGTCGCATAAGGTTGGATGCTCTTGAGACCCATTAACAGAAAATACGATCCTTCCGCTGGCATATATATAACTTCATCATGGGGCAACCATCCATATGTCCAATCTATCTAGCTAGCAGTCAGTGATCGCAAATACGTGATCTAATCCTTTGATCATTCTGGCAACTTGGCCTTTTTTGTCCTCACGTATAATTCTTTGATACACGTCTTTCCAGATGATCCATAGCTTGAAAACTAAGGGTGGTGGCATAAATTCTCCATCATCCATATTTGAAGAAGTAAATTACACCCATCGAAGAAATCTTGTCCTGCTTTGCAGGCCGTGAGAGAACGGAAGATATCGGCCACTATCATTGGTGCCAACATACTCTTGTCTTGCACAAGGAGAGTACTGGCAATTTCGGCAACTCTAATGTCAATATTCCCATCTTTCCTCGGGTATATGATCAATCCCAAAAAGGCTACCATAAAGGCGAAACGCCTGTATTCCTCCCACTTAGCCCGGATTGCTTTGCTGCAGAGTTTGTTTGTTGGATAATTGAATCCTCCAACTTGGCCATATCTTCGGTATATAAAAATCATAGTACAGAACCCGTGAACCAAGTCTTCATTGTGAACATTTCTGTCAATCTTTAAGGAGTCTAGGAATGTATGCACTGTAATAGCCCTTGGAGCCACCAAATACTTATCATTTAAGGGAACCTCGCCCTTCTCGATGTAGTTAGAAATTTCCTCCAATGTCGGAGTGAGAACAAAATCTGAGAAGTGGAGCACATTATGTGCGGGATCCCAGCAAGCAACTAGAGCTCGGATAATATCACCTCGAGGTACTATGTTTAGCAGCCCAGTAAGATCCTTTAAATATTTGTTGACCCAATCCTGTCCATTTTGGCCTAGATCATTCCACCATAATCGCAACTCCAAAGGGATCTTGTTCATTAGTGCAAAGGGTTCATTTTGTATTGTGCTCATCCTGCACATTTATTAAAGGCGATTTAAAAAAAGAAAAATCTTTTTTCAAAGACAATTTTCATTATTTCAAAAGAGTCAACCTTTTCATATTTCATTTGAATATTTCAAGGCTATTATTATTATTCAAAAAGAAAAAGCAATGACTTCAAAGCGGCCATTTTTGCACAAACAGCCTTCCGGCGTCCTTTCGGAACATTCGGCTATTTTGAAAAATAGCATCACTTTGATTTTATTGAAAACTAAAAACTCGACATTTTTTTGGTTATTTTTTGAAAGGGGTGTAGGACCCGTCACAGGTTGCCTACGTATCTCGCCTAGTGGTGAGAATATAACCTGCGTAGTTCGGTCAAATTGTTTTACGACCAATTATTTCGACAAAATTGTTCCGACTATTTTCAACTTTCTTTTCAAATTTTCGACATCGTTTCGTCAATATTTCCGTATTTTACATTCTAAAATTTCTCTCTTTTTGTTTTCAGGTATTTAGCCGGTTAGCATAATAATCTAGGACAAATAAATGCAACATATAATCATGATCGATCTTTGATATCCGGGTCACCTGTCCTAGACGGACCCAACCCCTGTCTTGAGTCCCCTAAGTAAGATATGATGCAAATAAACGTCCTAAATCTTGGCTCAATATCCTAATTTTTTATGGTACTAGACAGTGTACCCGAGTGGACAACTCAGATCGAGGAGGGGGCTACGTACCAGGGACCCACAGGATCGTCCGACTTTGTAACTTTTCCAGCCTCTATTTTCTTATTGGGTATTGACTTAACAGAAAGGGGAGTCTCAACCAGTAAGCACATCCCTGGAGGTAAGAAGAGAAGGTTTTTCGGCACAAGCTTTATGTACAATTCACGTAATATTAAAGCGGTAAACATATAGCACGTTGATCAAAGCATATAATGAAATCAGATACAATCAAAACAGCAATTTAATCGAGTTCGAATTCTTAAACCCTGAACCAAAGTTCTGGGTTACTTTTCCCCATCAGAGTCACCAGAGCTGTCACGCCTCCCTTTTTACTACTTTTTAGATAAGTATACCCCGCTATTTACATATACACCCCAAGAAGGGATATAATAATAATAACAGGGAAGGAGTTTTTTCACTTTAAGGACAATCGGAACGGGATTTATTTAAATTTCAGAGTCGCCACTTGGGAAAATAATGGTGTCCCAAGTCACCGGTTTAATCCCTGAACCGAGAAAATTATGACTCTGTTTTAACAGTCCGCGAAATTAGAAATTCGGATAAGGATTTCTATTAACCCGGGAGAAAGGTGTTAGGCACTCCCGGATTTCGTGGTTCTAGCACGGTCGCTCAACTGATGTATTTGTCTTACCTGATTTCTTTATATGCTTCAATTTACAAGTGTTTTTAATGTTCTGCTTTGTTATTTTTAAAAGACTTGCGACGTCACGAAACACATTTCAAGTCACACCGCAACCAGTACGCCTGAGACTTTAATGCATTTCAGCTTCGCTGAGATTTGAGATTTGGGTCACATAAAATGTGCACCCGTATTAGAAATGTAATTTTTAATCGCGCGTATAACATCTACGTCTTATTAGCTATTAGGAAAGACCGTGAAATTTGCTAAACGGTCCTTCCGAGTCTAACATTTTACATTGAAATCCATTTGGGGGCCCCGTGTATCTTTTAATCTTCGAGAGGAGGCTCATCCCTTATTTTTAAAGTCCAATCTTAGTGATATACTAAGTTTTTCTATTTTTGTTTTTCTTCCTAATTTATATCTTGTTTTTGTGTTATTTTTAGACTATAATATCAGAGTCCAGGCCATTTATTCATTATTGGGCCTGAACTTTGGACTACTTTAATAGTCCATTACTAGAACGAATGGGCATCTGTAGCACAAAGTGCACTACTGTCTCTAGTTGAGAACATATTTATTACATTAATCAGACCTGGGCCTGTATTCATGACTAGGCCTAGAGTATATGAACGAAACAAAGAACAAGCTAGCAACTTCAAAACAGTGTTTGAGCAAATATTGTTCAAATGATAGAGAAAATAAGAAAAAATCATATTATTTCAAGAGGTATCAAATTACATCTCATTCACTGCTAATTTCATATCCTAATAACTAATTGAACATTCTAAGACAGGAATATTGTATTAGTACTATTATTCTATATGTCAGATCTAGATACTCAAGTAATTATTATGATACTTGTTTGCAGGATTATTTTGTCACTTATTTAACTAAAGGAATACAATGTTGTAACATTAATTAAACATGCTTGATTTTTTAACAATCACAGAAGTCTAAAGCAAATATGTATATATTAATCATTTTTAGGTGAAGGTAGGCGATAATACAATTTAAACTTCTAGACTACTTATTCCCTTTTAGATTAAATCGATCATGATTCAAAATTTAACTAACAAAAGTAGCTAGATACCAGTTTATACGTCAAATTTCAGAATCGTACTTATTTACCTAAGTGTATTTGTTTTGTATTAGCCTGTTTTAGTTTTGAATTAAGTGATAGCTATATCTAATTGCTGAATTTCATTTAACTACTATATTAACTACTCTACTCTAATCTAGATTGAACTCATATAGCTATAATTATTACAACCATTCCTAATAAATTACAATGATTATACAAATTATAACTACAGCTAAAGAGAAGAAACAGAAATAACTTCATCGAAAATCCATTTAACTTCATTCCTTAGTCATAATTGCAATTACATCTTCAGGAAGCAGAAGTGTACCGGATTCAAAACAATTCGATGAGTCTGGGGTTTTGGAGAAGAAGAATAGTCAGCAACTAATAGCAGCAATACAACAACAGCAACGAGACAAGTTGATCACAGTAAAGCAACTAACAAAACCCCAAATATAGAATCCAGCAAATCAACCCAAGTAAAATCAAGGAATTCAGCAAAGTCAAGATGAATTGATGAAGAGTCGACCCCACAGAAATCCCTAAAACAACACTCAAGTTAATCAGCTTCTATATCCTTTAGTTATATATTTCAGAACTGAATCCAGAATTAATATGCGGGGAACCCTAGAATTTCTAAACTCTCAAAATGTAACCCCTTTTTCAGGCTCACTAACAGCCTATTTGTAGAATTATTTTGGGGGGAATTGGGGGGAAATTTCAAATAAGTTAATTTCATTTCCCTCCCCTTATTCTTTTCAATTATTTACAGTGTAGTCTATTAAGATTGTGTCGAAATGCTTTAGAACCCTTGCTAGAAGGTTCTAGGCAATTCTATAGGGTTCTTTTAGGTGTGTTTTACCTAACTACCCTTACTTACTAAGGTTTGTTACACAAATGTCTTTTATTCTGCCCAGTCTGTCCTTATTTTCTAAGTAATTGCAGAAATACTGGGCATCCTCATAAGCTCTATTTAATCCTCACGAATGCCATTTACTATTCTTTTTTTACCCCTTGTATTTATTGCATATTACCCGACCTTTCTAAAGTCTGGCAGAACTAGGGTAATGAGTTATTTAACAAGTAACCCCGAATTAGAAATGTTTTAAGACTTAGCCAGTTTAGACCCACCCCTTTTATTATTAGCCACCATTTATCAGAAAATAACATTTATCGGAATATGGCCATTATTTAAACATAGCCCCTTATTAAAACATAGCACTTAATAGAAAGTACAGCTAATTAATCCGCATAGCCACTCATCAAACAGACTTAACTTTCAGAAGTAGCCACAAGACCTTTAAACTCATGACCCAAATCACAAAAAGCATCCAAAGGTTAAGAATGAACTCACATACGAATCAAGTTACAAATATAGCCAGTTTTATGTTATTTTGCACATATAGCCTTAATCATGAATTAATTTTCAATTAATCAGAACTCAGAGGAGAAGTTTGATAATGGTTGAATTCCAACTAACCAAAACTCAATCTTAGACAAAGCATAATGAACAAACACATAGAACGGACTAATTAGCACATGATTCATGCGTGGTTAATATAAAAAACCCTAAGAACACTTAGAAAACTTAGGCATGTATAAGATTCAAGACTCACATGAACAAACACAGATAGATTCCTATTTTTAAGCATCCAGAAGAAATAGGCTCAAATAAACATAAACGACAAGTACAGAAACATTTTTTAAGACATATAGCAATCAAGAATAGAAACAGAGATAGTAAACTTAGCTTTTTCGGGATTTTTCCTTTTCCTTTTCTTTTTCTTTCTTTCTTTTCTTCATTCTTTCTTTTCTTATTTCTTTCTTTTCATTTTTCTAGATCTTCAGAACTTTGAAGATGTTTAATCTTCTGAGTACTGGATTTTTCCAAATGGGGCTATAGGTTCAATTTTGGTGTATGTGGGGGTGGTCTGAAGGCTTGGTATAGTATTTTGGGGGTAGGGTTATTTTTGGGTACTCGCCGGTGTAGGGTTCTAGCGAGTATTTTTCTATTATTCGAGACATTCAAGGGAGATTTTAGGCTAACCACCCAGATGGGGCGGTAGATCACCTCAAAATGGTTCTAGGGTGTTAATTTTGGACCCTGGTTCATACTTGGTGAGGTCGCCGGCTAGGGTTCCGGCGACCGGAGTATCAAGAATAGGGGAGTCTTTGGGTGTTGGTGTGATTTTATGGTGGCTTGAAAGCTTTGTGGGTGGGGGAGTGTGTGTTTGAGGCTTGCCTGAGCCGGAGAAGACAGCTGAGGCAGGGTTTGCCGGCAGTCTCCATGAGAGACCAGAGGAGGAAGAGGGTTGGTTAAGAGGCGGCTAGGGTTTCTCTACAAGTTGTATATGTGTATATGTGTGAGTGTAATGACAGATACACGTGAGATGGGAGTATTTATATCCGTCGTGTCTGGTTGATTCCTGGCCATTAGATTAATCAAGATCAACAGCCAGGATCATTTGCCTTTGAAACGTTGTCATTTGTTTTTAATGAAGGACCTCCTTAGGTCCGTTAGATTGTAAGCTTGGACGGCTAGGATCATTTCATCTAAGATACGTCGTTTGGTTTTAATGAGCCATTGGTCTTGTCCGTTTGATCAGTCGTATTGAACGGCCAGGATCAATTCTGTACACGACGTCATTTGACTTATAAAGTAATCGCCTTATCTGGTCAGTTTGATTCAATTCATCAACGGTTGGGATTTGTTTGGGCTAGTACGACGTCGTTTGGTTATGAGCATGGGCAGACCAAGCTTGTCACATTTGGGCCTATCTAATGTTTTGGGCTTGATATATGTATTTATGTATTTAGCCTAAACTATATTGTGTATTGTATTTTAACTTTTATTTTTATTTATTTCTTTTATTTTCATTTTGTATTTTATATTTTTCTTTTCGTATTTATTTTCAACTGTTATATTTCCTTTATTTATTATTTTCTTGATTTTCCCTTAATTTTCTGGTATTTTTGCCATTTTACTTTTATTTTCTAGTATTTTTTGCATTTTATTTGATTTTTTTCCTGAATTATATACTCTTTATGATATTTTCCAATTGATTTCTTTTGTAATTTCAATGTCAATATTATTTTCAAACAAAATACAGGTATTTCAACTAAATCACATAATTCAAATCATATATATATATATATATATATGTATGTATATATATATATATATATATATATATATATATATATATATATATATATATATATATATATATATATATATATATATATGTAACGACCCGGCCGGTCATTTTTGAAATTCACGCCCTGATCCCCAATTTTTTCTATTCTCCTAAGTTCATTTCTGCTATTGTAGTTTGCCGGGAGGTTCGGTTCTAGAATTTGGAAATGTTTTGGGACACTTAGTCCCTAAGCGAGAGCTTTATAGTTGAAAATGGCCCATATTCGGAATAGTATTAAGACGACCTCAGAATGGAGATCTGATGGTTCCATTAGCTCCTTTAGGTGATTTCAGGGTTGGGAGCGCATCCAAAATGTATTTTGGAGGTCTGTAGCTCAATTAGGCTTTAAATGCTGAAGTTTGAAATTTTTTGGAAATCCGATCGATAGGTGAGATTTTGATCTGGGCGTCGGAATGGAATTCCGACAGTTGTAGTAGCTTCATTAGGTAATTTTGGATATGTCTGTAAATTTTTAGGTCATTCGGACATCGTTTTGTCGGGTTTTTGATAGCATGTAGGTTTCAGAAGTTTTGGATGAAACTTAGGCTTGAATCCGCTTTAATTCGATGAATTCTGTGTTTAAGGGCGTGTTATTATGATTGGAACAAGTTTGTATCGTGTTTTTATGTTAGTGGTTTTGGTTGGCGTCCCGGGGGCCTCGGGGTGAATTCAGACCATCATCTGGGCATTTGAAACTTAAAAAATCTGCAAAAATTACAGATTCTGTGCAGCAGACTTTAAGCCTTCGCGTTCGCGTGGAACTGGCCACGTTCGCATAGGTAAGGCAGGATTTGGTCATCGCGTTCGCATCGAGGGTGTCGCGTTCGCGTAGGAGAAAGAAGTATGGCATCGCGTTCGCGCCCCAGGTCATGCGTTCGCGTAGAAGAAAGGAGTGAAGCATCGCGTTCGCGTCCCAGGTCACGCGTTCGCGTAGAAGAAAAACGGCTGGCTGAAAAGATGTTCATCGCAAACGCGTGGGAGGTGTCGCGTTTGCGTAGAGGAAGACCGAAGTGTGCATCGCGAACGCATGAGCAGTAACGCGAACGTGTAGGGTTAATTTGTCTGGCAGTGAATTAAATTCCAGAACAGTTCGGTCGCGGGTTTCATACATAAAAACACCATTTTTGAGTCTTAGAAAGAGAAACTCCCGGGAAATTGTTGAGGACTCATCGGAGGTAAGTTTTATGGCCTAATTACGTTGTTTTATCATGGAATCTTTGAGTATTTCACTGTTAATGGAAGATTAATGGGGGATTTTAGCCCTAGGCCTAAATTATGGTAAATCATCGATTTGAATGGGCAAACGGAGTTTGATTTTTGTATATTTTATATGCATAGACTCATGTTGAGATAAGGAAATTGAATATGTAACTTTCGTAATTTTTTGAGAAGCGTGCCGAAAGTCGGGTTTTGGCAATTTGTGGTTTTTGGTGTATTTCAAATTGTTTCGATTGAGTAGTGCCCAATTGGCCTATTTTGATGTATTTCTATTGATTTTGATCAGATACTACACATGTGGAGGCCGATACTCGTGGCAAAAGTGTTGTCTGTTAGCAGTTTCATACCTAAGTCGAGCTAAGTGGCTTGTCTAACCTCGTGTGGGGGAACCTTCTCCCCTAGGATATTATGTGTTAATTTAAATGCCTTGTACGCGAGGTGATGGGCGTGTACATGAGCAGATTGTTGGAAACCACCTTACTTGAACTGTTCAAATCGTGATATTTTTGTTATTTAACTTGATATTTCTGTTATTTAGCTGATTAAATTGTAACATTTACCTGATATTCGTTAGAAAAACATGGTTAGATAGGATTATCTGTCTAAGTGCCTATTCGTCTTACTTGAACTTCTTGAAATTTGTTGATACTGGTTTTGGTGTAATTGTAGTATGTATTTTCATATTTCTCTGTGCTTTCCTTCTTATTGTTTGTGTTTGTGGACTGCAGGTTCAATTCCCGGAGATCTAAGGGCTGCGGTTCGATTCCTGGAGACCTGGAGTTTATTGAGATATGAACTGCGGGTCCAATTTCCAGAGATCCAAGGGCTGCAGGTTCAATTTCCGAAGAACCAGAGTTTATTGAGATATTGATTTGTGGACTGCAGATTCAATTCCCGGAGATCCTGAGATATTGAGATAAGGACAGTGGGTTCAATTCTCGGAGATCCCGAGATATTGAGATACGGACTACGGGTTCAATTCCCGGAGATCCAGAGATACTGATATACAGACTGCGGGTTCAATTCTTGGAGATCCCGTGATACTGAGTTATAGGGACCGCAGGTTCAATTCTCGGGGATCCTGAGTTGTTGGATATAGAGAGGGACTGCGGGTTCAATTCCCGTAGATCCTGGACTTGCTGATTTGAATTTATGTTCTGTTGGTTACTTGTTGTTAGCTTAATTATAAATGGTTGTAGTAATTACTTTATTGTTGTTATTTCAGACTCATCCTTGTTTAAAGTGCTTATTATTGTTACTATCATTATGTTATTGTCTCTCGGTAGGGCCCTGACCTTCCTCGTCACTACTCCATCGAGGTTAGGCTTGGCACTTACTGAGTACCGCCGTGGTGTACACATACTACTCTTCTGCACGCTTTTGTTGTGCAGATCCGGGTACATCAGATCAGGCACATTTCGGGTGATCTAGCAGCACTTCAGGAGACTCAAGGTATGATCTGCTACATCCGCGGATCCGGAGAGTCCCCTTCTATTCTCACTAGTGATAGTAGTTATTTCCCTTACTCTCGTTGTATAGACATTCCTGATGTATAGAGCCACAGTTGTACTTTTCTCTTAGTTTGTGTTGCCCGTGGGTTTCCAGGTCCTGGTATTATGTCACTTAGTGTGTTTTGGCGAAGTGTATGAGCCGAGCGGCATTCATTACATTTCATTTACATTATTCTTCTTCTATTTTATCCTTATTTCATGAAATTGTATATTCCACATCGTGTTAGGCTTACCTAGTCGCGAAGATTGGGTGCCGTCATGACAGGTTCATGATTGGTGAACTAGGGTCGTGACAAGTTGGTATTAGAGCTCTAGGTTCATAGGAGTCACGGGACACAAACCGGTTATTTAGAGTCTCACTGATCAATACAGAGACGTCTGTATTTATCTACGAGGGGCTATGTAACTGTTTAGGAAACTCTTCAATTCTTTGAATTCTTTATCGTGCGCCATTTATTTAGTTGGAGCCTATGTCATATATTCTTTTGCATCCACTCGTGTATTGAAATTGCACACTCGGTATCAAGTATACGCCGACGGTTCATGACAATGCAGAGGGATTTTAAGGGAGTCAAGAATTTACTCAATCATTGTTACTGCGTGTCATCCATATCGATAATGCAAGAGAATTGAGAGATCTTCAATTGTGCACATGGCGGTGCACTAGGTTCTGACATTTCGGTTGATGAGTACGGTCTCGAGAAGGTTTACTCAACTACCTAATCATCACAATAATGGTAGAATCGCAAGGTGGATGTAGATCTAAAGATAGTTGGTGGTAATAAAGACTATATGGTTCATATGAGATATCTATTTAGCGAAGGATTCAGCCAGCAGAGATACTGGGAGAAATGAGTTTAACTATCTTAAGAAGGACATGTACCAAAGGAATGTCTTGGGCTGTCTTATGATGAAGACGTACAAATGATAAACGCTATTGTCATGGATTAGCAAGATGTATCTTATGGCTTCGTGACAAGAGAAAGGATTTCACTATCAATAATCAAATTATGGGTCATATGTCATATCAGATTTGGCCTGCGATGTATTTAGGTGCTATTCAAAAAGTTCTTGAAAACTTGCGGATGGGCAAGAGTTGAGGCTCGTATGGTATGATGTTGGGACTTTTGATGTTCTTGTGTCCCTAATAAATTCTACCTTTCATTATCAGCAGGGAAGATTTCAGCGAAGGATACATGGTGCTTCGTAGGTGTGAGAATCACAGTATATCTTAAGCTGTCGCAGTAAAGACGATGCATGGAGCGGGAAGATGTTTGGTTGTATTGGGATGAGGTCATACCCTATGGTGTCAGAGTCCTAATAGAGCACAGGTGGTTATATTCGTTGGATCAAGTGAATTGTAGTTGAATAAGTGTAAATGACTTGAGAGAATGTTTCTAATGTGTTTGAGAGTTGTGTAATAGTGGCCTTGAGCTAAGTGGGAGAGTCCCACCGCTTACGATTAGGTCGCATGGTTAATTACCTGCGTGAATTCTGGGTATTAGTATTAATGGGCTATTGCAGCTAAAGAAAAATACTATGAGTGGTAAGTGAGTATATGAATTGTTGAATGCATGTTATGGTCAGCCTTACTGGCTCACATTCAAACTTGAGGGATGATTCATGATTTACGCCTCGTATAGGTGCAGGTTGCGAGGGAAGTGGTTCCGTTAGGGGCTTTATTGAGAGGGTATTCATATGTTATAAAATTCAGTAGGGTTGGTTGCGTACTGGGGCAAGTCAGGGCCGGATGGCTCTCAATAGCAGTCCTAGTGAATTCAAGAGGTAAAGTGTGGTGACTGATAATACTGAGACTATAAGTACAGTTGGGAGACAAATTTTTGAAGCAACTTATGAAGAAGGGCACAAAACGTTCTATGATGTTTTGACTTATGGTGTAGTATTTGAGAGACATGAAATGGTCGTCGTTCTTGAGATAGCATGGCCTCGTGATTTAAGGTCACTCAGGTGAGTGTGGTTGGAATAAGTTAGGTATTGAAGGGAGATATTAAAATTCCTAAGGCAATCCAGGATAAACTTGAATGAAGTAGATTGATTAGCCATAGTTGAGTTGGCATATTGGTGTCAATGATCAGTTCATGCAACGTGATCGAGTTATTCATGTGATTTGTGGTGGTGCATTTGAGACTTTTCGGCCGTAGTGATTGATGTTATTTTCAAGTATTCTTCTGTTAGGGGCCTGTTACGAGTAGGCACATCTCGGGAAGGGTTATGGTGGCTTGGACCACTACTTAGAGATTGACATATTCGATGGTTATGAGAATTTGCCTGTATGTTGCTATAGTTCTCCTGAAGTGAGTTAAATGGAAAGTCTTATGTGATAAAGTATTAGCCTATCATCAGTTCTAGAGTTGTGATGGAAATCGTGTCTATCGTATATCAGCACGTGAGGTGCAGTGAGTGGTATGAAATTGGAAGTAAGGACCAAGGTCGCAGTTTGGTTAATGAATGTGATGTAAAGAGCTCGGATGAGCAGGAAAGGAGTTTCAGTGTTTTGAGTAAGATGTCTATTAACTTCAGTATCACTTGAGATCGGTATTCTGTGAGAAAGGTTTTGCATCCCGGTTAGGGACTCCTAATCGCTTTTCAGTGTTAGTGCAGCCGGTGGTTTGAATGTGCAGGCCCGTTAATTATTTGGAAGATGGTGGGAGCTTGTCCCACAAGAAGATTGTATAGGTGTGACATGTAGTCACTTGATTGGTTAGAAATTTAAACCAAGTATGAGGATTTTGGTGATATAATCCATTTGAGAATTTATGCCTGGAGGGCACTCTGCTTATTGGGTTATAGACTTGTGAAATATTATTGGCTTAGCTTGGCAGGACCAGGATAGACTTAAGGTCGGTGGATAGATTTAAATGTGGAAGTGAGCCTTGCATCATGTCATTTGTGTTTCTTCCAGCAATGAGCCCTTTATGGAGGGGTAGTCGCGGTCTTATTTCGTGGTTAGTTAATTCATGTAAAGATATATTGCGCCGTATGAGTTGTGAGGCGGCTTGCTAAATTCATTATGTGTTGAGGTTCTGCTCAGCGGTGATGTTATACGAGCATGATGGCTGTTAAGACTTAGATTATGTATTGCACCTCAGTTGTGCTTGAGTTTGTAGCCTATAGCGCTATATGTTTCCTTGTGAATGATATCATGCACCTTAGTGTGCTTATGATCGATATGATCAGTATTTTGATGTGATGAGCTATTCAGCTCGACGTATGGCTCCTTGTATGAGTTTTATATTGTTTGGATCGGGTGGCACGCCGCCATAGTTATATTGTTTGGATCGGGTGGCATGCTGCCATGGGTATATTGTTAGGATCGGGTTGCACACCGCAACAGTGTGATGTTTATTTCAATGTCCACATTTGTTTTTGTGTGTTCTATTTCCTATTTTTCTGAGGAAGTCCATGTTAGTGTGAGAGTTGAATAGTTCTCTCCAGTGTTCGCTTTCCTTTTGTATCACGTACGAATTAGTAGCCTACTGGCACATTGTGTCATCTTGCAGGACTTTTGATTATGTCTGATGTGGCTTATCGAATGAGCAGTTCGTACTGGGTGAGATGAGGTTATGGGATTTGGGGTCAGTGCAAACTGATTATATGAAGTATATTATAGAGAAAAAGATCATTCTCCGGTTTAGGACAAGGTAATGGATCTTGTCAGGAGTATAGACCTAATGAATTGTTGATTCAGTAGTTGGTTATGGATATGAGCACATCTCTTCCGTCGTGTCAGTATTGTAAAAGTTAGAACAAGACATATGTAGATCATGAGGTGCAAAGGGAGCATCTGATTTGTAAACTTTTTGCTGATTTGGTCATAAAGTATTATCGTGGCACTGTGGATTTTGTATTGCAAGGTAAGAATCCAGCAAAGTTATTCAGTCATGTTTGAGGACGGTGTGTGAGGAATAATTGAGTGATCTCTTGATGAAAACAAGCCTGACATAGAATTCCGGATGTTGGAATTAGGTTTTAAGACTTATATATTTGAACAAAAGGGAATAACTTCAGAATATATTAGACAAATGTGTTCAGCTGAGTCCGAGATTCATTGTCCCTTTGAGATTTTGAGGCATGTTGGGGAGGTTGATTATGAGCTGGCCTTACCTCCTAGCCTTGTTGGAGCCATCCCATATTTTATGTCCCTATTCCCCGGAGATACCATGGTAACCGTCGCACATGTTGGGTTTCACTTCGGTTCAGCTATAAGAGGATTTGCCTTATGTTGAGGAGCCAGTGGCCATTCTGGATAGGAAAATCAGGAAGCTAATGTCAAAGAACATCGCTTCAGTAAAGGTCTAGTGGCGGGGACATCCGGCCGAGGAGGCGACATGGAAGACCGAGCAGGATATGCGCAACTAGTACCCTCATCTCTTCTCCACTCCAGGTATGTTTTCTATGCTCGTTCGAGGATGAATAAATCTTTTAAGTGTGGGAAGATTTAACGACCCAGCCGGTCATTTTTGAAATTCACGCCCCGATCCCCAATTTAACTGTTCCCCTAAGTTCATTTCTGCTATTGTAGTTTGCCGGGAGGTTCGGTTCTAGAATTTGGAAGTGTTTTGGGACACTTAGTCCCTAAACGAGAGCTTTATAGTTGAAAATGGCCCGTATTCAGAACAGTGTTAAGACAACCTTGGAACGGAGATTCGATGGTTCCATTAGCTCCGTTAGGTTATTTCGGGGTTGGGAGCGCGTCCGGAATGTATTTTGGAGGTCTGTAGCTCAATTAGGCTTGAAATGTCGAAGTTTGAAATTTTTTGTAAATCCGATCGATAGGTGAGATTTTGATCCGGGTGTCAGAATGGAATTCCGACAATTGCAGTAGCTTCCTTAGGTAATTTTGGATATGTTTGTAAAATTTCAGGTCATTCGGACATCGTTTTGTCGGGTTTTTGATAGCATGTAGGTTTCGGAAGTTTTGGATGAACCTTAGGCTTAAATCCGCTTTTATTAGATGATTTCTGTGTTTAAGGGCATGTTTTTATGATTGGAACAAGTTTGTATCGTGTTTTGAAGTATGTTGGTGGTTTTCGTTGGGGTCCCGGGGGCCTCGGGGTGAATTCGGACCATCATCCGGGCATTTGAAACTTAGAAAATCTACAGAAAATTGTAGATTCTGTGCAGCAGACTTTAAGCCTTCGCGTTCGCGTGGCACTGGTGGCATTCGTGTAGGCAAGGCAGGATTTGTTCATCGCGTTCGCGTCGAGGGTGTCGCGTTTGCATAGGAGAAAGAAGTAAAGCACCGCGTTCGCGCCCCAGGTCACGCATTCGCGTAGAAGAAAATCGGCTGGCTGAAAAGTTGTTCATCGCGAATGCATGGGAGGCATCGCGTTCGCGTAGAGGAAGATCGAACTGTGCATCACGAACGCGTGATGAGTAACACGAACGAGTAGGGTTAATTTATCTGGCAGTGAATTAAATTCCAGAACAGTTCAGTCGCGGGTTTCATACACAAAAACACCATTTTTGAGTCTTAGAGAGAGAAACTCACGGGAGATTGCTGGGAATTCATCGGGTATTCATCGGATGTCAGTTTTATGGCCTAATTACGTTATTTTATCATGGAATCTTTGAGTATTTCACTGTTAATGGAAGATTAATGGGGGATTTTAGCCCTAGGCCTAAATTATGGTAAATCGTCGATTTGAATGGGAAAACAAAGTCCGATTTTGGTAAATTTTATATGCATAGACTCGTGTTGAGATAAGGAAACCGAATAAGTAACTTTTGTAATTTTTCGAGAAGCGTACCGAAAGTCGGGTTTTGGTAACTTGTGGTTTTTGGTGTATTTCGAATTGTTTCGATTGGGTAGTGCCCAATTGGCCTATTTTGATGTATTTCTATTGATTTTGATCAGATACTACACATGTGGAGGCCGATACTCGTGGCAAGAGAGTTGTCTCTTAGCGGTTTCGAACCGGAGTCGAGGTAAATGGCTTGTCTAGCCTCGTGTGCGGGAACCTTCTCCCCTAGAATATTATGTGTTAATTTAAATGCCTTGTACGCGAGGTGACGAGCGTGTACATGCGCAGATTGTTGGAAACCACCTTACTTGAACTGTTCAAATCGTGATATTTATGTTATTTTTCTTGATATTTCTGTTATATAGCTGATTAAATTGTAACATTTACCTTATATTCGTTAGAAAAGCATGGTTAGATAGGATTATCTGTCAAAGTGCCTATTCGTCTTACTTGAACTTCTTGGAATTTGTTGATACTAGTTTTGGTGTAGTTGTAGTATGTATTTTCATATTTCTCTGTGCTTTCCTTCTTATTGTTTGTGTTTCTGGACTGCGGGTTCTATTCCCGGAGATCCAAGGGCTGCGGGTTCGATTCCCGGAGACCCGAAGTTTATTGAGATATTGAGATACGGACTGCAGGTTCAATTTCCAGAGATCCAAGGGCTGCAGGTTCGATTCCCGGAGACCCGGAGATTATTTAGATATTGAGATGCGGACTATGGGTGCAATTCTCGGAGATCCTGAGCTATTGAGACACGGATTGCAGGTTCAATTCCCGGAGATCCCTGAGATATTGAGGTAGGGACTGCGGGTTCAATTCCCGGAGATCCTAGGGTCGCGGGTTCGATTCCCAGAGACCCAGAGACACTGATGTAGGGACTGCGGGTTCAATTCCCGGAGATCCTGAGTTGTTGGATATAGAGAGGGACTGCGGGTTCAATTCCCGTAGATCCTGGACTTGCTGATTTGAATTTATATTGTGTTGGTTACTTGTTGTTAGCTTAATTGTAGACGGTTCCATTAATTACTTTATTGTTGTTATTTCAGACTCATCCTTATTTAAACTGCTTATTATTGTGATTATCATTATGTTATTGTCTCTCGGTAGGGCCCTGACCTTCCTCGTCGCTACTCCATCGAGGTTAGGCTTGACACTTACTGGGTACCGCCGTGGTGTACTCATGCTACTCTTCTGCACACTTTTGTTGTGCAGATCCAGGTATATCAGATCAAGCACATTTCAAGTGATCTAGCAGCTCTTCAGGAGACTCGAGGCATGATCTGCTACGTCCGCGGATCCGGGGAGTCCCCTTCTATTCTCACTAGTGATAGTAGTTATTTCCCTTACTCTCGTTGTATAGACATTCTTGATGTATAGAGCCACAGTTGTACTTTTCTCTTAGTCTGTGTTGCCCGTGGGTTTTTGGGTCCTGGTATTATGTCACTTAGTGTGTTTTGGCGAAGTGTATGTGCCGAGCGGCATTTATTACATTTCATTTACATTATTCTTCTGCTATCTTATCCTTATTTCATAAAATTGTATATTCCACATCGTGTTAGGCTTACCTAGTCGCGAAGACTGGGTGCCGTCATGACAGGTTCACGATTGGTGAACTAGGGACGTGGCATATATATTTTGGACTTTAATTGCTCAAGGCAAAAATTACGTGCTCACACTGTATTTACATT
Organism: Nicotiana noctiflora; assembly: GCA_032618575.1. Classification (NCBI taxonomy): domain Eukaryota; kingdom Viridiplantae; phylum Streptophyta; class Magnoliopsida; order Solanales; family Solanaceae; genus Nicotiana; species Nicotiana noctiflora. The sequence goes on from JASVEL010007403.1 coordinate 17,195, forward strand.
ATCTTCGGACTTTGTTCCTAGTTCCAGACTTGTAGCATTTTAGTGAACTCTATAGTAGCTCGTGACTTGTGATACCTCGATTTCCGGCTGATTCGGGATGGTATCCCTATTTATCACGTTTTATTCCGCACTTATGATTACATTATCTATGATTTAGACTTATTCATGCTAAATAACTGTTAGAATGAGGTGTTATTGTTCTGTTGGCTGGCCTTGTCTTCACGAAAGGCGCCATCACGATCGGGTTGGGAATTGGGTCATGACAAGGATATGGGTTCACGTGAACCGATACTTCTCTTTCTTAATCCTAGCTCATTCACACTCTGTCGTTGCCAAAATGCCGCCCAAGTTCGATCCATCTCAGGTGGTTGAGGTTTTCGTCTGAGTTACTGGTGAGCTGCAAGTTCACTCGCTCCAAAAATCGGTCTACTCGGTCTGTCCCCTAAAAAAATCGGTGAAGACATCACAAAGGAAACCGCCAAGGACTGGAAAGGTCTCCGAGTCACCGTTAAACTCACCGTCCAAAACCGTCAAGCTAAAGACCCCGTCATTCCCGCTACCGCCGCACCCGTCATCAAGGCATTGAATGAGCCGAAACGTGACCGTAAGAAGACCAAAAACATCAAACATAACGGTAAGATCTCGCTCGATGACGTCATCGAGATCGCTAAGGTGATGAAGCCGAGATCGATGGCGAAGGATTTGACTGAAACAGTGAAGGACATTTTGGGCACGTGTGTATCAGTTGGCTGTACGGTAGATGGCAAGGATCCTAAGGATTTGCAGCAAGAGATTGATGATGGTGATGTCGAGATTCCTCTCGATTGAATGCTAATTATCAACTGATGGTAATATTATGTTAATTTAATTTTAGTTTATTTTGAGGATATTATCTTGAGGATCATTTTGATATAACTCTGACGAGTAAACTCTGGAATTTTATATTTGGCTATGTAGTTTGGATTTTGTTTTTTCTCGATGAAGTGCTTTAGCATTGGTTTAAAAAAAAAGTAGTATCTACACATCCAAACTCCCCTCTGTGAGCTCTTTTCTTGCCAAACTCCATTAATCCAAACTCCATTAATGGCCGAATTTCAGATTTACTAAATTTTCTCTTAGTCGAGTTTTAGATTTATTTTGTCACTGTTGCGAAAGTCAAATGTATATAGTGTGAATGAGTCACAACTACTATACCAAAAATTATGGCAGCCACTAAATAATAAATAAGATAATAAAGTAACAATAAAAGGAACACCAGAATTTACGAGGTTCGGCTAATTTTGCCTACTCCTCGGATACAATCAATATTTTATTCCACTCCAAAATACAAGTGAAATAATACTAAAGAGAAAAGATACAAATGCCTTAAGAAGATAAGAAGGAAAATGAGAGGTGTGTTTAAATTCTAAATATTAGGCCTTCTTTTATAAGAAAAATTTCAACTAACAATCTTCTACCCACCGATGTGGGACAAGTTGGTTTTGCCAAATTCAACAAATCTCCACCTTGGCAAAAATTACTCATCTTCAATTTTCTCTCTATAACAAATTTTGGTTGTGTCTTCATCTTCAGTTTTCAGTATTCAACAATGTTGATCAAATCCAAATAATGTTGAAACTTGATCGCAGTCACCACCTTTGTTAGCATATCAGCAGGATTATCTGTAGTATGAATTTTCTTCACCGTGACTCCACCTTCTTCTATGATTTCTCGTACGAAGTGATATCGAACATCAATGTGCTTCGTCCTTGCATGATAAACTTGGTTCTTCGTTAATTGAATAGCACTTTGACTATCATAAAAAATTGTGATACCTTTTTGTTCAACACCAAGCTCCTTTAGCAATCCTTGAAGCCAAATTGCCTCCTTCACAGCATCTGTAATAGCCATGTACTCTGCCTCTGTTGTAGACAAAGCAACTGTTGACTACAAAGTAGACTTTCAACTAACTAGTGCCTTTGCAAAAGTAAACACATAACCAGTAGTTGATCTTCGTTTGTCGAGATCACCCGCAAAATCTGAGTCACAATATCCAACTACAGACTGATTGCCTTCCTGCTCAAAACTAACCCGACATATACAATATTATGAATATACCGTAGAATCCACTTCACAGCTTTCCAATGATCCTTTTCCGGATTATGCATATATCTGCTAATAACTCCAACAGCTTGTGAAATATTAGGTCTCGTACAGACCATTGCATACATCAAGTTACCAATAATATTTGCGTATGGTACCTTTGACATATACTCTCGTTCAGCTTCATCCAATGGAGACATAGTAGTACTTAGCTTAAAATGGGGAGCAAGTGGAGTACTAAACTGGCTTAGTCTTGTCATCTATGCCAAAACGTTGTAGTACTCTCTTCAAATATTCTTTCCGAGATAAACAAAGTTTCTTTGAACGTCTATCTCTTATTATCTCCATGCCAAGAATTTTCTTTGCCTCACCCAGATCCTTCATCTCGTACTCCTTCTTCAGTTGAATCTTCAATCTATCAATTTCTTCCGAATTCTTGGAAGCTATCAACATATCATCAACATATAGAGAAGATATATAAAGGAACTATCTTTAAGCTTGCGCAAATACACACAATGATCGTATTTGCTTCTCTTGTACCCTTGCTGCAACATAAACTTGTCAAATCGCTTGTACCATTGTCTAGAAGATTGTTTCAATCCGTACAACGATTTTTCAAGTTTGCACACCATATTTTCCTTTCCAACAACTTTGAATCCTTCTAGCTGAGTCATATAGATTTTATCCTCCAAGTTTCCATGTAAAAATGCAGTTTTTACATCCATCTGAACTAGTTCCAAATCCAACTGTGCTACCAAAGCCAACATAATTCTAATGGAGGAATGTTTTACAACTGGAGAAAACAATTCATTGTAATAAATTCCCTCCTTTTGAGCATATCCTTTGTCCACCAGCCTTGCTTTGTAGCGAACATCTACTTGGTTAGGAAATCCTTTCTTCTTTGCAAATACTCATTTGCACCCAATTGCTTTCTTTTCCTTCGGGAGATTGGCTAATCTCCATGTATGATTCTGATGAAGGGACTGTATTTCATAATTCATAGCAATCCTCCACTTATCTTCTTCTGAACTTTGGACTGCGTCTTTATAAGTGGTAGGAACATCATCAGCTGCAATTGCGGTTGCACAAGCAACTGTCTCTATGAGATGAACATGTTTCGTTATTTTCCTTTTTGGCCTGCTTGTTGCTATTGATTCATGTTGTTGTTGAGGTTCCTGAGTTGGAATCTCCTCTACTGGCTCTCCTTCCATAGGATAATCTTCATTTGTTTCCTCTTCTGCTTCTTGTGTAGGAAAAATAAATTTTCCCTCAAACTCCACCTACTTAGGAGCATCATCATCTTGTTTGGTATTTACATTTGTTACCTTGTTTACCATAGCATATTCATTAAAGGTAACATCCCTGCTGAATATTACTTTCTTTGTCATAGGACACCATAAGCGGTATCCTTTGACTCCAGAAGTAATCCCCATAAAATAGCCTTCTTTGCCCTTGGATCCAATTTTGACTCTGTCACTTGATAATATGCAGTTGAGCCCAATACGTGCAAAGAGTCATAATCTACAGCAGGCTTTCCATACCATTTTTCAAATGGTGTCTTGCCATCAATAGCAGCAGATGGTAGACGATTAATGAGGTGGCATGCATATGTAATTGCCTCAGCCCAAAATTCTTTGCCCAAGCCAGCATTAGACAACATACACCGTACCTTCTCCAGGAAGGTCCGGTTTATACATTTCGCCACTCCATTCTGTTATGGTGTATGTCTGACAGTGAAGTGTCGGACGATGCCATCATTTTCATAGACCTTATTGAAATGATCATTTTTGTATTCACCTCCATTGTCTGTGCGAATACACTTGATCCTCCTGCCTGTTTGATTCTCCACCATCATCTTCCATTTGAGAAAAATTCCCAACACTTCATATTTGCTCTTCATTGTATACACCCATACTCTTCGGGAAAAATCATCAACAAAGGTCACAAAATAGTGCTTCCCACCCAATGAAGGTGTTTTGGAAGGACCCCAAAACTCAGAGTGTACATAATCCAAAATGCCTTTGGTATTATGGATTGCTGTACCAAATTTGACCCTTGTCTATTTCCCTTTAACACAATGCTCGCAAAACTCCAAATTGCAAGCCTCTACCCCTTTCAACACTAGCATGTCCCAAGTGCATGTGCCATAACCTGGTTGCTTCTGCCTCTTTGTTGTCATTAGATGTCACTGTTGTTGTCCCAATAACTGTACTACCGAGATAACAGTACATGTTATTGTTCTTCCGATTGGCCTTCATTACCACTAGTGCACCGGAGCATACTCTCATCACACCATTTTCTGCAATAATTTTGAACCCTTTTGATTCCAGGGCTCCCACAGAGATGAGATTTTTCTTCAAACCCGATACATATCAAACATCTGTTAATGTTCTGATCATTCCATCATGGTTCCTTAATCGTATTGAACAAATTCCATATGAGGTAAGAGGGCTATTATCCGCTATTTTGACGACTCCATATTCTCCTTCTTGAAAGTCCACAAACCAATCCATGTTGGGACACATATTATAGCAACAAGCCGAGTCTATCAACCATATGTCTAATGATATTGAAGGCTCCGTTGTAACTAATGAGAAATCTGAATCATCACAATCAGCTACATTTGAATCCATAATGGCCTTTCCATTGTTATGTTTTGCCTTATTATTCAACTTCGGACAGTCTTTCTTCCAGTGCTCCTTTTCTCGACAAAAGGCACATTCATCTTTGCTGGGTTTAGATATTGACTTAGATCTTGCTTTCCTTGTTCTCGTTTGATTTTGAGGACGACCCCTCACGAACAGTGCTTCTCCTTCTCCGCCCTTCTGGTTTTCTCGCTTTCTTTGTTCATAGATGTACAAAGACGAACAAACTTCTCTGAGAGAAACTTCGTCATTTCCATGGAGTAGAGTAGTTCCAAGGTGCTCGTACTCGTCAGGAAGTGACGACCAACAACATCAAGGCCAAGTCACCATCATCATAAGTTGTATCCATATTTTGCAAATCTGTGACCAACTTAGTGAAACTAGTGATATGTTCATTCATCGTGGTACCAGGAACATAAGTGAAGTGAAACGGTCTCTTCTTCATGTACAATTTATTTTGGCTATTTTTCTTCAAAAATTTATCCTCCAGTGCTTTCCATAATTTACTTGCAGAAGTTTCCTTTGTGTATGGATATTTCTGCTCTGTAGTAAGGTAGGATCGAATGGTACTACAAGCAACACGGTTGATAATTCTCCAATCTTCTTCTCCAATAGCATCTGGTCTTTTTTCTTCAATGGCCAGATCTAGCCCTTGTTGAAAAAGGACATCTAGAACATCGCCTTGCCACATCCCAAAATGTCCGGACCCGTCAAAAATTTCTACCGCAAATTTCGTATTTGACACAATTCTTGTCATAAGCGAAGATGCCAATGATGACGTATTGCTGACACTTGATGTAGATTCTTCTTGTTTATTGTCTCCCATATTTGACACAAATATTATTTAATAGCTGACGACACAAATCAAGGTTATTTTCTTTCTGATGTGGAAGATCAGACTAAGCTGCAACCATAGAGCATACTAAGACAGAACTTTGACTTAGTTACCAAGATAAATCTTTTCTGATGTGGAAGATCAGACTACGCTGCAACTACAGAGCATACCGAGATAATACCTTGGCTCCGATACCAATTGTTGCGGAAGCCAAATGTATATAGTGTGAATGAGTCACAACTACTATATCAAAAATTATGGCAACCACTAAATAATAAATAAGATAATAAAGCAACAATAAAAGGAACACCAGAATTTACGAGGTTCGGTTAATTTTTCCCTCGGAATATTTTATTCCACTCAAAAATACAAGTGAAATAATACTAAAGAGAGAAGATACAAATTCCTTAAGAAGATAAGAAGGCAAATGAGAGATGTGTTTAAATCCTAAACATTAGGCCTTCTTTTATAAGGAAAATTCCAACTAAAAAACTTCTACCCACCGATGTGGGACAAGTTGGTTTTGCCAAATTCAACAGTCACTTTCACTCTCTCTATATCTATACAAGTCGGTCGTTCCGGCACTTCTTCGAAGGTTTTCCGGTTACAAATCCAATGAAAATTGCTACTGCTGGTTTCACGGAGTATCAACTGGAATTGAATTTGGTGTTATAATTTAATTTTCTTCACTGTTTGAAAGTCCATCATAAAGAAAATGATGGACTTTGTTTTGCGGTGATTTAGAACAGGTATGCAAATAATACAGAAGAATATACGTAAGGAATGAGTATAAAAAATAGTAGTATTCTTTTATTTTCTTGAAGTAAAAATATAGTCTATAGTATTAGGTTGATAAGTGATTTAGAGTCTTAAATTTGTGCGTTTCTACAATTTTTTGGATTAATTTTGATTTGTATTAATTAGCATTTTATTTCATGGGGTGAAAGCCTTGTTAATGTAGAAAGATAGTAGTAGTAGTTTTACATGAAGCAACTTCTCATATTTGTGAAAAGTACTTGATATTTTTGTGATAATATTGGTTTCATGACGCAGCTTGTAGTTTTACATGAAGCAACTTCTCATATTTGTGAAAAGGACTTGATATTTTTGTGATAATATTGGTTTTACATGAAGCAGCTTCGCATAGTAGTAGTAGTTTTACATGAAGTACTAGTTTTACACAAAGTTCTTTAACAGATTGATGTTTGAGCAGACAGTAGGCCGCACAACATTATAAATGATTCTTTCATACGAGAACTATAAAAATCTTTCATCTTGTTTCTTAGAAGTTATGGGGTGGAAAAGAGATACTTGTTTCTTTCATCTTCAGTACTAAAATGACCTTTATCATGAAGAAGACTGGTGAACTAAACTGGTACTCCACAATTGTGGTATAGATAATAGTGACCAATTTGCTAGTCTGTTAAGTTGTGTGCTATTTCTCTAAGCTTCTTTGATTTGAGTTCCTTAATGTGTTGCTTTTCATGGTTATGGTTCTTTAAGTGGTTTTATTAAACTCCATGGACGATGTTTGTAATTAGTGTCTAAATGCGATCAAGTGCTTTTCAACATGAGGAGATGTTTAAAATGTTGTTATGTTTGTAATTTGGATTTTATCTCATATACAGCTAGTAACTTTATTTCCTTTGTGAAGGTGGACCAATGAACAAACATGGACTCCTGCCGAAATAAATCAATTGCTGGTATATATGTGATAACTGTGATTTTAACACGTTTTATACCTATGCTTACCTATGCTTTATGTATGAACGGCCACAAAATACACCTAGAATGCTTACAAGTTACACTTGATTGCATGTTTGAGCGACAAAATGATAAAAGTAAAAAATCGGCTCGAAACGGAGTGAAACCTACTCAAGTGTCAAAGATCATTGAAGTGATGAAATTAAGAACTTGGTGCAGACCGCACCATCATGTCATGCGGTCGCTTCAGATAAGTTCAGAGAAGGCATAAGTCATTTGTCCAGTTCATGCGGCCGCGCAATCATGCCATGCCATCGCGCCAAAGAAGTTTAGAGACTTGTATTTTCCAATAGCAATTGACGCGGCCGCGGTCAAGCTCACGCAGTCCACACCTAATCAATGCAGCCGCACCGCAGGGTCACGCGGGATGCACCATAAGAATTCAGAGCACATCACAGGCCACTCATGCGGTCGCACAACAAAATCACATGTCCCACGCTGGTCTCCATGCAGTCGCATGTCAATTTCATGCGGTCCGCATCAACTGTTTCAGAGAGCAAGAGTTAGATGTCAAATAGTCAAGTGCAGTCGTGGTCGTCTTTGTGCGGCCCACAATGAATCCACAGGGGCATTTTTGTCAAGTTTTTTCAGCCCACTATAAATGGAACATTTGCCATTTTTAGGTTATGTTTTTGTACAGCTGATAGTTGATGCGCTTGTAAGACATTTGTATTAGCCTATTTTGATTATTTTGAGCTTATTTCATCATAGATTCTTATAGTTTAATATTAGTAATTAATTAAGATGGTTGTTTCATCTTCTGTTTCTTCAGTTTCTTCTCTAATTATGTCTAGCTAAACCCATTAGCTAGGGTTGTGGCTCAGCCCTAGTGTGGGTAATTGATGGTTGTTGCTTATTAATGATAGATTAATATTGGGTATTTGTTATTTGAGTTAATTTTATGGGTTAAGGATTGGTGGTTGCAAACATTGATTCTAGCTTAGTGGGTCTTGACCCTTCTTGAGAAAGAGAGTCTAAGACCCCAAATTGACCCAACAAGGAATTGGGATGGACCCATGAGAAATGATAGTCCCAATTAACGGGTTAAACATCGAGAGAGTAATCACCCTAATTGAACCCTAGTTGCTTTGTCTAATTCGCCTACATAATTTATCTCGAGAGAGTCAATTGGGCAAAATCGCTCTCTCTACCAAGAGGTGTGAGAGGGGGTGCAATTGTGCAATGGTTATAACGTTGATCCCAAATATGTCAATCTATTGTTAGTAGTTTCTACCAGTTAGTTAACCACCTAGGTGACTCCATGACCCTAGTGCCTTTCCCTATATTAATTACATCTTAGTAAATATTTCTCTTAACATAATTTAGTCTTATTCTTAGTTGATAATAGTTGTGATAACAAGAAAATTCAAAAATGTTAGAAGTACAATTAGAAGCACAAACGCATTCCTGGTCTATACAAATACACAACTCCATTCCAAGCTCCCTATGGAAAAACGACCCCGATGCTACTATTCAGGTAAAAGTCTTAGCACCCGCTCTTCCTACCGTAGTATGAGGTTGAGTTTGCCGTGATCACATTTTGGCGTTATCGCCGGGGAGCTTACGGTGTTGACTATTTGCGTAGCTAGTTTTATATTTTGCTTCTCTTTCCTTCTTTTTACTAATGTTATTTGTGTCGATCCATCAGGTACACATGGCTCTAAACATAAATGTATCTCTTGACAACATGGCCACAGGGGAGGAGGTTGACGATGTTTAGGAAGATGAGCTCTCGGTACCCCAAGTAGCATAGAGAGGTAGAAATGCCAATGCAAATCCAAAAGATCAAATCCTAGACCCTCCCCTATCTCCTCTAAGAGTAGCTCCAAGGGTCCTTCCGAACCAGGGTTATGCAAGTGCCATAGTTCCTCTTCGAATCCGGGCGGGGAATTTTCAAATGACCAATGTCTTGTTGATGCTTCTTGAGCAAAGAGGTTATTTTACGGGCACCTCCGACCAAAATGCATACAAGCACTTGAAGGGGTTCGTAGATGCTTGCTGGGGGAGTAAACAAACCAATGTGTCTGTGGATGCTTTGAGATTGAGGATTTTCCCATTCTCTCTTCGGGGGTAATGCATTTGATTAGTTAGAAAGGCTTTCAAATCATTCCATTACAACATGGGACGAATTGGCGGACAAGTTCATTTCCAAGTTCTTTTCTCCAAGTCACGTGGCGGTGCTCTGTAATCAGATTTTGGCTTTCAAACAAGAGCCAACAGATCTTTTACATGAAATATGGGAGAGATTTAGAACTATGGTCAAATAGTGTCCAAATAATGATATGAATGATGTGATGATTCAACAAAAATTCTATAGGGGCATCAACACAACCAACCAATGTATTCTGAACCAATTGGCAGGTGGGAATCTTATGAAGCTCCCGTATAATGAATCTTGTGATGTGTTAGAAGAGATGGCCGATACTTCTTCGGTGTGGCAGCCAGGTCAACGTTCCTCAAGGTGATCCTAATATCATACATTTGCATAAGGAGTTGCATGATCATGGCCAATCCATTGCCGAACTTACAACAACAATGAACCAATTGGCTAAGGTGCAATTGCAACAAGTTTAAAACCCATGCCAAGTCAATGCCATGGAAGGAGTGAATATGATGAAAAGAAGTCAAAAAGGGAAACAATCTCAAGGAAATTTATGAAAACTATGATGACGGTGGTGGTTATTCAAATGAGTGCTATGATGATCAAAGTAAGGATTGTCAATATGTCAACAAATACCAAAGAATAGAGGAAACCAAGTCAATCAACAATAGCGATCCAAAGGGAATTGGGGCAATCAACAAGGAGACGGAAATTGGAATAATAATAATCAACAATAGAGTGGTGGAAATTGGAATGGCAATAACCAAAATAACAATTGGGGGAATCGAGGTAACAATGGTGGAAATTGTAACGGAAACAACAACAATAATTGGAACAGCAGCAATGGTCAAGGTGGGTGGAACAACAATGGTGGTCAAGGTAACCGGGGGCAAGGCTTTGAAAAGCCTCCAATGTTTGAACAACCGAACAAACCGCTCCCATTTCCCACTCAAGGATCGAGCTTTTTAGGAAACAAACTGGGCAGAATTGAGAACATGTTTGAACACATGATGAAAAGAACCAAGATTCCGATGCACAATTAGCCTCTCACAATGCATCTATTCGGACCATGGAATTACAACTAGGACAACTTTCTCAAGCCTTGAATACTCACCCCAAGGGCGCGCTACCAAGTGATACCGTCGTAAACTCAAAGGGCGGTAATACCAACCAAGTGATGGCGGTCACAACAAGAAGCGAGATAGGCGGTGATATGCATGCCTAAAGAGAAAAGTGTATTGTGGATATTGATGCTGAGTTGCATGATGCTAATGAACCATCGAATGCTAATGATGTGGTTGAAACATGTGCAAACAATGATGTGCAAATTGATATTGATGAGGAGGCCGGGGAAGAGACTCAAGATGACGTGAACCCGTCTAGGGAACATGTTATTGGCATACCCGAGCCAATGGTGCCCAAAGCCAATGCGCCTTTGCCTAGACCTCCTCCACTGTATCCTCAACAGTTAGCTAAGAACAAAAGTGACCATCTGTTCAAGAAGTTCATAGAGATGATGAAGAGTCTTACCATCAACGTGCTTTTGGTTGAGGCACTTGAGTAAATGCCAGGGTATGCCAAATTTATAAAGGAGTTGGTAACTAAGAAGAGGTCCAGGGATTGTGAGACAATATCGATGACATATCAAGTGAGTTCAATCATAAATTCCATGGCCCAAAGCAAGAGGATCCAGGAGCTTTCACTATCCTGTGTACCATCGAAAGTGCTGACTTTGCAAAATCCCTTTGTGACTTAGGGGCGAGTATAAACTTGATGCCATATTTATTCTTTAAAACCTTAGGAATCGGTTAACCACAAGCAAATTTGATGAGGCTCCAAATGGCGGATAGGTCAATGAAGCGGCCATTGGGTATAATTACTGACGTTCTTGTGCGTGTGGATAAAGTCATCTTGTCGGCCGACTTCATGATACTAGATTGTGAGGTGGTCTTTGAAGTCCCAATTATCCTTGGTAGACCTTTCCTAGATACGGGGAAGGCTTTGGTCGATGTCGAGGTGGGAGAGTTGACCTTCCGTGTTGGTGATGAAAAGGTGGTGTTTCGAGTGTGCAAGTCCATGAAGCAACCTAATAGCACCGAGGTGTGTTTATTTATTGACATTGTCTCAGCGGTGATAATGAATGAGATAAGTTCTGTGATTAATGTTGAAGATCCACTTGTGTCTGCACCTCTAGACCGTGAAATGAATGATGATTCAATTAGGGTGATGTACATATATGCTTTTCATGGACCCAATCAGTTGTCATTGGACCTTGACCAATGGGAAACTCCTCTAGACAAGCCAGCAAATGCGGTTATTGCAGTGTCAGAAATAAAACAAGCTGAGCCAGACATGTCTTTCACAATTTTTGAACCCGCTGCTCTCTTAAAGGATGATGCAAAACTGTGTTTGAAACATGAACGGGGGTTAGATGTTGTGATACAGAAAGTGGTACTCCACCCAGCTCCCAACAATCCTTGGACTCCTCCATATCACTTTAGCTAAATGAAGGATGAAAAGACCGTAATGGCAAACTTTCATGGGGTGCGGCGTCTAGAACAATTAGCTCATGGTTGGCAAGGCCGCCAGAAGGATGGAATTTTTAACAAAGTGCCCCGAAAGCATCACTATCCGCTGCTGTTTATTAACAAAATGCTAACTCATCTTGGAAGGTATGAGTTTTACTATTTCATGGAGAGTTTGATGAGAGCCACATGGTGGTGTGGCCTGATTTGAGAGGATATGATGGTAGCAAGCGTCGTGCTTCAATGTTAAATCAGGAAGTTCTTGGGAGGCAACCCATGTCTTTTTTTTCTTTTTGATTTCTGTTGTAGATTAGTATTTTTGAGCTAATATTTTGTGAGATGTTCCAAGAATTATGTTGAACCAGTGCAAAAAAACTGTGCAAAAAGTGCACAGTCTCTGAACGATGATCGTGCAGCCGTATCTCACTTTGTGCAGTCTGCACCGGCCAAACTAAATATTGCCAAGTCTTTGAAGATGGTTAGTGCGGCCGCACCCTTGCTTGTGCGGTCCGCACCGGTAAAGGTGAAAAATGATTAGTCTCTAAACTGTGTTCATGTGGCCGCGTCCCACTTTGAGCGGCCCGAGTGGTTCTCATGCGGCCGCAACCCGTTTCATGCGGTTCCCGTGCCTTCATTTCAGCAATAGGTAAATGGTAAGTCCCAGCTTGGCCAGCGGTCGTGTTCACGCGGCTGCACTGGATAGTTAGTGTTAGGACCTACTGTGTTTCCTATAAATAAACTATTAGGGTCTCCATTAGGACTTTTTGCAAATATTGACCCCGGAGCACTAAAAGTTACTGTTCACATTAGAGACCCTTCTTTGTATTAACATCAAGAGCATTTCTTCACTTTCTCGGTAACATTTCTCTCACATTAGTGTTTACTTAGTATTAATTTAAACTTTATACATGTTCCCTTAGTCATAACTTCTTTGTTTTGTTTCTTTTTGTTCTTCGTCGTTTCATGATTATGATAATTTATGTTGTTCTTTTGAAATGATGGGCATGTTATAAACGAGTAGGGACAAAGTAGGATGCTTAAATGTGAAAGATTTGAGCAATTTTTGTTAAACCATAATTGTCCCTATATTGAAAGCCTAGCACGACCGCATCCCTGATTATGCGGTCCGCATCCGTTTTACACGGTCGCATTATTCTGTTATGCGGTTCGCATAGGCCTTGAGCCTAAATGATTGATACTTCCCAGCACGACCGCATGCCTAGTTTGTGCGGTCCGCCCCATGCCCCACGCGGCCGCATCCCATGTTTGTGCGGTCCGCGTAGGTAAGGTTAAGAAGGCATCAGTTTTTAATAGTATGGCCAATGTGGCTGCATGACCAGTTTGTTCGGACCGCGTTTGCCCCCACGCGGCTGCACCCCCTGCTTATACGGTCCGCATGGTTCTTAATCAGAGAGATGTTCATTTCCTAACTTGGTCAATGCGGTCCACATGCCTTGTTTGTGCGGTCCGCACTGCTATCGTCTACTCTCTATTTGTGTTTCTGTTCAGTACTTAAACTCTGCAATTTCCTGAATAAACAATGTTAGAATTATTTGTGTGCATAAAATGGTTAACAACGATGCCGTGGAGCTAAAAAACCCGGACAATGAGGTGAACCCTCACGGGGAGGAAAGGCTAAGCTGAAGAAACTCACCCCCCAATCAATACTAAAGACAAGAAAGCAAGTAGTGACAGATGAGGAGCAGTCGGGGAGTGAGTACCTTCCCTCTCGGGAACTATTAGCTAATTTGGGGCAAGTCCCCTCATTCCCAGTCCAAGCTCTACAGGTTGTATGGTCTGAGTCGTCTCATGGCTTAGCAGTGGGTAGCGGCAAGTACTCCACCTCTCCCACGGCTTCAGAATCTGGGGATAGTGCTGACTGTGATGATGAGGTCCCCGTTAGTGGGGTACCCGAGGTTTGTGGTATGGAACAAATGAGGAAAGTTGAAGTGTGGGAAGACCGCTTTGTTAGTCAAGTGGCCTTCCGCAAATTCCGGGAAATGTGGTCCGAAAGACATCTAATCTGTGAGAGGTACATCATAAACAAGGACTTATTTCCACTCCTACCCAAAGTCCATGAACAATTTCAGACTAGAAGCGGGTGGGACCACTTTAGTGACAGGTTGATAAATGCAAGCAAACATATGGTCAAAGATTTCTATACCAATGGAGCCTACACCAAAAAGAAGTCCACTACGACCAAAGTGAGGAACAAGAATGTTGTATTTTCGGGTAAAACACTTAATGACTATTTGGGTTTCAAGGATGAAGACGAGACCCAATACTTGGAGAAGCTGGAGATGAAGGAGGAGGTTCGCCCATGGTTGGCAGAGTTCTTGGCACATCCAGGTGTTTTTCTGGATTGGGTGGAGGCAGGGGTAAAAATTTTAAGGAAGAATTTGAATTTCGAGGTGAGAGGGTGACTCACCTTTGTTTGCAACAGGCTGGATCCCACTTCACATGACCAGACCATCCCTCTTCCCAGGGCTGTGATCATTGCTTCAATTATGGTTGAATTCCCTATCAATGTGGGGAATGTTATGTCCAGAGGGATTACTATTATAGGGATCGACAACGTGTGGAATTACCCTTCCCCCAAAACTATGACACTTTATTTTTGGGATTTGAAGGTGAAGAAAATGCCTTATGATGTGACAGTGTGCCCGGTGGCCTCCTTCTCCTGGTTCAGTATTCAAGGGCCAGACAACCCAAATGGGGACAAGAAAAGCAAGTCATCCACCTCTGCCCCGACTGGCCAGTTTGAGGAGCTAGTTGAGGTAGAGACTTCTGTCGAGCCTAATACAGAGTTTCTATCCATTCCAGTTGTTTCGGTCCCACTTGATAGGCTTTCCTGTTCTGTAGGCCATAGTTCTTGAGCTGTCCCTACAGTTCCCATTTCCTGGACCAACCCATTTACAGGCCAGCAACTAGCCACGGCATTGGCCAGTTTGAACAACTGGATGTCAGTTGCGACATCCAAGTTGTCCAGATTAGCCACTTCAGTTAAGGCCCAGTCTACCCCAACCACTGTCCAGGTTACTCCGTCTATTGAGGAAACACTGTAGATGCTCCCGACCAACCAGAAGAAGATAATTGAGACATAGACTGTCTTGACTAAGGCAGCTGGGGCACACAGCACAACTTTGAAGAAGTTGGCCCAGAAGCACAAGAAAATGATGAAGTCTAGGGCATCAAAAGAGTCGGTGAAGGTACTACGAGCAGATGTGGACAAGATAATGGCAGATCAAATGTTGTTAGACTTGTTTTTCGGGGACCCAACCCCCCAGCAGCAGTCGTAGTACCTGAGCCACAGCAGGATCAGGCACCCAGGCCACTAAGGAAGAAAAGGAAGTTGCCCAGCCCTGAGGAAGTCGTGATTGAGTTGGCTGAGGTTGAGGTCACTCCCTCTGGTGATGTACCAGATGTTACACCAGTCCAGTAGTAGGATCCTACAGTAGTTCTAGAGCAGCAGGCCGGAGACCAAACTGAGGTCTCGGTTACTACAGAGGATCAGGGAATGATAGGAGACCCCATGCATGTGGACCAGGATCAGGGAGCCCGCTATATCCTTTATCTGTGATTTTTATGCTTATTTTGGTAGTTGGCATTGGGTACAATGCCAGCTTTTATTTGTGGGGGTGCGCCTACTATTTTGATTTTGATACATTTGGATGACTGTACATATATATTTGACTTTTAGTTTCTGTTTTTGGATTCGATAGTTGGCCTGTATATAACTTTTCATTTTGGCTACTTTTTTGACTTTATGTATATATTCATTCCCCATTATATGTTCTACTCCATCATTGTACATATTCATTCGGTTTTTTGATTTTTGTTAAAAGTTTTCATTTTCAGCTTAGTAGTGAGGCTCATAGCCTTTTATTTTGGTTGTGGTGTTTGCAATAAGCCCTTGGTTTTCTTAATGCCATGGTTCTTTCCAATGATAAAGTATTGTGCGAACTGGGTGGCTCTTCCCAATGATAGATGGCATGACAACCTGCTTAAGGGGTTGAGTCCGTGTTTGATTTTTCTTCTTTTGATTTTCAATATTTCGTAGATAAGGGGACCTCGGGCAAGCTTCACTTGGGCCTAACACATTTGCCTTTGATCCCATGGTGAAAGACATAATGTTGTGTTTATGGTGGTGAAAGTAGTGGCCTTGAGACTCTTGTGTTAACCAAACAATCATCATATGGTGGTGTGGGGGCATTGTGCGCTTGAATTGTAACTAAGATCGTTGTGGGCCCTCGACTCGATGTCTTTAGAAATCCTTGAGTGTGTGTAGTGAGAATTCAAATTGTGAGTCAAAGCTCCGAGCCGATGGTCTAGAACTTGCCCCGAGTGTTTGCTGAGGCGAAATCCTAGGTGAAATTTAGCTTGAGAAGTGAGTATAGGCTCTCATTGATTCGAAATGCTAAGATTGAACAATTCCGTGACCTACCAATAAAATGATCCCTAGCTAACCCCTTTGTGACTTAAACCTTCCTCTTTCAAGAACAAAAGCTACAAGCCTACACACGCTCTTAATGATACCTTCTCTTGGCACCCAAATCTTCCCTTGAGTAGATAACAAATGTCTAAGTTTGGGGAGGGAGACAAGAAAGGAAACAATGTGGTAAAAGGTACAAAAGCAAAAGAAAAGGAAGGCAATGAAAAAGGGAGAAAAGATAAGACAAAGAGAAAGGCCAAATTGAATAAGGTCAAAAAGGGGATTCAAAGAAAACAAAAGTGAAAAAGGTTGTGAAAAAGTAGAAAAAGGAGAAATGTGTTGAATTGCATAAGAAATAGTGACATTGTGTCTCTATGACCCCTCGAAAAAGAAGTGAGTACTCAAATGAGTCAAGAAAGTGTGCCAAAATGAATCAAAAGAAGTGCTTTTGGGAAGATTGAACCCACTTGAACAAAACATATCCTACCCTTACCCATAAGCATTTACAATGACTCCAAAAAAGCTCTATATGATCTTGGGTTCGACGGAACCTACATTAGTGGAAACTTATATAAGAGGCAAGCATATGGTACCTAAGGCCGGACTTGTGACCTTCTTTGTGAGAAAAATGAGAGAAAAATTCATCAACCTCGATTTGCGTGTCATTACTCTAAAAGGTGAGGTTCGCTTAGGGATAGTTGAAGATGTGTGAGTTTGGGTTCCACAATGACCAAGGTATTTGAGAAAAGCTCCTTGATGAAACGAGTCAACCCTTGATGCTCTTGTGTCGCACTTGATCCACAGTTTTTTTTTCAAAAGCTTAAAATGTGTTAATGATGCATTCGTATTGAGGACAATTATTAGTCTAAATTGATGCGTGATGAGGTTACTTTAGGATAAGCTGGAATACTTGGATGTTTCCCTTTAAGGGTTGGGTCTTATTTTATTTGCTTGAGGACAAGCAAAGGCTTAAGTTTGGGGGAGTTGATAACTGTGATTTTAACACGTTTTATGCCCATACTTGCCTATGCTTTATGTATGAATTGCCATAAAATAGACCCAGAATGGCTTACAAGTTGAGCTTGATTGCAGGTTTGAGCGACAAGATGACAAAAGTCAAAAATCCGCTCGAAACGGAGTGAAACCTACTTAAGTGTCAAAGATCATTGAAGTGATGAAATTCAGAGCTTGATGCAGACCGTACTATCATGTCATGCGGCCGCTTCAAATAAGTTCGGAGAAGGCATAAGTCATTTGTCCAGTTCGTATAGCTATGCAATCATGACATGCGATTGCGCCAAAGAAGTTCAGAGACTTATATTTTCCAATAGCAATTGATGCGGCCACATTCAAACTCACGCGGTCCATGCCCAATCAATGCGGCCACACTGCAGGGTCATGTGGGATGCACCAGAAGAGTTTAGAGCCTATTACATGCCACTCATGCGCCCGCACAACAAAATCACGCGACTCGCGCTGGTTTCCATGCGGTCGCGTGTCAATTTCACGTTGTTCGCATCACCTATTTTAGAGAGCAAGAATTAAAAGTCAAATAGTCAAGTGCAGCTGCGGTCATGTTTGTGCGGCCCGCACTGACCCACATGGGTATTTTTTCCGTTTTTTCCAGCCAACTATAAATAGAACATTTGCCATTTTTAGGTTAAATTTTTGTACACCTGATAGCTGCTGCGCTCGTGAGACATTTGTATTAGCCTATTTTGGGTATTTTGAGCTTATTTCATCATAGATTCTTGTAGTTTAACATAAGTAATTAATTAATATGGGCGTTTCATCTTCTATTTCCTCAGTTTTTTCTCTAATTTTATGTCTAGCTAAACCCATTAGCTAAGGTTGTGGCTCAACCCTAGTGTGGGTAATTGATGGGTGTTGCTTATTAATGATAGATTGATATTGGTTTTTTGTTATTTGGGTTAATTTTATGGTTTAATTAAGGACGGGTGGTTGCAAACATTGATTCTAACTTAGTGGGTCTTGACCCTTCTTGAAAAAGAGAGTCTATGACCCAAAATTAACCCAACAAGTAATTAGGATGGACCCATGAGAAATGGTAGTCCCAATTAATGGGTTAA